>CM025856.1:23298383-23397198 GCA_003952965.2 Morella rubra
ATTTCTAAACACAGAGTCGTTAACCCTAGGAACCTCATGTTCCATGCGGCAAATAGCAAAGAAATACCAGGTTTGTGGTCAAACTGGACAGAATTCACAAAAGCCCATGTTTTCTAAAATCAAAAGGCAGATCAAAGAATCCTAGGTACAAAGCTGAAGATGCATAATGATTTTGTCGCCTTCAAGACCCTGCCAAGTTGCAATAATTCCCAAAGGTTCTACTTACCTACACCAACTTTCGCCCAGCATTTACCCTAATCCGACAGACGCAAAGAGCCACCACACAGGAGAACTGTAACAAACCAGAACTGGGTGTATGACAAAATTTACCAGGCCCCAAGAAAGACAGGTGCTTTGAAGGGTTACAAGCAGATCAGAAACCCCAAAGTCAGAAAAAGTGGGTCAGGGCTTCACAGTCTCGAAAGGGCACAAAGCGGGGTCTCTCGCCGGTTTTACCAAGAGAATCATCAAGACAATGAAATGGGAATCTCAATTAAGACCACAAGACTGAAACTTCAGCACAAATAAATGGACTTGACAAGTCCTAATGCTTGGAAAGCAACAGTGATGAGGAGGATGATAATTTCAAGAGAGGTGGCTACAAAATGTTTTGTGCCAGTTCCCGCGTACAAGGCAAAACGGAGAAAGAGAAGGAACAGAGGAGGAGAAGAAGGAGAAGGAGAAGCAGAAGCAGAAAAAGGATACCTTAAAAAGGTGTTGGACATGGAAAGTGTGAGAGTTGCAGAGCCTTGGAAATGTCCATCCCATGCAGCAGAGCTATGTGAGAGAAGAACAGGGGAGAGGTAGGCGGAGAATAGGTAAAACAATATGTTAGCTCAGAACATAAAAAATAAAATAAAAATAATAATGGGTAAAGGATTTTTTTTTTTAAAATCCTCTCTTTTTCTTTCTTGGGTCCATTTATATATTATTTTATTATCCATGAAGAAGGCTGACTCCTGCATCCATTTTGGGTCCATGGGCCATGAAGAACACTAAATATGTTGGTTTTCTTTCGTATAATTTTAAGGGCGCTTGTTTCCAAACATTCGACACCTTAACATTTCGGTCTTTTATTAAAAAAAAATAAATAATAATAATTTTTTATTAAATAAATATTTTATTAAAATATTTTTTATTTTATTTCAAAAATATTTTTATTTTTTTATCAACTCTAATATTATTTAACATTTTTACCATTTCAAAATTTTTACAAACAAACACCACATTTAGATTGGATGGAGGGAACATCCTCCTTCGTGTGATTTTAAATCAAATTATAAAAGATTTTTATAATACGGTGAACTCATCTTTCTCACAACCCCTCAGCTTAGAATATTCTACCATAAATTCTAAAATTTAAAATTTTCTCCTTACTGTCCTCATAATCTATTTCATGCTAAAAAAATTCACCAACTTTATAATTCTGTGGACTTTTCATGCACTTCCATTATTTGTTCACAGGGGCAGTGCAAACACAACTTATACCCCATGGGATGAAGTGGTGCAAAACGAGAAAATAGCATTTACAATATCGGTTTTCTAATTATATATGCAATGTTTCACTACCACCTTCTGTTAGAATTTCCTAGCCTCTTCTGTGAGAAATCCGGGGGTAACTATAATTATAAACAACGTGACACTGTCCCACAAAATTACTGGTTGACAGTGTACCTCATAGCAAGCTATCTACTGGTCCCCCGTCTACTCTCCATCCACTTTCTAACTAATGTAATCTTCTTGGCAATTTATTGCCTATATTTACAAAACTCCAGTAAAACTATGTAAATAGAAAAAATTGGAGAAAAGTAATTTGCTATAACCTATCATGTTTTAGCATAATTCTTAGAATGCTATGAATTGGAATGGCATGACTTAGTTTTATATTTATTTAGATCATCATTCTCTCTAATTTGCTACCCAAATTAGATGGTTTAATTGAGATAGAAAAATATACATTATACATTAAAATATTATAAGACTTACATTCTCCCAACAATTACTACGACATCATTGAACGTTGAAGCACTCACATTGTATCTATTTCTCTTCTAATTGAACCATTTAATTAGAAAACATCTTGACAGGGAATCTAGATTTTTATAACTTGATATTGAGAGTATTTGGTAGTCTAGCATAGATGTGACTAGCATTATGTGGCTAGCATTCCACCAAAGTCCTTACCATTTTAGTTATTTTATCGACAAACAGTGGTTTTTCTTTTTATTGAATCTCCAGATTTTACTCTGTTCTGATTCTTGGATGATTCAATCTCCTCTTTGCCAAGATGAAATGAACCATTCATTTGTGAACTTCCTCCTAACAAATATTTTTGGATTTTGCTTTTTCTCCCCTTAGTGATAATAGGTTCTGATTAGAACTCGAGGACAATTACTTGGATTTTGAATATAAGTTTTAAAAATATTGATCACATGCTTAAGAAATTTGAAGCTGTTTCTGATATTGCCATAACTCTCTTGTTCAAGTGACGTCAAAAAATTACTACCGAAGTCTAATGACTAGTCATGATTCATACCAGAAAATTTTCTTCTTTTTGGTAGGAGGAGAAGTTTTTGTTTTGTTTTACTTTCCCAAAAAAAATGTTGTTTTGCCATTCTGCTTTTGTGCCTGGTGCCTTCAGCTGCCATAACCCACGCTCATTACGCAGCACAAACAATTGCCTCTATTCCCAGCCTCAAATTTGAAGCAGAAACCTCTCAATCACGACCATGTTGATAGAGATTCACAGCAGCCGCGTCCTTACCCTCGCAGTTATCTCAAAAGCTCCATTTAATGATTTAAAGCTGAGTCAAGCCCCATTACCTTCTGCCTTTTATGCAGAAAATGCGGATCAATGATTCACCACTATGGAGAAAATTTCAGGAGGTTTATGAACAGCAGCAGCAGCAGCTTAGAATAGACTGATGAACTCTAATCATTAATCTATTAATTTGCGGGAACAGTCTTTTTCTTCTTCCAACGCACTTTGCAATCACATTATGAACTTCACTTCTTCACAATCGATTACAGAACTGAATAACTGAATACGTATATCAGTTACCCATCTGCCATCGGCTTTCTCGGTGCTGCTGAGACTTGCCACCATTCTTTCATATTCAGTTTAACAGCCAGTTCCAAAATAAAACCCTATCATGGGGATACCTTAAGAAATTGAATATGTTACACAGATGCAAACAATATTCAATACTAACATTCATAGGACCTATTCTATATCTCATTCCCAAGATGATGGCCATAACAGCTTCACCAGAAAGTACTTTTCAAAATTACTGTTTATCCAATTACTTGGAGAAGAGACATGGGTTATTGTTTGAAATTAACACTACCTCTCAAGTGCCAAGATTTGGTGCATGGGTTGATACTGGTGGCCCATGTGAGTATCTCCACTGACCGCATGCAGTGCATTTCTCCAACTTCACGCTGTTTTCCAAAGTACAAAATTTACAGGACCATATTTTGTACTTGCAATGAACATCTTTTGGCTGTTGTGTGCTACAAAGCTCACATATTGGAGCCAATGGCTGCCGCCATCCACCATCATCCACATGCAAAACACTCGTAAGTGTCATTCTAGGAAGGCAGCTCGGGTAAAAATATATGAGCAAAATTGTAATTGGATATTAGAAAAAGATAAAGTGGAGCATAAGAAACAGAGAAAACAAGTCTTAATCATCTAACAGCTAAATACCCCTTGCACTACCTTTCACTATCTTTAGGTTGCCTTCCATTTGCATAAAATTTATTGAATAGAAAGAACCTTTCAGTTCTGCAAGTAACTCCTATGAAAGCAAAGGAAAAAAGATTCTACGAGTAACCACAAAAACATCATGAATTCAGACTCTTCAGTTGGTTTTCAAATCAGCAAATAAGTTGCTTCCCTCCTCAATTCCATACAAAATTGCAGTTCTAAGTCTATCTAGCTCTTTTGAAATTATTAATTTTATGCATGAGTCAGAACAACTGCGCTTATCAAAGTTTATGCTAATTACTATTAACCACAAAATCATGAACATCCATTCAAAAACCTGTTCTGAATATCACACATGAAACTGATGTTTCTCATAAAAAACTTTGTCTGTATGGAAAGAATTAGACATATTAAAAGTATCTAAACATTAACTTTGCATGAAAATACATGGTAAATATCCTAGCATAGAGAGAGCAATTTATCCTTTCCATAAACAATTGAACAACTGACATAATGTTGTGCTAGAACACTTACTGGATTCAAGAGCAATTTGTCCTTCTCATAAACAATCGAACAACTGAGATAGGGTTGGTCTAGAACACTTACCGGATTCAATAAAGTGCATGTTCCACATTCCCACATCGGAAGTTCCTCAGGATTCAATGTCCCTCCATGCATTGTATCATGACCAAGCACTGGCGCAGGAGAAGAACTGGCTAAGTCCACACCCGATTCTGGCCGACACGCAGATTGAGACAATGAACTGTTAATTGATTTGCAACTTCTTTTTTCAGATCTGTTGCCATGATTAACCATGGAGCCAGAGGTTGAAGCATCCATAGATAAATCAACAAAATTGGATTCCATATGAGCATTGGAAGGTTCACAAAATGAACTTTGATCTGTTGCCTGACTTCTTTTTCGAGATACTGCATCCACAGTATGTGGACCTGAGCCACCATCTATCATTGAGCTTCCTCCACTTTGCTCTTCATATATAAGGTCCTGCAAAATATCAGAACTCCTTTCTTCATCACCAAAAGTTTCGCAAGACTGAGAACCACACCAGATTTCATCCTGTAATCTTCTTTCTGCAGCCATTGCCGCAGCTTGTATTGGACTAAGTGCAACCATAATATTACTATCCCCACCAAGACGTTTGGGTCCAGATGGCAGAAGAGATCCCAAACGCGCTCTCTTTTCAGCAGCTTCTAGAGCAATTTTGCGGAGAGATGAAAGAGGAGCTTGACGAGAGAAACCACCCAAACGCCTTCCAGGAAGATCAAATCCCTCTCCCGTTCCCGTTATTCCCTTGGCCATCAGCTCCTCACATTCCTATAGATAAACCGAGGCCTCATGCACTATAAAACAAATAAGAAAAAGACATAACAGCAAGAAAATTTTGCCACCAAAAACCTGCTCTACACAGGTTTTTTAAAGAACAAATGTTGAAGCTGAAAAGCAGTGTTTAGGATGTTCCCAACCCAAATAAGGAGTACCAAAAACGCAAATAGATTGAACTCTTTGATCCTCACCTAATTCCAGTCTAAGTTTCCTTCCAGCCTATACTTCATGAAATTATACAGTCCATAAAAAGATCAAGTTATCCAAGTGGAAGAAGGGCAACATAGAAATTTTGAGTACAATATCTAGAAGCAACAATTGCAGTGCTGTACAACTGCTCCAGCAGACTGTTTAGAAGAGAAGGTATTTGTATGGCTAATATGCAGCACTTGAATGGAAATCATACATCATAACTTATTCAAGGATAACAATGTGTTTCTTTCTTCACAGAGTATTTGTAGCGATAAAAAGGTGATTACTTTTGAACTCTTCAAAAATTAATAAACTTGCTTCTAATAAATTGATACTCACTTGGATTTGAGATATGACGATCATCTCATGACTGAAGCTCTGTATGTGCAATCACTTTAACCATACTTATGTAAAAATAAATGCATCTTTCTATTAAGGACCCTAGATAAATAGAAGCAAATACATAGTAGCTTACCATGCATGAAATACATGTCTCATGATTAAAACATAAACCCAAAGAAGAAATGAAAACTGTAACAACATAAAAAAGAAAAGTCAAAAGACCTTTCTCAGTTCATCCCAAAGCTTGTAGAAGCTGGCATTATGAGGCCCATGGACGTTATGGCAAAGCTCATGAAGCATTGTATCGAGAACTTGATCAAAAGGGAAGAAATCCCAATCCCTGTTCTGCCTCCGAAGCCTCAGCTTCACTTGCACCCCACCTCCCACATTCAACCCCAGAAGAGATGGATTGCTCGGACTGCCAATTTAATTATTCGTTACTACCGTGCAATAAGGAAGACAAAACACTATATGCTTAGCCAAAATGAAGACTTACGCATCTCATGCAATTGCCAAGAGATCACAGAAAAGTACCATTGTTGAGTAAAAATAATAGTTAACCTGGCGAAGCTAGAGAAGATACTCAACTTGGCTAATATAGACTGGTTCACTAAGTTGAGGACAACTAGTCCATTATAAATTATATTGTCTACAGTAAGTAGCAAAATTTAGATTCCTCAAAGGAAAAAAAAAAAAAAAAACAAACAAACACAACCACCAAAACAAAACAATCCTCTCATATAAACCTACGTATATTGTTCTCAGAACGATTGCACAACAAAAGATCAAATATCCTGAAATCTGTCAAATCGCCTACTAATAGACTTAAAGAGTGAGAAAAGAAAGAAGCTTAGACATTCATAATATCCCTGGGCTCTGAACAAAGACGATAAATTACAGATTTTTTCCTCCACTCTCCTACAATCCTGCGAAGCAAACGGAAAAGCATACCAAAATTCGGAGAGAACTTTGACCCTCCATTTCCGTTTACGCATAATGGGCTGGACCTGCTTCGCTACCTTCTCTAGAATCTTTCTCGCTTCGTCATCAGCAGGCTTTTTCAGGACTTTGATTTCCCAGACCTTGTTAATATCGTCCAAATTCATCACCCCCGAAACCAAATTCCAAATCGGAAAACCCCCAGAAGTTGAAACCCAGGATGTTTTCACCAGTGGATTATGTTATTTATTGGCGTCGACGAAGCTGAGAGTTTGGAAAGTCCTGTGGGCTGTGCAACTTGTAATCAGAATCGGGATTTGAATGAAGGGAAGTGGGAAAAGAAAAAGCTTTTTGGCCTTTTGCTCCCGTGCGAGGTTGGCGGGGTTTGAGATGGCTGATGATGTTCTATCACACGTGCGAACAGCAAGGTGGAATCCTCGATTTGAAGAAAGTAGAAACTGGAAAAGAAGTTCAATTCTTTACTTTCTCATTAAAAAAAAAAAAAAAATTTAGCCAACTCTTTATTGTTTATTTATTCATTATTGGCTGAAAACTAAAGAAAATAGCAGAGACCAAAAAATAACCCATTCTCCCCCTTCCCAAATCAGGCGAGAAAAAGAAAAACTTATCCCTTAAATAGGATGTGTAGGTTACGTCTCTTTTTTCGTTCTCCCTTTCCAAATTAGTTAAGAAAAAGAAAAATTTATCCCACCCTCCTAAGGATGTCCTAAGAGTGGCTTATAAAAGATTCACCACCTGTTTTGCCCTTTTAAAGATGATATATGAATTAGTCTAATAAATCCGCTTCTTTGATCCTTTACTATGTGTGGATTTCCTTTCCCCTCTCCCAAATTAGCTAAAAAATTATTCTTTGATGTTCTGAGATGTGTGGATCTTCTTTCCCCTTCCCCAAATTAGCTAAGAAAAAAAAAACTCATGATTCTAGAAAATAAAGAATATCTAACTCATGGCAAAATATAAGGCCAACACGTTTGTGAAACAGGGGAAGCAGAGACCTCAGAAATGGGCAAATAACGACAAATTTGGAGCCATTTAGCAGAGGCTGCTTCGTTCACGAGAACGACTTCTTCGAAAAATGGCCCTGGCAATTGGAAAGAGCAGTTCTCTTTTTGAAGCAGATAGAAAGATGAGTGACCAAGAAAAAAAAAGTTTGAAAGATGAGTTAAAGAAAAAGGATATTGTCTGTCGAACTCTGCATCAATTCTGAACCTATGCTCGTCAGAAATCATATAGGCAAGATTTGAAATGGAACGCTCATTGCAATATTCTGTTCGACTATGAATATCTCCCGTGGAATCGATCACACAGTACTCTAATGACATACGACTATCTTTCATCAAATAAAACTAGCAGCTAATCTTAGATTACAAGCTAATATGTATAATATATGTTCTTCCGTCAAGGGAGACCAGAGCAGACTTCCCACAAAGATCAATGAAGCACGAACCAGAAAACATCAAACTTCAGCATGATCTCAACTCTCAAGTGTCCCAAATCATAACAACAGCTATTACCCCAATGCCTAACAACACTGCCAGAAACTTGTGAGAGGGTGTATCTACCGTGACAACCTTCTGGGGTATATAACCCTTTGATAGTAGGTGGTTTATGGATACGTAGATGAAAACTCCACAAGCTAGACCCATGGATATGGCGAAGATCCAGTCTGCCACAGCACCCTGAGTTGTGGCATCTATTATTATCCCAATGGCGACACCAACTGGACTCGAAATGGCGAAGGCAAAAGCATAGGCTGCACATGATAACAGAGGACGGTTTGGAATCATTCGAAGGAGAGCAATGCCCATGGCAATGGCCGCAAATATCTTGTGCAAAGAGATTGTCCATAAGGCTTTCCAGGCATCAGCTTTCGTCTCAGCAACTCCAATTGCAATGCCCTCAAATACTGAATGGAAACATAAAGCTACGATCAACAAAATGTTATCCCCAAGTGAACCAGGAGCTACAGCTGCAACAGTCGGATTTGGGAAGTGGGTTTTGGGGCCATGATGGACCTATTAAAGCATACAGGCAAAGTTTTGGTCAGTACAGAAACACCAAAAGTTAACTGAAGAGGAGCTGCTTCTCCACCATTGATAATGTAAGATGAATGAGCGTACTTCTCACCTGATACTGGGATTGTGAAGTTGCATCGTTACTAAAACTCTTCCCTTGCTCAGCTCCACCTGAAATGAAGGGAAATATCAAATAACACTACCAATCAAACTGGAATCACACATTTACATCCGGGTTTTGGGACTCAGAAAGAGGCTCGCTAGTGTCAACTTGATCTGGAAACAATACTACTTTATTCCATAAGTAATGTCATCCTAAATGCAATAGTGGCCTCCGTATCTCTGCTTAAAAGGAAAAGCCTGCTTGCTCGCTTTGATAACCCAAAAGCTAGTTAGAACACACTATGGGGGCATTTGTTTACCGAAATTTTAAAGAATATTTTAAAATTTTAGAATCTTTTGAATGTTGAAGTTTATTGGGTTTTGTGAAAAGTGTGAAGTGTAATTTGTGAAATGTGTTTGGTGTGGTGGAAATTTTGAGTTTTTTTGGGCAAACAAACGCCCCTAAAATTACCCACCTTTTTTCCCAATAACTTTTCACATGCTAATCCAAGACAAACTTACATGTCAAGATAACAAAAAGGAATTCCAATAAACAATCGCACCCATCTGTCTTATCACACACATGCACTAAACAAAACATAATGTTTGGAAATTGGAAAAAGCAAATTCTCTCCCTCACAACACCAGTGGCCTTTTAAAATCACACCCATCTGTTTGCTCACCACGAATCAATAAAAGCTATTTGACCCCCACAAAAAAATCGTAACAGTAATTACCCACCTTTCTCTCAGGACTATAATTCTAACATTTTGTATGCTAATCGCGGACAAAATTCATTTTCCAAAAGAACACGGAACAAATAGTTTATTTCTAATATCAAAACCAAACCCAACCGTCCCAGCCCATATATAGTTAAAAAAACATTACTCTATTGTCAACCTATATTGAAATTCCAAAAAATGGATTATAAAAATAAAGCTTTTTGATACCTTGAAGCTCGAGATCGGCACCGCCAGACCCACCACCGTTTTCTTTCCCATAAACATACCCGATCACGCAATCAGCAGCCATGGTCAGCAAGTACCCCGCGCAGGCCAACATGAACGCAAAAGGGTACTCCTTGTTCGTCAAGTCCTCGAATGTCTCGTTGGCATCACTGAGAAAGTGCATCAACGCCGTGCCCAAGAACACACCCCCGGCAAACTGCGTCCCCAGAGTCAAGAACCCCTCATTCCACTTCAAGAAGTAGGGCGAAACGCCGGCAACGAAAGTGGCTAGGAAGATTATGATCAAGCACCATATCTTGGCCAGTATTAAAGGCCTGGACCGAAGGTCGTGGCTGTCGACGTCATCTCCGTCGTCGTCGTCGTTATCATCGTGGCCACTGTGGGCGGACGCGGATAGGAGGAGGAGGACAAAGAGGGAGAGGAAGAGTAGGTTGCGAGCCATGGCGCGCGGTTGGGACATGGTAGGAATGTTCTCATATCCATATATAATATATAATTATGGAGATATATATGCGTACTACACAGAAGTAAAGAGTGAACAAGAGACGGGCAGTACAAAACAGCGAAGAAGACGTAAATTAGGAAATAATCTCGTGTGTACTACAAAAATTAATGCAAGGAAAATTGGAGTGTCTCGTTGTTATCCTACTCGCTTTGGTGGTGCGTGATCTTTCACGGTCTCAAACTCTCAATAAATAAAATAGTATTATTTTAAGAGTCTCCTTCTCGCTGGAATATTTTTTTTTTTTTTTCTTTTTTTTCTTTTTTTATAAAAGATGACGCATTGAAGGCAATGATTATTTGTCTCGTTATGCATGTTTATAACTTCTGTTTAGACCATATTCCGATTCGACGTACAGCTATCCATTCCAAAAGGAGGATTGTTCCTTTTTAAAGTGCACGAATTGAGAACATTGGCATATATATGTAAATATTTGAAAATGGACCGTGCACAGCACGCTCCTCTACTGTCTCGGGACAAGTACATGGATTCTCGTATAACGTGGGGACCGAACTGCATGGTTGGCGTCGCTGGCTCCTAGTCCAAAGATGCAGTTAACGTCGCACGCCATGCCACGTTAGCAAAACCATAATATCGTTTTTTTTTTTTTTTAAGATTTCCCAAGAGTTCACATTCGAACTTTTCTTCGTCTATTCCTATGCACGACGGGCGGTCAGGATGGAAGGAAATTAGGAATAGCACAAAAAATTGGCGATCTAACTTTCTTGAAAATTTCAAGAAAACCAAGTGACCCCTCATTATTCTCATTTGGGTCCAGTTAGTTAATGGGAAACCCACATCGTACAAGAAATTCGTAATTTGGGACCCACATGTCCTTGTAGCTTTTCCGTAAAGAATGGGTTTAGGCACAGGAGACTTGGAATGCATCTCCCAAGTCGTTAGGGACAGCGACTTCCAGCGTGCTCTAGGATTGGTGGCACTTGGCCACGAGCTATTTCATCGTTATCGTCGTTAACATGAACATGTGACGACTTAGGAAAAAAGATAAAAAAAAAAAAACAAAAAAAAAGGTGAAATTACTCAAATGGTCTGTTTTCAATTTCTTACAATTTGAACCTTTAGTTTCATTTTCAAAGATTTAGAATCACTAATATAATGCACATAAATCTTATTCGGTCAAGAGAGAAATGAAAATAAATGGAAATATGAATGTACCTCAAGCACTAAATAAAACTACAGAGATCAAATTGTAAAAAAATGAAACCACAAATGCCATTTGAATAATTTTGTCAAAAACCAATGTGCTTATGACAATATCAATAAGTAATGGAGAATTTCCTCAAAATAAGATCGAGGGCATGTTCGTTTTGAAAAAAATTTAAGAATTCTAAGAATAGTGTGAATATTTAGGTGATGTTTGAGCTTTATTGACATGCATGTAAAAGTTGTAAAAGTTATATTGATGTGCGTAAAAAAACTAATGATGAGTTATATTGGTATGCGTGCAAGAGTAATGTTAGGAGTATAAATTTAAAAAGTTAAATTTAAATTCTTAGATTTTTAGGCAAACGAACATGTCCTGAAAATTCTCTATAATTTATTATCTAAGTTACACCATAGAATTTGAATAAAGATAAACATAATAAATAAATTTTATTGTAGGACTCACGATGTCCGAAACTTTACATAAGCAATATTAAATAATATAATTTACTTATTGTGTTTTGCTCTCTCTAATTTGTATCATGCAATTCAAATAAGAAATTACATTAGACCATAATCCCTCACGATAAATAAATTTTTTTAATCCCGAATATAAGAGTTGTATATATCATAACATTGCTAAAACGCAAAAAGCGTACAACATTTACCATATGGAGTAGCACAATTATACTTAAAAAAAGGTGCCAAATAATTATCTTTCTTTTTTTTTTTTAACGACGATAATTAAAGCCATTCTCTTCGAGGGAAAACACATGCATCAACCTATGTTGATTTCAGTAGAAGCGTCTTTCCGGAGTCAATTTTTTGTTGGCGGTGGGCATGACAAACAGCATAATTTTCAGGCGATTCACTTACATACCTGTTCTTCAGAAGGGTTACCTACATATCAACAAGTACAAAATCCAATTTATGCAAGCCAAAATCCTGAATTCCGCGCGGGAAAGAAAAAAAAAATACGTATTCTCTTGTTTGAAGATATTTGATGCAATTCAAAATCTTCAGCTGAAATGGATTTGGCTTGATACCTTCAGCAACGGTAACTTATACTCTTGTTGTCCGCAAATTTTAATGAACTGAACTCATACAATTTTCTTCACTCTTCTTTACATTATTCTGCCCTCAACGTCTCCAGAATCGACCCTGCTGCTGCTTCTGTTCTTGCATTCGCCTGCATCATACAATATAACAATAATGCCACTTGAAGCATAAGAAAAGATCACATAGCCTCATCGACCCCCCCCCAAACCAAAAAGAACAAAACAAAACGAAATAAGAAACAGAAAAACAACACCACCAGGTAACTTTCTTACTTCTGATAGTCCTTGGAACGCCTAATGAATTCTGTTGGGATCTCACAACCTTCGTATGATGCCAGTACTGGTCTTATATCAGGTGGACTGGTACGGGCAACAACTGTAGATAAACGAGGTAAGAGGCAATGAATTCCCACAAGGTAAGTGGTTGTTATTATTACAATCAAAATCACCACAGAATGTTTCAATCTGTATATTCCACTACAGAAATTGTAGAATGCTTACATTCAAGAAATGGTATAAAATCCAAAAGGGCCGTATCATTTGTATCATTCTGCTTCCATGGTCTGATAGGAACACTGTTCTCCGGTTGAAGACAACTTTCCAGAGCATGCCCACTCAAATAAAGATTCTTTCCAGGGTCTCTGTTAAGCTTTGAAAGATCCTGCCAAAAGAAACTGTCTTATTGTACATAGTTGTTTGTCTGCTCTAGCATCGAAAGGAAGGTCATTAATTCAATGCAAACAATTTTTCTGATTATTGTCCATAGAAGAACACTGCTAATTATTTCCATGCGGGCATTATATTCAATTTTTGCAGTAGTTTTTGTGATTTGGAAAGACAGATATTAAAATTTGACCCAATTTGATATTTTGTCTTCCTACATGAGCTCTTGACCTCCAACTGAGTCCACATAGCAGCCAGACTACTTTGAGCTTTAGCTCATTGGTAGACTGGAATATCACAAACCTATGGTACATATCAAGTGGAAGATATCCTTCATACTTCAATTCTCAAATATGACTACAGTTTGACTCCAACATTCTAGATTTGGAATTATGTATGCTTCTTGTTTCAAAAAATCTGAATGCATCATTCTCCCCAGCCATACATGAAAACATCACCTTTTTTCTGAAGTACTGAATTTTTACAAAGGCACAAAGGGCTACAACCTAGCACATCAAAAGTACATAAGGAAAACCATCCAAGAAAGAAAGAAACAGAGAATGCCCGGTTAAGACGAACATCGTAAAGGGAGTAGATATTGACCAAAAGAAGAGAAACAACGTGCAGAAACACCAATAGCACACCTAAGCTTCAGTTTAATTACGCAGAGCAGGAAGCTTCAAGGATCTGACCATTCATATACACCTTAAAGAAGACCAAATAAAAGTGCATTACATAAACCTTGCCCTTTAGCTATCTCAGGGACCCCTATAACCTTTGATTTTTCGAGAATCTGTACATAACCTGTGTGCACATGGCATTGATCAGTTATCACAAGTGGAAAATGAAGTGCCAGCTGATGATCTATTGACATTTGCGAACCTCCCCAAACGAAAAATCTAGAGAAGTTGGAGTTGAAGCCACCAAACCATATGTTAAAAGAGTGGAATCAGAGAATTAATCTAATGTACTGGTCATGTTACCTAGATTGTAGAAGAAAGGGCGAACGAGGAAGAAGAGAAAGAAAAGAGAGAAGAGAACAGTTGGGGGAGCGGGGTTAGTTAAAGAAAACGAAGTTACAAAGTCATGCATACTAACCTCTCCTAAAAATCAATTCAAGCATCCACATGGCACAAATAGGCAAGTCAGAGAAAAAAGTTCAACCTCACTCAATTTCTATGTTCCCAATCTCTAGTGTCCTTTAGCACTAGTATCATGCAATTCCGTAGTCAGCCAAACATTCACTACTCTGTGAAACAGTTAAAATTGCCTCTTAACCTACTGAAAAATGTTAACGTGGTTAATCAAATGGGGCATAAGTAAAAGGCAAAATTTGTTTATTTTGCAACCCAATACGGCTTATAAGTTGCTTGGCTGCAGTCTTTTTTTTTTTTTTTTTCCTCAGAGCTTTGGTTACAGTCAGATTGCTTATATAGAGGCCCTTTTGACAGCCATGCATGGTAAAAATCAGGGCATGCACCTAAGATTATCAAGTCAAAGCCAGAAAAATATATACAAGACAAAAAAAGTCACTAACATACAATCAAGTACTAGCAGCTATAACTCGTTTAAGCGGTATATAATACCACAAGGGGCAACCTGGTTTAAAGTAAGAGCCAAAGCTTTTGGATGCAATGGAAAAAGAAAAAAGAATACAGAAAATGATTAAGTATAAGACAGGACAATTTAGCACTCTCTTAATAATATTGAAGAAAATGGAACGGGCTAAAAGATGACAATAAGAATCAAACAATTTCACCAACAGGACAAGAGATGTGATGCATTCAGAGATTCCAACTATCAGGAAGCCGCACATGAAAAGAATAAAACAGAACACATTATGAATAATATGAAAATATCGACTTGAATATACCCTGTAATGCTTCCCATCTTGATACTTTGAAGCGCCCTTAGATAGCCTGTATCATATGCAGTGCTTGGGATCCAGCCTTTCAACAACAGGGTCAACAAACTGCACATACCAATAAAAAGCAAGATAATGATAACTGTTATCAAATAAGAACACAACAGTGATCACTATAGGGAGGGAACAATGAGATTACCATACTCTGCTCATCAGAATACACAATAATCGTAGAACTGAGCCAGATGTTCCAAGAAAGCATCAACCCCTGGTCTTTTGAGAGTTTGCCAGCCTTTCTTTCGCTTCACATACCACAAAGATGAAATTCATAGAAACGTCAAGCAACTTCACAAACAAATTTTTACAGCATAATAGAGTAGAAGGAATTTTAGGGCTGCAGTACTTCATATGAAAATGAAGACACATCCTGATATGCAGAAAATCAATGTCCTATTTGAATCTTATGTATGAAGCAGGCATGACACTACCATAAGACATCTGCAACAATGCCATTCATTCTTGCTGGTTTCTTAAAATGCTTCAAAGCATTCTGAAAATGACAAAAAGGGGATAATGGCCTTACCGTCCAATCATAATGAATATGTGTCTCTTGCAGATCTAGAACAAGTGTAAAAACAAGTCGCTCTGCAGGATGCAAATCCGGAAGAAGCTTCTCCGAGTATGGTCCACAACTGATTCTGGCCGACATGCAGATTGAGAAAATGAACTGTTAATTGATTTGCAACTTCTTTTTTCAGATCTGTTGCCATGATTAACCATGGACCCAGAGGTTGAAGCATCCATAGATAAATCAACAAAATTGGATTCCAGATGATCATTGGAAGGTTTACAAAATGAACTTTGATCTGTTGCCCGACTTCTTTTTCGAGATACTGCATCCACAGTATGTGGACCTGAACCACCATCTATCATTGAGCTTCCTACACTTTGCTCCTCATATATAAGGTCCTGCAAGATATCAGAGCTCCTTTCTTCGTCACCAAAAGTTTCGCAAGACTGAGAACCACACCAGATTTCATCCTGTAATCTTCTTTCTGCAGCCATTGCTGCAGCTTGTATTGGACTAAGTGCAACCATAATATTACTATCCCCACCAAGACGTTTGGGTCCAGATGGCAGAAGAGATCCCAAATGCGCTCTCTTTTCAGCAGCTTCTAGAGCAGTTTTGCGGAGAGATGAAAGAGGAGCTTGACAAGAGAAACCATCCAAACACCTTCCAGGAATATCAAATCCCTCTCCCGTTCCCGTTATTCCCTTGGCCATCAGCTCCTCACATTCCTATAGATAAACAGAGGCCTCATGCACTATAAAAAAAATAAGAAAAAGACATAACAGCAAGAAAATTGTGCCACCAAAAACCTGCTCTACGCAGGTTTTTTAAAGAACAAATTTCAAAGCTGAAAAGCAGTGTTTAGGATGTTCCAAACCCAAATAAGGAGTACCAAAAATGCAAATAGATTGGACTCTTTGATCCTCACCTAATTCCAGTCTAAGTTTCCTTCCAGCCTATACTTCATGAAATTATACAGTCCATAAAAAGATCAAGTTATCCAAGGGGAAGGGCAACAGAGAAATTTTGAGTACAATATCTAGAAGCAACAATGGCAGTGCTGTACAACTGCTCCAGCAGACTGTTTAGAAGAGAAGGTATTTGTATGGCTAATATGCAGCACTTGAACCTGAATGGAGATCATATTTCATAACTTATTCAAGCATAATACTGTGTTTCTTTCTTCACAGAGTATTTGTAGCGATAAAAAGGTGATTACTTTTGAACTCTTCAAAAATTAATAAACTTGCTTCTAATAAATTGATACTCACTTGGATTTGAGATATGGTGATCATCTCATGACTGAAGCTCTGTATGTGCAATCACTTTAACCATACTTATGTAAAAATAAATGCATCTTTCTATTAAGGGCCCTAGATATATAGAAGCAAAATACATAGTAGCTTACCATGCATGAAATACATGTCTCATGATTAAAACATAAACCTTAAGAAGAAATGAAAACTGTAACAACATAAAAACGAAAAGTCAAAAGACCTTTCTCAGTTCATCCCAAAGCTTGTAGAAGCTGGCATCATGAGGGCCATGGACGCTATGGCAAAGCTCATGAAGCATTGTATCGAGAACTTTTTCAGGACTTTGATTTCCCAGACCTTGTTAATATCGTCCAAATTCATCACCCCCGAAACCAAATTCCAAATCGGAAAACCCCCCAGAAGTTGAAACCCAGGATGTCTTCACCAGTGGATTATGTTATTTATCGGCGTCGACGAAGCTGAGAGGTTGGAAAGTTCTGTGGGCTGTGGAACTTGTAATCAGAATTGGGATTTGAATGAAGGGAAGTGGGAAAAGAAAAAGCTTTTTGGCCTCTTGCTCCCGTGCGAGGTTGGCGGGGTTTGAGATGGCTGATGATGTTCTATTACACATGCGAACAGCGAGGCGGAATCCTCGATTTGCAGAAACTGGAAAAGAAGGTCAATTCTTTTCTTGCTCATTAAAATAATAATAATAAAATTATCCAACTCTTTACTTGTTTATTTATTCATTATTGGCTGAAAACTAAAGAAAGTAGCAGAGACCAAAAAATAACCCATTCTCCCACTTCCCAAATTAGGCAAGAAAAAAAAAACTTATCCCTTAGGCAATAATAATAATATTCTTTGATGTTCTGAGATGTGTGTTTCTTCTTACCCGTTCCCCAAATTAGCTAAGAAAAAAAACTCATGATTCTAGAAAATAAAGAAGATCTAACTCATGGCAAAATATAAGGCCAACACGTTTGTGAAACAGGGGAAGCAGAGACCTAAAAAATGGGCAAATAACGACATATTTGGTTCCATTTAGCAGAGGCTGCTTCGTTCACGATAACGACTTCTTCGAAAAATGGCCCTGGCAGTTGGAAAGAGCAGTTCTCTTTTTGGAGCAGATAGAAAGATGAGTGACCAAGAAAAAAAAAGTTGGAAAGATGAGTTAAAGAAAAAGGATATTTGTCTATCGAACTCTGCATCAATTCTGTACCTATGCTCGTAAGAAATCATATAAGCAAGATTTGAAATGGAATGCTCATTGCAATATTCTGTTCGACTGCAAATATCTCCCGTGGAATTGATCACACTTTACTCTAATGACATACGACTATCTCACATCAAAAAAAACTAGCAGCTAATCTTAGATTACAATCTAATATGTATAATATATGTTCTTCCTTCGAGGGAGACCAGAGCAGACTTCCCACAAAGGTCGACGAAGCAGGAACCAGAAAACTTCAAACTTCAGCATAATCTCAACTCTCAAGTGTCCCAAATCATAACAACAGCTATTACCCCAATGCCTAACAACACTGCCAGAAACTCGTGCGAGGGTGTATCTACCGTGACAGCCTTCTGGGGTATAAAACCCTTTGATAGTATGTGGTTTATGGATACGTAGATGAAAACTCCACAAGCTAGACCCATGGATATGGCGAAGATCCAGTCTGCCACAGCACCCTGAGTTGTGGCATCAATTATTATCCCAATGGCGACACCAATTGGACTCGAAATGGCGAAGGCAAAAGCATAGGCTGCACATGATAACAGAGGACGGTTTGGAATCATTCGAAGGAGAGCAATGCCCATGGCAATGGCCGCAAATATCTTGTGCAAAGAGATTGTCCATAATGCTTTCCAGGCATCATCTTTAATCTCAGCAACTCCAATTGCAATGCCCTCAAATACTGAATGGAAACATAAAGCTACGATCAACAAAATGCTATCCCTGAGTGAACCAGGAGCTACAGCTGCAACAGTGGGATTTGGGAAGTGGGTTTTGGCGCCATGATGGACCTATTAAAGCATACAGGCCAAGTTTTAGTCTGTACAGAAACACCAAAAGTTAACGAACGATATAGAAAAGGAGCTGCTTCTCCGCCATTGATAATGTAAGATGAATGAGCGTACTTCTCACCTGATTCTGGGATTGTGAAGTTGCATCGTTACTAGAACTTTTCCCTTGCTCAACTCCACCTGAAATGAAGGGAAATATCAAATAACACTACCAATCAAACTGCAATTACACGTTTACAGCGGGGTTTTGGGACTCAGAAAGAGGCTCACTAGTGTCAACTTGATCTGGAAACAGTACTTCTTTATTCCATAAGTAATGTCATCTAAATTAAATAGTGACCTCCGTATCTCTGCTTAAAAAGAAAAGCCTGCTTGCTCGCTTTGATAACCCAAAAGCTAGTTAGAACACACTTGGGATGTTCGTTTTAATAAAATTTTAAAATTTTAAATGTGGTGTGTATATTTAGGTAATATTAGAGTTTTATTGGTGTTTGTGTTGAAATTGTTGATTTGTATTAATAGGTGTGAAAAAAGTAACGATGATTTTTAAAGTTGTTGTTTGTAGATTAACTTTTTATTGGGACGTGTGTAGAAGATAAAATATAAAATAATATTTAAGTTAATATTTATTATAATATTATTATAATTCCGATTTTTTTTTTATTTTCTAATTTTTATTATGATATAGATATTATAAAGGTCTTGAATAGGTTAAAAAAAAAGAAGAAGACAAAGGACGCTGAAGATATCATCAGAGCCATTTCGTCCATTCACATTCTTTTCGAATTTAATTCATTGAACCTGTGGGAGCCACATGTTTTACACAAACTCATTTTATCCTTCGATTTTTATGCCCTTAATGCATTACTAAAAGATACGTTGGTAATTTTTCATTAATTTGTTCAGGACAAAGTTGAAAACCTATTTGCTGCATCCTTCCTTTAAACATATTCAGTTTGAGTGGTTAGGAAATTGAATTGGAATTTTCAAAATATCATCAAACAAACATGTCTTAAAATTACCCACTTTTTTTTTCCCAATAACTTTTCATATGCTAATCCAAGACAAACTTACATGTCAAGATAACAAAAAGGAATTCCAATAAACAAAGCACACCCATCTGTCTTATCACACACATGCACTAGTTTGGAAATCGGAAAAAGCAAAATCTCTCCCTCACAACACCAGTGGCCTTTTAAAATCACACCCACCTGTTTGCTCACCACGAATCAATAAAAGCTACTTGAACCCCACAAAAAAAATCGTAACAGTAATTACCCGCCTTTCTCTCAGTATTATAATTCTAACTTTTCGTATGGTAATCACGGACAAAATTCATTTTCCAAAAGAACACGGAAACAAATAGTTTATTTCTAATATCAAAACCAAACCCAACCGTCCCACAACATATATAGTAAAAAAAGCATTACTCTATCGTCAACCTGTATTGGAACTCCAAAAAATGGATTAAAAAATAAGCTTTTTGAACGAGACTATACCTTGAAGCTCGAAATCGGCACCGCCAGACCCACCACCGTTTTCTTTCCCACAAACATACCCCATCCCGCAATCAGCAGCCATGGTCAGCAAGTACCCCGCGCAGGCCAACATGAACGCAAAAGGGTACTCCTTGTTCGTCAAGTCCTCGAATGTCTCGTTGGCATCACTGAGAAAGTGCATCAACGCCGTGCCCAAGAACACACCCCCGGCAAACTGCGTCCCCAGAGTCAAGAACTCCTCATTCCAGTTCAAGAAGTAGGGCGAGACGCCGGCAAAGAAAGTGGCTAGGAAGATTATGATCAAGCACCATATCTTGGCCAGTATTAAAGGCCTGGACCGAAGGTCGTAGCTGACGCCATCTCCGTCGTCGTCGTTATCATCGTGGCCACTGTGGGCGGATGCGGATAGGATGAGGACAAAGAGGGAGAGGAAGAGTAGGTTGCGAGCCATGGTGTGCGGTTGGGACATAGTAGGAATGTTCTCATATCCATATAATATATAATTATGGAGATATATATATATATATATATATATATATATATATGCGTGCTACACAGAAGTAAAGAGTGAGCAAGAGACGGGCAGTACAAAACAGCGAAGAAGACGAAATTAGGAAATAGTCTCGTGTGTACTACAAAAATAATGTAAGGAAAATTGGAGTGTCTAGTTGTTATCCTACTCGCTTTGGTGGGGCGTTATCTGTCACGGTCTCAATAAATAAATAGCATTATTTTAAAGAGTTCTACTTGGTTGACGTTGGAAGTGTTTGTTTATCGAAATTTTGAGAATATTTTTAAAATTTTAAGAATTTTATGAATGTTAAAGTTTAGTAAGATTTATGAAAAATATGAAATGTATATGTAAAAATATAAAATTTATTGAGATTTATAAAATGTGTTTGATGTAGTGAAAATTTTGAACTCTAAAAAATTGGACAAACAAATGCCCGTAATGAAAATATATTTTCTTTTTTTTTTAAAAAAGATGACGCATTGAAGGCAATGATTATTTTACTTTTTTTTCTTTCTAAAAATGATTATTTATCTCGTTATGCATGTTAACGAACTTCTGTTTAGACCATATTCCGATTTGACGTATAGCTTATCCATTCCTAAAGGAGGAATGTTCCTTCTGCAGTGCACGAATTTAGAACATTGGCATATATGTAAATATTTGAAAATGGACAGTGCACAGCACGCTCCTATACTGTCTCGTGACAAGTACATGGATTCTCGTAAAACATGGGGACCGAACTGCATGGTTGGCGTCGCTAGTTCCTAGTCCAAAGATGCAGTCAATGTCGCACGCCATGCCACGTTAGCAACGCCATAAATCTCGGTTCTTTTATTTTTTTTTTTTTTGGCAAAAATGTTCTCGGCCCAACGACGGGCGGTCAGGATCGAAGGAATAGCACAAAAAATTGGCGATCCAACTTTCTTGGAAATTTCAACAAGACCAAGTGACCCCTGAATTTTCTCATTTGGGTCCAGTTAGTTAATGGGAAGCCCACATTTGGGACCCACATGTCCTTGTAGCGTTCGGCGTAAAGAATGGGTTTAGGCTCAGAGACTGAGTGCAACTCCCAAGCCGTTAGGGACAGTGACTTCCAACGCCCTCAAGGATTGGACCAATTGGTGGAATTTAGTGACCCATTATCTAGCAATAGACATCGGTGACGACTGATGCTTAAATACGACAATAACGACGAGGAGTGGATAATCTCCACAATATAACTAAGATTTTTTTGTAATTTTGATACTATATAATTTATTATCAAAATTACATTAAAAAAAGAAAGAAACACAACAGATAAATCTCATTATAAAGTCGATAACATTAAATAATGTAACATCCACCTATTGTATCTACCTCTCTTCGAATTGAATCATACAATTTAAGTAAAAAATTACAAAAGATCATAATCCTTCCCGATAAATAAAATTAATCTGGAATATGAGAGTGGTATGAACTGTAAATTGTACCAAACATAGACCCCGATACCAGACCATTGCTAAAACGCAAAAAGAGTACCACATTTACCATATGGAGTAGAACAATTATACTCAAAAAAAAGGGCCAAATAATTATCTTTTTGACTAGGATAATTAAAACCATTCTCATCGAGGGGAAACACATGCATCAACCTATGTTGATTTCAGTAGAAGCTTCTTTCGGAGTCAATTTTTGTTGCCGGTGAGCATGACAAACAGGATAACGATTTACTTACATACTTGTTCTTCAGAAGGGTTACCTACTTATCAACAAGCCCAAAATTCAATTTATGTAAGCCAAAATCCTGAATTCCGCGAGGGAAAAAAATGTGGTTGCAAATAATGCACCTTCAAATGCCGAGAAAGAAAAAAAAATACGTATTCTCTTGTTTGAATATATTTGATGCAGTTCAAAATCTTCAGCTGAAATGGATTTGGCTTGATACCTTCAGCAACGGTACCTTATACTCTCTTGTTGTCCGCAAATTTTAATGAATTGAACTCCTACAATTTTCTTCACTCTTCTTTACATTTATTCTGCCCTCAACGTCTCCAGAAACGACCCTGCTGCTGCTTCTGTTCTTGCATTCGCCTGCATTGTACAATATAATAATAAAGCCACTTGAAGCATAAGAAAAGATAACATAACTTTAAACAAGCCTCATCGACGCTCCCCCCCCCCCCCCAAAAAAAAAAAAAAAAAAAAAAAAAAAGGAAATAAGAAACAGAAAAACAACACCACTAGGTAACTTTCTTACTTCTGATAGTCCTTGGAACGCCTAATGAATTCTGTTGGGATCTCACAACCTTCGTATGATGCCAGTACTGGTCTTATATCAGGTGGACTGGTACGGGCAACAACTGTAGATAAACGAGGTAAGAGGCAATGAATTCCACAAGGTAAGTGGTTGTTATCATGACAATCAAAATCACCCAAGAATGTTTCAATCTGTACATTCCGCTACAGAAACTGTTGAATGCTTACATTCAAGAAATGGTATAAAATCCAAAAGGGCTGTATCATTTGTATCATTCTGCTTCCATGGTTTGATAGGAACACTGTTCTCCGGTTGAAGACAACTTTCCAGAGCATGCCCACTCAAATAAAGAATCTTTCCAGGTTCTCTGTTAAGCTTTGAAAGATCCTGCCAAAAGAAACTGTCTTATTTTACAAAGTTATCTGTCTACTCTAGCATCACAAGGAAGGTCATCAATTCAATGAAAACAATTTTTCTGATTATTGTCCATAGAAGAATGGCTGCTAATTATTTCCATGTGGGTATTATATTCCATTTTTGCAGTAGTTTTTGTGATTTGGAAAGACAGATATTAAAATTTGACCCAATTTGATATTTTGTCTTCCTTCATGAGCTCTTAACTTCCAACTGAGTCCACATAGCAGCCAGACTACTTTGAGCTTTAGCTCATTGGTAGACTGGAATATCACAAACCAATGGTAGATATAAAGTAGAAGATATCCTTCATACTTCAATTCTCCAATATGACTACAGTTTGACTCCAACATTCTAGATTTGGAATTCTTTATGCTTCTTGTTTCAAAAAATCTGAATGCATCATTCTCCCCAGCCATACATGAAAACATCACCTTTTTTCTTAAGTACTGAGTTTTTACTAAGGCACATCAAAAGTACATATGGAAAAACACCCAAGAAAGAAAGAAACAGAGAACGCCCAGTTAAGAAGAACATTGTAAAGGGAGTAGATATTGACAAAAAGAAGAGGAGAAGCAATGTGCAGAAACATCAATAGCACACCTAAGCTTCAGTTTAACTACGCAGAGCACGAAGCTTCAAGGATCTGACCATTCATATGCGTCTTACATAAGACCAACTAAAAGTGCATTACATAAACCTTGCCCTTTAGCTATCTTGGGGACCACTATAACCTTTGATTTTTCGAGAATCTGTACATAACCTTGTGCACATGGTATTGACCAGTTATCACAAGTGGAAAATGAAGTGCCAGCTGATGATCTATTGACATTTGAGAACCTCCCCAAACGAAAAATCATGAGAAGTTGGAGTTCAAGCCACCTAACCATGCGTTCGAAGAGTGGAATCAGAGAATTATTCTAATGTACTGGTCATGTTACCTAGGGCATGTTCGGTTGGAAGGAATTTGTAGGATTCTGATAAAATTGTGAATATTTAGTGATGTTAAAGTTGTATTGGTATGCGTGCGGAAGTTGTTAAAAGGGATTGATGTTTGTAAAAAAGGTAATAAATTATTATATTGGAATACGTGTGTTTTTGTGATGTTTGGATTGTAAATATAAAATTAGGATGCAAATCCTAAAAAAATTTGCCAACCGAACATACCCCTAGATGGTAGGAGAAAGGGCGAAAGAGGAAGAAGAGAAAGAAAAGAGAGAAGAAAACAAATGAAGTTACAAAGACACGCTTACTAACCTCTCCTAAAAATCAATTCAAGCATCCGCATGGCACTAATAGGCAAGTCAAAGAAAAAAATTCAAGCTCACTCAATTTCTATGTTCCCAATCTCTAGTGTCCTTTAGCACTAGTATCATGCAACTTCGTAGTCAGCCAAAATTAACTACTCCGTGAAACAGTTAAAATTGACTCCTTAACCTACTGAAAAATGATGAAGTGGTTAATCAAATGGGACGTAAGTAAAAGGCAAAATTTGTTTACTTTGCAACGCAATACGGCTTATGAGTTGCTTTGGTTACAGTCAGATTGCTTATAGTAGAAGCCCTTTTGACAGCCATGCATGGTAAAAATCAGAGCATGCACCTAAGATTATCAAGTCAAAGCCAGAAAATATATACAAGACAAAAAGTGACTAACATACAATCAAGTACTATTTCAGCAGCTATAGCTCGTTTAAGCAGTATATAATACAAGGGGCAACCTGGTTTAAAGTTAGAGCCAAAGCTTTTGGTTAAAATGGAAAAATCAAAAAGAAAACAGAAAATGATTAAGTACAAGACAGGACAATTTAGCACTCTCTTAATAATATTAAAGAAAAGGGAACGGACTAAAAGATGACAATAAGAATCGAACGATTTCACCAACAGGACAAGAGATATGATGCATTCAGAGTGAAAAGAATAAAACAGAACACATTACAAATAATATGAAAATATCGACTTGAATATACCCTGTAATGCTTCCCATCCTGATACTTTGTAGCGCCCTTAGATAGCCTGTATCGTATGCAGTGCTTGGGATCCAGCCTTTCAACAACAGGGTCAACAAACTGCACATACCAATAGAAAGCAAGATAATGAAAACTGTTATCAAATAAGAACCCAAAGGCGATCAAGATAGGGAGGGAACAATGAGATTACCATACTCTGCTCATCAGAATACACAATAATTTCGTAGAACTGAGCCAGATGTTCCAAGAAAGCATCAACCCCTGGTCTTTTGAGAGTTTGCCAGCCTTTCTCTCGCTTCACATACCACAAAGATGAAATTCATAGAAACGTCAAGCAACTTCACAAACAAATCTTTACTGCATAATAGAGTAGAAGGAATTTTAGGGCTGCAGTACTTCATATGAAAATGAAGACACATGCTGATATGCAGAAAATCAATGTCCTATTTGAATCTTATATATGAAGCAGGCATGACACTACCATAAGACATCTGCAACAATGCCATTCATTCTTGCTGGTTTCTTAAAATGCTTCAAAGCATTCCAAAAATGACAAAAAAGGTATAATGGCCTTACCGTCCAATCATAATGAATAAGTGTCTCTTGCAGATCTAGAACAAGTGTAAAAACATGTCGCTCTGCAGGATGCAAATCCGGAAGAAGCTTCTCCGAGTATGGTTCAGAAAAACTCTGCCATGAGGCAAGATGATTTGTTGTTAACACAAGCAAGGTTGTGCAAGAGTAGACAATCACACATGAAAGTGAAGCACATACCTGAACTTGCTCTTCTACTAGCCTTCTCAAATCCAAATAAAGATCAATCGCTTTAGAGGGCACTGAGATGTCACAGATAAGAAGAATCACCATAATTATACTCAGAAGATGGCTTTTGGCATTCAATTAGACCGAACTATTCCTTAATCTATTTTCTGCACTTTCTAAAACACATCTAGAAAAAACCAACCCACCAACCTATGTCAAGTTTTTCAACCTACGATGCACATAAGCAGTAGTGATATTCTGTAGGCTTCACTGCATGTGGATTCTTCACTCCTATTCATTAGAGAATAAAAGAGATACTCATGAACAAGGCAGTCAGCCCATTCGTTTTTTACACGGACCAGGGGAAAAAAGAAGGCTCCAGTAATATGAGCAAGAAACACACCTCACTCATATGGCAACATTTTCAAGATGATGGCACAATGACATTAGCCAAATAAAATCTTCTAGGAGAATGCTATTAGAAATAATCATCCATTGACAGCCAACACATCAGTAATTGGAGACATGAAAATAACACAAAGACTAGAATTAAATATTTGACTAGAAACAAAAATTGAATTGTGGTAAATAGATCCTACCTGTCATTGCGGCAGAGTAGAGCAGCCCTTTGACTTTCTGCACAAGAGAGTGATAACTAAATGTTACTCTTTCTCATGTGTCGATCATATTGCAAATACCAAGACCCAAAAACCAAAGTGGACGGGCACACAAATTAAAACACTTGCAGAAAAATGGTGAAACTTCAAGGAAGAAAGCACTTTAATTTGTACTTACATCAACAGCGGGCGTGTCGTCTTTCACAGTGAAATTCACAGATGTTCGTAACGCCCTTGTCTTGTCATCAATCTCATCCGAAGTGTACGCTGCAAAATAAATCCCAAAGTTTTAACAGCTCTCATAATCTCATTCATTCGGAAATGACAAACCCCGTAC
The DNA here is from genome assembly GCA_003952965.2 of Morella rubra. NCBI lineage: Eukaryota > Viridiplantae > Streptophyta > Magnoliopsida > Fagales > Myricaceae > Morella > Morella rubra. The sequence continues at coordinate 23,325,470 of CM025856.1, forward strand.
GTAATTAGCGAGATTCTCTGAGACAAAACCAAAGCAAATCTGTTACTTCCAATAATCTTCTCCTCGTCATATTTGAAGGTGATCAATATCTAGTTACCAAAGGAACAATCCAATTCTCACTTTCCTAAAGTTCTCAGCTAAAACCAAATACTCCGAAAACGAAAAGCACCATATAATAGAAAAAAACACGAACCATAGGTGGCATATCCGGCCGCGGCAGTGGCTCCGGTGAGGGCTCCAAAGAGACTGTACTTGAGAAACCTCCACCCTTTGTTGCTGCTAGTAGGGTTCCCATCTGTAGCACTTGGCAGAGGAGTGGTTGAAGTTGCAGCTGTAGCATTATTAGGAGGAGGAGGAGGAGCACTAGCAGGAGCAGTGGCGGTGGCAGCAGAAGGCGCTAATGGCTCTTTGGGAACGCCGGAGACGACGTTGGAGCTCAACAACCGTCGGAAGCGCTTAGAGGGCGAGCACCCGAGGTGGGATCGGAGTATTGCCGTGGAGGTTCGAATCATTTTGATCAATCAGGACTTAGCTCTAAGTTCTCAGTGTAGCAGGGTTTAGAACTAGGGTTTTGCGCAGAGAAAGGAAAATGGGAGAGTTTGGAAATGTGAGATTTTTTTCCAGCTGTTAAGGGTGTTTGGAAGTCGGTGTTGGGAGGTTCTAGCTCGAGAGTTTTTGGAAGTCAGTCTTGGGCTGTTCCAGTTCTCTCTCTGAGGGCATATTTGTAAATTAAAATCTCAGAATTCAAACACCACCTAAAAACTTTTTAAAAAAATAACAAATTTCACAATAATTTTTTCACAGACTTCAGCAACTTTTTACAAACTCTCTTGCCTTTTTAAAAAATTCAATAGTTTTTCACACAAATCTTAAGATAATCTACATTATTTTCAAAAAAAAAAAAAATTCACCACAAATTTTTTCATCCATCCAAACACAAGAATTTTGTGATAATTAAGGTAGATTAAAATTTTATTTGATTTTGAAAAAAAATTACTAAAAAGAAAATTTAAAAGAATGGTACAAAAATCAAGAGAGATTATTTGAATAAATTTTTTTTTTTTATTGTAATCAAAATAGTTGATTTGATAATGAGAGATAATTTTAATTTTTTTTTATTATCTTTTTCTCTTGAATTTATTTGATACATTTCACATTCCCTAAAAAGAATATATTCTATAAATTTTTCACAAAAGCCTAAAAAATTTCAACTCAAAAACGGAAGAAGATAATGCACACTTGAGCCGTATTCCGGATGATTGTAAGATTTGGGAAGTCGTCAAGTCGATGGGGAGTACAAAAGCTCCAGAGTCGGACGGGTTCACGGCGTTGTTTTTCCAGCGATATTGGCGGCAGACAAAATCTGAGGTTATTGGCATGGTTAAACATTTCTTTGTCAGTGGTTTTTTGCTTAAACAAATGAGTCACTGTTTCACTGCTCTTATTGCTAAGGAAGATGCACCGACTAAAATCTCTTAATTCCGCCCGATTAATTTGTGTAATGTTTGCTATGAAATTATTTCGAAAATTCTGACTTGTCGTCTCAGCCTTTGTGGCTAAGTTGGGTTGGGCTATGGCTACTCAGGCTGATAGCATGTGGGTGAAGGCTCTCGGAGAAAAACACTGCAGATGTTGGCCCACAATTTAGCACGTGGGTTAAAAATTGTTTTCCAACAATTCTTCATGGAAGTTTTCTTAGATACCTCGCAATGGAAATATGTTGGCCCACAATTTAGGTAGCTGGGGTTTGGTTTTTGGTTGTGTTGGGGACTTTCTTAGCACTGGGGTGTCTACTGTTGTATTGGTTTGTGATGATGATATTATTTTGGACAGCTATGAGGCTTAATGAAAGTCCCAGTTTATTTAGAAAAAAGAAAAAAAAAACTTTTGCCACCCAAAAATTTGGAGTCTATTCGGTTAAAAAAAATTCTCAGGATTTTTTTTAATCCTCACAATACAAAAAATTTCTACAACCAAACATTATTTTTAACACCACATAAAAATAACTACAATACGCATATCAATAAAGTTAACATCACCTAAAAATTCTCAAAACACGAAAAATTCTCAAAAAAACACCATAACCGAACAACCTCTTTGATTTTTTTTTTCACACACGTATTTTTACAAACTCCAACCCCTTTACAAATCTTTATAAAATCTACAATACTTTCAATAAACATAAACTTTTTTTTACCCATCCAAACATAGGCTAAAAATATGAAAAAAATTGAGATCCAAAAATTATAAAAGATATTTTTAGTCCAGTAGAAAATAAAAATGAAAGAGAGGTAGACGCGCAAGGAAATTCCATATTTATTTAGTCAAATTGATAGATAGTTAGGGAATTGCGACAGAGTATCTGTAAGATTGATATAAGGTGTTGCTCTGAATAAAATGGAGAGAGAACTGTAGATGAAGCTGAAGACAAAATAGTTGCTTGCTTCCCAGCTCTACTTCATGCAAAAATAAAAGTCCTCTGAGCCCAAAAAATGTACGAAGATAATTTTACACTTATAAGGGTATATTCATTATTTTACTTAACCAATATATCAATTTCTGTCCAAATTAACTACAGAGTGCAAATGTGAATTAAGTTGAATGAAGACATAGATAATTTTGAGTGCAAAGTGTCATAGCTCCAATAATCTTAGAATGAAAAGTATATTTTTCTCAAAAATATATTTACTTGCTCATATTTGGTAACACAAAAATTATTTACTTTAAAATAAATAAAATTTTGAAAGTTTTAATTGCCAAACAACAAAATTCTCCATGCCAAACATAAGGAATTGGAAAATTTCTGTTACAAAAATTAACATTTTCCATCTTGTACCAAAGCAAGGGCTCAAAAAAAATTCAATTTTTAATTGAATTTTTTTAATTTTAAAGTTAAAATAATGATTAAATAACTTCAAAATCATATATTTCTCTTTATCAAATCACCTCTTTCTATCAAAATAAACAAAAAAGCTTAAATCAAATTATCTCTGTCTTCACTTTTTTACAAACTCATTTAAACCAATCCAAATTTTCTAATATCTAATGTACATACTTCAAAATTTTCCTTACGTTCTCACAAACTTTAATAAAACTTCAATCTATCTAAAAATTTTCACGTCACCACAAATTTCAAACATTTGGCGATTGCATACATGGAAAGTTAAATGATGTATCTTGGAATGCTTTGATGGTATATAATTTGGTTTTAATTTCTCACTTTTTTAAGCAACTTCAATTCAAAATAAGGTTGTAAACTTGTAAGTGCAGTTCATTCTGTGAATATTTATGAACATCCTTAATAAGAGAAGGGGTTATTTATATGGTGATGTTTATGAATATTTATAAACATTCTTAATAAAAGAAGGGGTTATTAGGTGATGTTTGTTTCCCTAATATTTCAGGACATGGAAATTTTCAGCAAAACAAACACACTCTAAAATTTTTAACTTTTACACATACATACTTTACCTTTCACAAATCCCATTAAATCTCAATAAAATAAAGTTTCAAATTTTAAGAATATTCTCCAAAATTTTAATAAACAAACAGTCACTTAGAATATCTTGTGTTGTCCATATATTCTCAGCAACTACTACTTTTTGTTTGTATAGCTTTATTCTTCTTTCTAACAAACGAACTCATTGCTACACTTGTTTTGGGTTCGCTTTTTGCTTCTTCTTTTTTTGGTTAAAAAGCAAATAGAATATTCCGTCTTTTCCACCATATATGTGGAACCTTTATAAAGGTTTCTATTCCGAGGAGAAAACTAACTTTCATGCTGCGCCCACTAAAACACAAAGGAGGTTAAATACTCAGAATGTGGAGATGAGAACAGAGTCAAAATCATAGAAAAAGGAGTTTCTGAAGTTTTGGCATTTCGATCGATGCGTGACACGAGTCTCCTTTCACGTAACGAATTTCACAGGAACTAACTAGTTTGGTCGATTGGTTGATAAATCTTGACACCAAATTGATTTTTTTTTTGAATGAGTGCAAGAATTTCCTTCAATCTGGTTTTGCTTCATTGATAAGAAAAAGAAAGTGCAGCTTGGGTCCTCTCTGCATGATTTTGCAGTACTAGTGACCCAAAAGGAGAGAGAAAGACAGAGAATAGAATCCCTATATGAAGGAAGGAATTTGTCGAGCTGAGAAACCTACAAGAATTAGGCTGCTATAGGTAAATATTGCGCCAGTTGGCAGAAGTTGGCAGAAGTTGGCAGAATTTCAAAGAGTTCATCATTAGAGAATTACAAGAAACAGAGGACAACTGAAATGCTTACAGCTTAAGGCTGATAAACTGAACCCAGAATTCTGGTCTCACTTGAGTAATTTCCAACCACCACCCCCTCAAAAGCAGATGTTTCAGTGCTTTAGCCACCAGGGGAGTTTATTGGACTTGCATGACACATACAAAATAATTTTACCCTTGTGCCCACATCTTATGGGGCTCTCTTTGGGTTAAACACACACACACACACAGACAACACTGATATTTATGGCTTTTGGTCCCAACCTCCAAGGAAATGCCACCTCTCAGTCTTAAAGCCAGAAAGCAGCCAAGTGCTAAGTGTTAGACTGAAACTTACTGTTACCTAATAAGGGACAGCTTGAAGGTTCCAAATGGTGAAATAAATGGGAAAACTCTGTGCATTTGGCAAGTGGCAACCTTGAAAAATGACAAATATAATGTCTGCCAACCAAGGGTATCTTTGTAAAACTAGGACATGAACTCCTCTATATAAATGGGAAACCTCAAACCACTCCAGCTTAATTCACTCTCAGAAACACGCTTCAAATTTAAGCCCATTTACGAACCTCCCCATCTTCCTTTTCCTAGGAGCTGCTTCTTGAGCCAGAACAGATAGAAAACAATGGATCAAACTGATCAGTACCATAATCTCCGAACCTTGAGTCAGTTGATAAAGCTTCAGTTTCTGAAAAAGGTCACACAGTTGCTACTGTCAGTATCTGTGTTTTCTTTCTTCATGTTTCACTCCTCCTTGCTTTCTTTCTTCCAGTCTTACAACTTGTACTTCTCTAAATACCTTCTTCAACTATTTAGCCACGCAATAGACAAAAACTGCATATTCCTCCTCTGCAATGGACTCCTAGTTTTCCTTGCGAAATTATCCGGCCTAACGAGATTTTTGTCCGGGTCCACTCAAAATGAAGAATCTTTCAAGAGTATGGAAGATGGTTTGCAACCCGAATCATCCATTCCTGAGACCAAAGAGGCAATGTTGTTGAAGGAGGCAATTGAAACCAGTGGTTGGGCAGAAAAAATTGCCCTGGAACAAGTAAGAGAAATAAACTATCTGATCCAAGGAACGGAAAAAGAAGATAAAAAGTCATCTGTGGAGGAAGGAGGAGGAGGAGGAGACAGCAGGTTTCTGATTGAGGAAGAAGAAGAAGTAGCAGCAGCAGAAGAAGAAGAAACTGGAATACTCGCCTTAGAAGATGAAAAAGAAGAAACTTTTGTTGGAGTAGAAGAAGAAGAAGAAGAAGAAAATGGAAGTTGAGTACAGAAGAGTTAAACAAGAGATTTGACGATTTCATTAGAAAGATGAAGGAAGAAATTAGGATTGAAGCTCAACGACAACTAGTCATAGTTCAGTAATCGCCATCAACTGTCTTTTCACCCCCAGAGTTATCTACGTCTCTTACCATATTTGTGAATTGTAATTAGTTCCAGTATCTGTTCACTCTAGTTATGTTAGCTGTACGGGAATGTACTCTACGACACGATTCTGTTCCTTGGAACTCTCGGGAAGAGAGCGTTTGACATATGCTGCTTTGCAAATAAATCGTTGCCCAACTTTCTTTTTCGTTTGTTTGTTTTACTTAGACCATATGTGCTTGTTAACTACTTTACTAGTTAACGAGTCTCATGATCCAAAAATACATGCAATAAGTTGCGTAATGTTGGCTGGTGACTACTGGCCATAGCTCCTGCCGGCCTCTGTTTTTCCCCTTTAAAAGATGTGTCCAAGTAACTAGGATCAAAAGAGATGCCCAACGGTAATGAATATCCCCAAGAAAGATCATGTCCATCTCAAGAGCAAGATCAGCAGTGAATCTATTTTGGAATGGAGGCACTAGGCCTTATCCCCCCATCTATACTGAACTGTGATTGGTATTATAAACCCCCTTAAAATAGTGTGGGTTTCTAATACCTTTTGTACTTTGGCCTAGGAAAAAAAAAGATCGGCAGTGAATCAGGTTCTCTGCTGGGGCATTGTTTCCTCGATTATTTAAGATAACGTTTCAAGACAGCGAACGCGTCAATTGAATGACCCAGATTGCCATTTGATTCAAAACTTATTCAACACAAGTTAACGGATCAGAAATTAGGTACTGATATCGGTGATGACATCAAAGGACATTAGAGGAGACGCCCATAAATATCATATATGGTTCTTGTTGTCTGCCATCCTGCACTTCATTGCTTAAGCATGCTCAACAGAGCAGCAGAATCACAATCCTTTACATCAGTAGGTAAGAAATCTAAAAGGGATTACTCCAGATACATTCTGGTTAATACACGAATGGGCTAAATTATGAGCTGCATAGTTTCCTTCGCGAGGAGTCCAGACAAAGCTCCATTCCCAATAAGTCTCTAAAACTTTCCTAATGGTTACCACTTCTCTCCTTCAATCTCCCAATCTGGAGTCTTGTCCACCGCAAGAACTTGATTCACCAGCTCTAAGCAATCTCCCTCAAATTCAATGCTCAAGGAAGTCCCAATTGTGATGGTTGTCTGAAGGCTTGTTAATTGGTTGTTTTGATATTAATTGATGGATTTGAAAGGAGTGGCTGGGCCAACCCCTAATATAATACGTTAGGATTAAGTTGGAAAAATAGGTCCTTATGAAAGTGATGTTCATGTCAAAGATATGAACACAGGTTTGAAAGGGACGACTGCATTAAGCTTAGGACAAAGATGAATTGACTTGGGGAATCTTGTCAGCCGACTGGCAGTACAAGAGTTGCTATGAGTTTCAATGCTCCAGAATAAGCTTTTGGCATGTGGGCTTGACTTAAAAATCGTCTTCTTCTGACAAAAAATACAAGTAAATGGTAATTGAGTGCGAGAAATATCTCTTAAGATTCATCACTAACATAACCATACTCATTGAGCAAATTAGTTGGTTAACTTCTGCCTCTGTTTCAACCCGATTGATAGTCATTCATTTGATCATATTCGTCAGGCTACGAGGTTTTAGAGCAAATCCGCCGACGAATATTTTTGAGAGGCACCCTTTGGGTGTGGGAATTTGATCCGAGGACAAAACCTTCTCAAGAGAAGGAGGTGTCAATGGAGTCGAGACGACGAGACTCATTAGCTTCCAACTTGGATGTAACTTTCCACGTGCTCCATTTTCGTCCTCTTCATAGATCAAGATGGATCCATGCCCACATACTCTTTGAAACACAAGTGAAGCTAGATGTTTTCACTTCCCACACAACAAGATCTACTTCCCCAAACATAGAACAGCAATTCTGCTGAATACATAAAAGAGTAAAATCATTTGCAAACCTCATTCAACCTCAGCAGCCGACATGTCTTTTCATGGAATAAAATATCTCCCTCCCATTTCCTGACCATGAGGATTCCCCCACTCACCTATACCACGTGTCAGTAACCCATTTCTCAAGAGGCTTGAAACCAAAGTTGTTTGTTGCCTAGTGGCACATTGCTTTCCAGAGTTCCAGCAATCAGGCCTAAGCTATTGATCCAAATCAAAGCTAAAATCTTAAGAAAAAATTATGGGCAACAACCTGAAGGTTTTCATAAAAATATGTTTTCAAATACTGTAAGGGACTGAAGATCATGGCATTAATTACTTGCCTCGGCTGGGGAAAGGTGACCCAATAATCCCTGAATCCTTTACACATTATGACCTATGTGGATCTTTCATTTTCACTCCATTGTATGGAATTACACAAGGAAGCAGGTTCTCTTTCAAATGGGTCCTCTTCTTCAAAGTTCAAAGTAAAGTCAGTCTCATTTTTAATGAGTATGTGTGATTCTCGCTCTCCAAAGGCTATATTACGTCAATGGATTAGGTGGGTAAGATCTAGATGGACGCCTCCTAACTAGGTGGGTGGGAGTGGGACTAATCCAAGAGTTGAGACCCGGCATAATTGAATGACCACTCTCTAGAAGTCTTCAACCTAAAGCAACAACTCTAGCCCTAAATTCATCTTCGTACAGGCCGGTGCAGCTATCATTAATCACCGAAAACAAATCGATGAACAAGAAGAAGACAACGTCTTCATAAGGCCATTATCAATGGGTGCCACTGGATCTTCAGGTGAGACTGACCAAAGCATTGTCATCCTGATTGAGTGAATATAAACCCAATAGTTTTAGATGCGTAAAGCATTGTGTGGTTAAGGTAATGCCTTCTCCATGATCTGATTTTTATGAGGTGGGGTTGTGAATTGAATGGTCGGATCTTTGATTTTAGACCATGTTTTTTGTTGCTCCTGAAAAAGTAGAGTTTTTTTTTTTTTCTCATGAAAAATCATAAAAGCTTGAATTAATTAGCCCACACAAATCTGTAGGCCTAAAAGCATTATGAACTAATCATGTGTCTAAAACACCCTCAACCACACAAAGTACTCCATCACAAGAACCTTTGGTAGAGTTTCTTGCTACAACACAAATTATTTCGACTTGGATTTTCTTTTTTGTTCGCACAATTGGTTTGAAGAAATCTGGGAATTTGTGTCTGTTAATGTACTTTCAGGGAAATCGGACTATGAAAAAAGAATGATGCAGAAAGAAAAACGAGTATGGGTTGATGAATGATGATGAGTTGACCCGCCGATTGAAGAGGCCCATAAGTTTCCCTACAACCACAAACAACTGGTCCGTTTCCAGCGAAAGACATAATTCCAATTTACCTCCCACTAGCGTCTTGAATAGACCTTTTCCCAACAGTAACCAAATAGCTCCTGCCTACAAGCACCGACATTTTAGTAGAGGTTGTCAATAATTTACTCCGTAGTTCCTTTTGGCTACACCCAAATGCTTCGCAAAATACCTTTTCCCTTCTTTTTGGAGCTTGTCGAAAATTGAATTAACAACCAACCGAAAATGTGGTTCTACAATAGCTTTCAGTGACATTGTTCGAACTGACCATACATGTTTCAAATGTTGCAGCAAGTCCAATGATTGTGCTCCCAGATGGCAGCAGATACACAGGAAATATCATATATAGCTAAATGTACTCTCCACCTTGGATTTTAGATGGTATGTACTCTTTTGACAAAAAGGATAGTGAATGCACAGACAATGCTTCAATCTCGAATTTGACCCCTCTTTGCAGCATTAACTCTAGTTCCAACCTGTCGTGGATGAAATACAATTCAGTCCAGGCAAACCGGGACAGCGGAAGAAAACCAGGTAATGTAGGAGTAGTTTACCTCCATCTTGGGACTTCACGTTGCAGGTAACATCTATTTAACATTGCTTCAGTTCTCCTCGTATCTGACATGACCATCGGAACCTAAGTAGAAGGCTACCTACGAAAGAAAGCCTATCTGAAGTACCACAAGTAACAAACATCTCTTACCTTCTGCTGTCAGAGGAAGGAGACACTGGTGTGGAAGGCAGTATTTATCAGAATCTGAAGGAAAAGCTCCTAGCCAGCATAGCTCTGGGCAACGCAGATGGTTTGCATCGTAGGCCATTTGCTAACAGAGTAAAAGAGTAAGAGGAAACAAAGCATTCAAGACCACATGTTCTCAATTATGCAGTCCTAGTTGCCAGTTTACATGTTTAGCTTGCTCAGACAGATAAATAAGCTGCAACATTATAAATTATTTAATAAACCTAACCATTGAACCAAAATGATATGTGGTCAGAATGTCGAAGCCATATGGGTCACAATCTACCAAGCAATAAGCAGGTAGACGCAACTTTTCGATTAGAAGCCGCAGAAACCTATTTGATACAAATACATATATTCAGAGACAGCGGAAACAGAAATAACAAACCAAAACAACTGACTATTCTTTTTATAGATAAACAAAACAATTGACTAGCATATATGCAGAGGTTTATTGAGACTGAATATGGGGGTTTTTACCTTCTTGTGGGGACATCTGGATAGCCTCTTCCCTGGAAAAAGATATTGTCAAAAAGGATTTTGGGATGGAGCGAGTGCCTTAAGGAAGAGATTACCGTGATGACTATGCAACGGTTTGCACTGCAGAACTGGTCATTTGCTAATCGCTGGAATACTGCACTTTATTTAATGGTCTAGTCAAAATGAAGAATCTTAGGAATGATGCCTCCTTTCAGTTTACCAAAATAATTGCTTACCTGATTCCTTCTCCACAACTAGAATGAACTGAGCAACGGCTACTATATCTATGTCCCAAAATTAAGGAAAATTTCACCTATGCATGATCAGTCTGTATTCTAGATCATATCTGATGCTTAGTCAGGTATATTAAAAACAAACCTCAAGCATAACACGTAGAAGGCATGGATAAAACTTTTCATTCTTATTCATTATCAATATCTGCATGCAAAGGTTGTAGAAATATTTAAGGCCTCTCAATATGTTGTGTTTTACAGCTTGGATACCTTTGACTTCTTCAACCTGAACAGGTACGCAGTGGGCCTGCAAGAGCATTGGATACAAAATATATATTCAGCTAGCGATAGAGTTAGTTCACTGATACCAATTCCACTTCTTACCGTGTTTGGACAATTTATGCAATCAAATTTCGTTCCACCTTCAAAGAATCTTATCCAGCCCATCACCAACCTGTTGTGGAGAATGTCGGGAAAAAACTTTAGCCCTTGAGCACATTTGATGACCATCTTAGATCGAAATCAACTCAGCATATTATGGGTAAGCCTTGTAGTAGAGGAAGCTCCAAGTATGAAAAAAGGTGGGTAGTGGAAAATTTAGTTCGTTATTTCCTATAAACGGCTATTATTCTCATTGAAAGCCCTATGTTACATGTCAGTCACCTTTGCAAATGCATTTTTCTAAATGACCGGAACAAGGTCTGTCTTGTGAAGACCATATTGGAAGTACATAACAGTGACTTGATCTTAAAATTTTATGTCACTCGAAATCATCGGCTGCAAATATATAGCAATAATTACAGGCACTCTTATTAGCTAATGTTCCACAAGTTTCATTCATCATAAAATTTGAAACCACTCATGTTTAATATTCATGCTGTTTAACTTATACCACATTTGGTGGCTATAAAGATCCTAAACAGAGATGGAAACGTATTATGTACCCTACTTAAGTAACACGCATAGGCTGCAAGGAAACAATAAGTATGATTATAGAAATATTTTTTTTTCTTTTATGGATGTCAGTTTTGGACCCCAGTGGGAGTGGAGGGGAAATTCAGTTTTAACCCCAAGTGTTCTATCCATTCCAGGTTATAGAAACAGAATTCAACCAGTCATGAGTACAGTTTCCTTCTTATCTTACAGGGACTGAGTTTCAAGTACCTACCCTTTTCCAACAGAAACCTGCCAAAAGGAGAAAATACGTAAATGCCCAAGACATGTAAGGTCCTAAAAAATGATGACAAAGAGATGGAAGTTCTATGAAATTTTGAGGCCAGAGCTGCCAAGCGTTTTGTAATTTATTAAACCTTCCCCTTATTTGCCTGGTATAAACCACTAAGGCTTTATACGGTCCAAAAAGAAAAAGGGGAAAAAAGGTGTAGTGGCAACAATACCTACCACATTTAGATTGTGGCGACTGCATTGCATGAGGATACATATGTCATTGATTGCGCGGTCTACAACTGACTGTTCTGGATTGCAAAATAAGCGGAAGAACTTGTAGAGAGAAAGGGCATCAAGCAGAAGAAGAATGAAATCTCTAGTAGATTATTCAAAAACTAATCTAAACCTAGATTTCTCCAACATACCTATGCACTGGCTTATGGTCTCCGAAATAATAGAACATTGCAAATGGAAGTCTGAGCACGTTCAAAGATACTTTAATTATCTCTCATAAATCTTTCCTCACATTGATGCATATGACTTTATTACACAAAGACTAGCAAGAGAGCATGCTGAAATTTGTGCCACTGAACATACACTTCTCAGATTCCATTTGGCAAAGGGGAAGCTTTGAGACTAAAATTTTACGTTTTGAGTCATAACAATAAGTTGCATTTGAAATTAGCACTGGATTTAAATCAGGTTCACCTGAAAATATAGATGGATGCATGTAGTATATATCTCTCTTGGACCCATGTCTGTTTTCTTGCAGAAGTTGCTGGACAATCAACAGAACTCTTAGCAATACATCTGAAAGGGAATTATGACATGGGTCCAAGAGAGATATATACTACATGCATCCATCTATATTTTCAGGTGAACCTGATTTAAATCCAGTGCTAATTTCAAATGCAACTTATTGTTATGACTCAAAACGTAAAATTTTAGTCTCAAAGCTTCCCCTTTGCCAAATGGAATCTGAGAAGTGTATGTTCAGTGGCACAAATTTCAGCATGCTCTCTTGCTAGTCTTTGTGTAATAAAGTCATATGCATCAATGTGAGGAAAGATTTATGAGAGATAATTAAAGTATCTTTGAACGTGCTCAGACTTCCATTTGCAATGTTCTATTATTTCGGAGACCATAAGCCAGTGCATAGGTATGTTGGAGAAATCTAGGTTTAGATTAGTTTTTGAATAATCTACTAGAGATTTCATTCTTCTTCTGCTTGATGCCCTTTCTCTCTACAAGTTCTTCCGCTTATTTTGCAATCCAGAACAGTCAGTTGTAGACCGCGCAATCAATGACATATGTATCCTCATGCAATGCAGTCGCCACAATCTAAATGTGGTAGGTATTGTTGCCACTACACCTTTTTTCCCCTTTTTCTTTTTGGACCGTATAAAGCCTTAGTGGTTTATACCAGGCAAATAAGGGGAAGGTTTAATAAATTACAAAACGCTTGGCAGCTCTGGCCTCAAAATTTCATAGAACTTCCATCTCTTTGTCATCATTTTTTAGGACCTTACATGTCTTGGGCATTTACGTATTTTCTCCTTTTGGCAGGTTTCTGTTGGAAAAGGGTAGGTACTTGAAACTCAGTCCCTGTAAGATAAGAAGGAAACTGTACTCATGACTGGTTGAATTCTGTTTCTATAACCTGGAATGGATAGAACACTTGGGGTTAAAACTGAATTTCCCCTCCACTCCCACTGGGGTCCAAAACTGACATCCATAAAAGAAAAAAAAATATTTCTATAATCATACTTATTGTTTCCTTGCAGCCTATGCGTGTTACTTAAGTAGGGTACATAATACGTTTCCATCTCTGTTTAGGATCTTTATAGCCACCAAATGTGGTATAAGTTAAACAGCATGAATATTAAACATGAGTGGTTTCAAATTTTATGATGAATGAAACTTGTGGAACATTAGCTAATAAGAGTGCCTGTAATTATTGCTATATATTTGCAGCCGATGATTTCGAGTGACATAAAATTTTAAGATCAAGTCACTGTTATGTACTTCCAATATGGTCTTCACAAGACAGACCTTGTTCCGGTCATTTAGAAAAATGCATTTGCAAAGGTGACTGACATGTAACATAGGGCTTTCAATGAGAATAATAGCCGTTTATAGGAAATAACGAACTAAATTTTCCACTACCCACCTTTTTTCATACTTGGAGCTTCCTCTACTACAAGGCTTACCCATAATATGCTGAGTTGATTTCGATCTAAGATGGTCATCAAATGTGCTCAAGGGCTAAAGTTTTTTCCCGACATTCTCCACAACAGGTTGGTGATGGGCTGGATAAGATTCTTTGAAGGTGGAACGAAATTTGATTGCATAAATTGTCCAAACACGGTAAGAAGTGGAATTGGTATCAGTGAACTAACTCTATCGCTAGCTGAATATATATTTTGTATCCAATGCTCTTGCAGGCCCACTGCGTACCTGTTCAGGTTGAAGAAGTCAAAGGTATCCAAGCTGTAAAACACAACATATTGAGAGGCCTTAAATATTTCTACAACCTTTGCATGCAGATATTGATAATGAATAAGAATGAAAAGTTTTATCCATGCCTTCTACGTGTTATGCTTGAGGTTTGTTTTTAATATACCTGACTAAGCATCAGATATGATCTAGAATACAGACTGATCATGCATAGGTGAAATTTTCCTTAATTTTGGGACATAGATATAGTAGCCGTTGCTCAGTTCATTCTAGTTGTGGAGAAGGAATCAGGTAAGCAATTATTTTGGTAAACTGAAAGGAGGCATCATTCCTAAGATTCTTCATTTTGACTAGACCATTAAATAAAGTGCAGTATTCCAGCGATTAGCAAATGACCAGTTCTGCAGTGCAAACCGTTGCATAGTCATCACGGTAATCTCTTCCTTAAGGCACTCGCTCCATCCCAAAATCCTTTTTGACAATATCTTTTTCCAGGGAAGAGGCTATCCAGATGTCCCCACAAGAAGGTAAAAACCCCCATATTCAGTCTCAATAAACCTCTGCATATATGCTAGTCAATTGTTTTGTTTATCTATAAAAAGAATAGTCAGTTGTTTTGGTTTGTTATTTCTGTTTCCGCTGTCTCTGAATATATGTATTTGTATCAAATAGGTTTCTGCGGCTTCTAATCGAAAAGTTGCGTCTACCTGCTTATTGCTTGGTAGATTGTGACCCATATGGCTTCGACATTCTGACCACATATCATTTTGGTTCAATGGTTAGGTTTATTAAATAATTTATAATGTTGCAGCTTATTTATCTGTCTGAGCAAGCTAAACATGTAAACTGGCAACTAGGACTGCATAATTGAGAACATGTGGTCTTGAATGCTTTGTTTCCTCTTACTCTTTTACTCTGTTAGCAAATGGCCTACGATGCAAACCATCTGCGTTGCCCAGAGCTATGCTGGCTAGGAGCTTTTCCTTCAGATTCTGATAAATACTGCCTTCCACACCAGTGTCTCCTTCCTCTGACAGCAGAAGGTAAGAGATGTTTGTTACTTGTGGTACTTCAGATAGGCTTTCTTTCGTAGGTAGCCTTCTACTTAGGTTCCGATGGTCATGTCAGATACGAGGAGAACTGAAGCAATGTTAAATAGATGTTACCTGCAACGTGAAGTCCCAAGATGGAGGTAAACTACTCCTACATTACCTGGTTTTCTTCCGCTGTCCCGGTTTGCCTGGACTGAATTGTATTTCATCCACGACAGGTTGGAACTAGAGTTAATGCTGCAAAGAGGGGTCAAATTCGAGATTGAAGCATTGTCTGTGCATTCACTATCCTTTTTGTCAAAAGAGTACATACCATCTAAAATCCAAGGTGGAGAGTACATTTAGCTATATATGATATTTCCTGTGTATCTGCTGCCATCTGGGAGCACAATCATTGGACTTGCTGCAACATTTGAAACATGTATGGTCAGTTCGAACAATGTCACTGAAAGCTATTGTAGAACCACATTTTCGGTTGGTTGTTAATTCAATTTTCGACAAGCTCCAAAAAGAAGGGAAAAGGTATTTTGCGAAGCATTTGGGTGTAGCCAAAAGGAACTACGGAGTAAATTATTGACAACCTCTACTAAAATGTCGGTGCTTGTAGGCAGGAGCTATTTGGTTACTGTTGGGAAAAGGTCTATTCAAGACGCTAGTGGGAGGTAAATTGGAATTATGTCTTTCGCTGGAAACGGACCAGTTGTTTGTGGTTGTAGGGAAACTTATGGGCCTCTTCAATCGGCGGGTCAACTCATCATCATTCATCAACCCATACTCGTTTTTCTTTCTGCATCATTCTTTTTTCATAGTCCGATTTCCCTGAAAGTACATTAACAGACACAAATTCCCAGATTTCTTCAAACCAATTGTGCGAACAAAAAAGAAAATCCAAGTCGAAATAATTTGTGTTGTAGCAAGAAACTCTACCAAAGGTTCTTGTGATGGAGTACTTTGTGTGGTTGAGGGTGTTTTAGACACATGATTAGTTCATAATGCTTTTAGGCCTACAGATTTGTGTGGGCTAATTAATTCAAGCTTTTATGATTTTTCATGAGAAAAAAAAAAAAACTCTACTTTTTCAGGAGCAACAAAAAACATGGTCTAAAATCAAAGATCCGACCATTCAATTCACAACCCCACCTCATAAAAATCAGATCATGGAGAAGGCATTACCTTAACCACACAATGCTTTACGCATCTAAAACTATTGGGTTTATATTCACTCAATCAGGATGACAATGCTTTGGTCAGTCTCACCTGAAGATCCAGTGGCACCCATTGATAATGGCCTTATGAAGACGTTGTCTTCTTCTTGTTCATCGATTTGTTTTCGGTGATTAATGATAGCTGCACCGGCCTGTACGAAGATGAATTTAGGGCTAGAGTTGTTGCTTTAGGTTGAAGACTTCTAGAGAGTGGTCATTCAATTATGCCGGGTCTCAACTCTTGGATTAGTCCCACTCCCACCCACCTAGTTAGGAGGCGTCCATCTAGATCTTACCCACCTAATCCATTGACGTAATATAGCCTTTGGAGAGCGAGAATCACACATACTCATTAAAAATGAGACTGACTTTACTTTGAACTTTGAAGAAGAGGACCCATTTGAAAGAGAACCTGCTTCCTTGTGTAATTCCATACAATGGAGTGAAAATGAAAGATCCACATAGGTCATAATGTGTAAAGGATTCAGGGATTATTGGGTCACCTTTCCCCAGCCGAGGCAAGTAATTAATGCCATGATCTTCAGTCCCTTACAGTATTTGAAAACATATTTTTATGAAAACCTTCAGGTTGTTGCCCATAATTTTTTCTTAAGATTTTAGCTTTGATTTGGATCAATAGCTTAGGCCTGATTGCTGGAACTCTGGAAAGCAATGTGCCACTAGGCAACAAACAACTTTGGTTTCAAGCCTCTTGAGAAATGGGTTACTGACACGTGGTATAGGTGAGTGGGGGAATCCTCATGGTCAGGAAATGGGAGGGAGATATTTTATTCCATGAAAAGACATGTCGGCTGCTGAGGTTGAATGAGGTTTGCAAATGATTTTACTCTTTTATGTATTCAGCAGAATTGCTGTTCTATGTTTGGGGAAGTAGATCTTGTTGTGTGGGAAGTGAAAACATCTAGCTTCACTTGTGTTTCAAAGAGTATGTGGGCATGGATCCATCTTGATCTATGAAGAGGACGAAAATGGAGCACGTGGAAAGTTACATCCAAGTTGGAAGCTAATGAGTCTCGTCGTCTCGACTCCATTGACACCTCCTTCTCTTGAGAAGGTTTTGTCCTCGGATCAAATTCCCACACCCAAAGGGTGCCTCTCAAAAATATTCGTCGGCGGATTTGCTCTAAAACCTCGTAGCCTGACGAATATGATCAAATGAATGACTATCAATCGGGTTGAAACAGAGGCAGAAGTTAACCAACTAATTTGCTCAATGAGTATGGTTATGTTAGTGATGAATCTTAAGAGATATTTCTCGCACTCAATTACCATTTACTTGTATTTTTTGTCAGAAGAAGACGATTTTTAAGTCAAGCCCACATGCCAAAAGCTTATTCTGGAGCATTGAAACTCATAGCAACTCTTGTACTGCCAGTCGGCTGACAAGATTCCCCAAGTCAATTCATCTTTGTCCTAAGCTTAATGCAGTCGTCCCTTTCAAACCTGTGTTCATATCTTTGACATGAACATCACTTTCATAAGGACCTATTTTTCCAACTTAATCCTAACGTATTATATTAGGGGTTGGCCCAGCCACTCCTTTCAAATCCATCAATTAATATCAAAACAACCAATTAACAAGCCTTCAGACAACCATCACAATTGGGACTTCCTTGAGCATTGAATTTGAGGGAGATTGCTTAGAGCTGGTGAATCAAGTTCTTGCGGTGGACAAGACTCCAGATTGGGAGATTGAAGGAGAGAAGTGGTAACCATTAGGAAAGTTTTAGAGACTTATTGGGAATGGAGCTTTGTCTGGACTCCTCGCGAAGGAAACTATGCAGCTCATAATTTAGCCCATTCGTGTATTAACCAGAATGTATCTGGAGTAATCCCTTTTAGATTTCTTACCTACTGATGTAAAGGATTGTGATTCTGCTGCTCTGTTGAGCATGCTTAAGCAATGAAGTGCAGGATGGCAGACAACAAGAACCATATATGATATTTATGGGCGTCTCCTCTAATGTCCTTTGATGTCATCACCGATATCAGTACCTAATTTCTGATCCGTTAACTTGTGTTGAATAAGTTTTGAATCAAATGGCAATCTGGGTCATTCAATTGACGCGTTCGCTGTCTTGAAACGTTATCTTAAATAATCGAGGAAACAATGCCCCAGCAGAGAACCTGATTCACTGCCGATCTTTTTTTTTCCTAGGCCAAAGTACAAAAGGTATTAGAAACCCACACTATTTTAAGGGGGTTTATAATACCAATCACAGTTCAGTATAGATGGGGGGATAAGGCCTAGTGCCTCCATTCCAAAATAGATTCACTGCTGATCTTGCTCTTGAGATGGACATGATCTTTCTTGGGGATATTCATTACCGTTGGGCATCTCTTTTGATCCTAGTTACTTGGACACATCTTTTAAAGGGGAAAAACAGAGGCCGGCAGGAGCTATGGCCAGTAGTCACCAGCCAACATTACGCAACTTATTGCATGTATTTTTGGATCATGAGACTCGTTAACTAGTAAAGTAGTTAACAAGCACATATGGTCTAAGTAAAACAAACAAACGAAAAAGAAAGTTGGGCAACGATTTATTTGCAAAGCAGCATATGTCAAACGCTCTCTTCCCGAGAGTTCCAAGGAACAGAATCGTGTCGTAGAGTACATTCCCGTACAGCTAACATAACTAGAGTGAACAGATACTGGAACTAATTACAATTCACAAATATGGTAAGAGACGTAGATAACTCTGGGGGTGAAAAGACAGTTGATGGCGATTACTGAACTATGACTAGTTGTCGTTGAGCTTCAATCCTAATTTCTTCCTTCATCTTTCTAATGAAATCGTCAAATCTCTTGTTTAACTCTTCTGTACTCAACTTCCCATTTTCTTCTTCTTTCTTCTTCTTCTACTCCAACAAAAGTTTCTTCTTTTTCATCTTCTAAGGCGAGTATTCCAGTTTCTTCTTCTTCTGCTGCTGCTACTTCTTCTTCTTCCTCAATCAGAAACCTGCTGTCTCCTCCTCCTCCTCCTTCCTCCACAGATGACTTTTTATCTTCTTTTTCCGTTCCTTGGATCAGATAGTTTATTTCTCTTACTTGTTCCAGGGCAATTTTTTCTGCCCAACCACTGGTTTCAATTGCCTCCTTCAACAACATTGCCTCTTTGGTCTCAGGAATGGATGATTCGGGTTGCAAACCATCTTCCATACTCTTGAAAGATTCTTCATTTTGAGTGGACCCGGACAAAAATCTCGTTAGGCCGGATAATTTCGCAAGGAAAACTAGGAGTCCATTGCAGAGGAGGAATATGCAGTTTTTGTCTATTGCGTGGCTAAATAGTTGAAGAAGGTATTTAGAGAAGTACAAGTTGTAAGACTGGAAGAAAGAAAGCAAGGAGGAGTGAAACATGAAGAAAGAAAACACAGATACTGACAGTAGCAACTGTGTGACCTTTTTCAGAAACTGAAGCTTTATCAACTGACTCAAGGTTCGGAGATTATGGTACTGATCAGTTTGATCCATTGTTTTCTATCTGTTCTGGCTCAAGAAGCAGCTCCTAGGAAAAGGAAGATGGGGAGGTTCGTAAATGGGCTTAAATTTGAAGCGTGTTTCTGAGAGTGAATTAAGCTGGAGTGGTTTGAGGTTTCCCATTTATATAGAGGAGTTCATGTCCTAGTTTTACAAAGATACCCTTGGTTGGCAGACATTATATTTGTCATTTTTCAAGGTTGCCACTTGCCAAATGCACAGAGTTTTCCCATTTATTTCACCATTTGGAACCTTCAAGCTGTCCCTTATTAGGTAACAGTAAGTTTCAGTCTAACACTTAGCACTTGGCTGCTTTCTGGCTTTAAGACTGAGAGGTGGCATTTCCTTGGAGGTTGGGACCAAAAGCCATAAATATCAGTGTTGTCTGTGTGTGTGTGTGTGTTTAACCCAAAGAGAGCCCCATAAGATGTGGGCACAAGGGTAAAATTATTTTGTATGTGTCATGCAAGTCCAATAAACTCCCCTGGTGGCTAAAGCACTGAAACATCTGCTTTTGAGGGGGTGGTGGTTGGAAATTACTCAAGTGAGACCAGAATTCTGGGTTCAGTTTATCAGCCTTAAGCTGTAAGCATTTCAGTTGTCCTCTGTTTCTTGTAATTCTCTAATGATGAACTCTTTGAAATTCTGCCAACTTCTGCCAACTTCTGCCAACTGGCGCAATATTTACCTATAGCAGCCTAATTCTTGTAGGTTTCTCAGCTCGACAAATTCCTTCCTTCATATAGGGATTCTATTCTCTGTCTTTCTCTCTCCTTTTGGGTCACTAGTACTGCAAAATCATGCAGAGAGGACCCAAGCTGCACTTTCTTTTTCTTATCAATGAAGCAAAACCAGATTGAAGGAAATTCTTGCACTCATTCAAAAAAAAAAATCAATTTGGTGTCAAGATTTATCAACCAATCGACCAAACTAGTTAGTTCCTGTGAAATTCGTTACGTGAAAGGAGACTCGTGTCACGCATCGATCGAAATGCCAAAACTTCAGAAACTCCTTTTTCTATGATTTTGACTCTGTTCTCATCTCCACATTCTGAGTATTTAACCTCCTTTGTGTTTTAGTGGGCGCAGCATGAAAGTTAGTTTTCTCCTCGGAATAGAAACCTTTATAAAGGTTCCACATATATG
This sequence comes from Morella rubra, assembly GCA_003952965.2. Taxonomy (NCBI): domain Eukaryota; kingdom Viridiplantae; phylum Streptophyta; class Magnoliopsida; order Fagales; family Myricaceae; genus Morella; species Morella rubra. Next base: position 23,346,333 of record CM025856.1, read on the forward strand.
GTGGAAAAGACGGAATATTCTATTTGCTTTTTAACCAAAAAAAGAAGAAGCAAAAAGCGAACCCAAAACAAGTGTAGCAATGAGTTCGTTTGTTAGAAAGAAGAATAAAGCTATACAAACAAAAAGTAGTAGTTGCTGAGAATATATGGACAACACAAGATATTCTAAGTGACTGTTTGTTTATTAAAATTTTGGAGAATATTCTTAAAATTTTGAAAATCTTTATTTTATTGAGATTTATTGGGATTTGTGAAAGGTAAAGTATGTATGTGTAAAAGTTAAAAATTTTAGAGTGTGTTTGTTTTGCTGAAAATTTCCATGTCCTGAAATATTAGGGAAACAAACATCACCTAATAACCCCTTCTTTTATTAAGAATGTTTATAAATATTCATAAACATCACCATATAAATAACCCCTTCTCTTATTAAGGATGTTCATAAATATTCACAGAATGAACTGCACTTACAAGTTTACAACCTTATTTTGAATTGAAGTTGCTTAAAAAAGTGAGAAATTAAAACCAAATTATATACCATCAAAGCATTCCAAGATACATCATTTAACTTTCCATGTATGCAATCGCCAAATGTTTGAAATTTGTGGTGACGTGAAAATTTTTAGATAGATTGAAGTTTTATTAAAGTTTGTGAGAACGTAAGGAAAATTTTGAAGTATGTACATTAGATATTAGAAAATTTGGATTGGTTTAAATGAGTTTGTAAAAAAGTGAAGACAGAGATAATTTGATTTAAGCTTTTTTGTTTATTTTGATAGAAAGAGGTGATTTGATAAAGAGAAATATATGATTTTGAAGTTATTTAATCATTATTTTAACTTTAAAATTAAAAAAATTCAATTAAAAATTGAATTTTTTTTGAGCCCTTGCTTTGGTACAAGATGGAAAATGTTAATTTTTGTAACAGAAATTTTCCAATTCCTTATGTTTGGCATGGAGAATTTTGTTGTTTGGCAATTAAAACTTTCAAAATTTTATTTATTTTAAAGTAAATAATTTTTGTGTTACCAAATATGAGCAAGTAAATATATTTTTGAGAAAAATATACTTTTCATTCTAAGATTATTGGAGCTATGACACTTTGCACTCAAAATTATCTATGTCTTCATTCAACTTAATTCACATTTGCACTCTGTAGTTAATTTGGACAGAAATTGATATATTGGTTAAGTAAAATAATGAATATACCCTTATAAGTGTAAAATTATCTTCGTACATTTTTTGGGCTCAGAGGACTTTTATTTTTGCATGAAGTAGAGCTGGGAAGCAAGCAACTATTTTGTCTTCAGCTTCATCTACAGTTCTCTCTCCATTTTATTCAGAGCAACACCTTATATCAATCTTACAGATACTCTGTCGCAATTCCCTAACTATCTATCAATTTGACTAAATAAATATGGAATTTCCTTGCGCGTCTACCTCTCTTTCATTTTTATTTTCTACTGGACTAAAAATATCTTTTATAATTTTTGGATCTCAATTTTTTTCATATTTTTAGCCTATGTTTGGATGGGTAAAAAAAAGTTTATGTTTATTGAAAGTATTGTAGATTTTATAAAGATTTGTAAAGGGGTTGGAGTTTGTAAAAATACGTGTGTGAAAAAAAAAAATCAAGAGGTTGTTCGGTTATGGTGTTTTTTGAGAATTTTTTTTTTGAGAATTTTTAGGTGATGTTAACTTTATTGATATGCGTATTGTAGTTATTTTATGTGGTGTTAAAATAATGTTTGGTTTGTAGAAATTTTTTGTATTGTGAGGATTAAAAAAAATCCTGAGAATTTTTTTTAACCGAATAGACTCCAAATTTTTGGGTGGCAAAAGTTTTTTTTTTTTCTTTTTTCTAAATAAACTGGGACTTTCATTAAGCCTCATAGCTGTCCAAAATAATATCATCATCACAAACCAATACAACAGTAGACACCCCAGTGCTAAGAAAGTCCCCAACACAACCAAAAACCAAACCCCAGCTACCTAAATTGTGGGCCAACATATTTCCATTGCGAGGTATCTAAGAAAACTTCCATGAAGAATTGTTGGAAAACAATTTTTAACCCACGTGCTAAATTGTGGGCCAACATCTGCAGTGTTTTTCTCCGAGAGCCTTCACCCACATGCTATCAGCCTGAGTAGCCATAGCCCAACCCAACTTAGCCACAAAGGCTGAGACGACAAGTCAGAATTTTCGAAATAATTTCATAGCAAACATTACACAAATTAATCGGGCGGAATTAAGAGATTTTAGTCGGTGCATCTTCCTTAGCAATAAGAGCAGTGAAACAGTGACTCATTTGTTTAAGCAAAAAACCACTGACAAAGAAATGTTTAACCATGCCAATAACCTCAGATTTTGTCTGCCGCCAATATCGCTGGAAAAACAACGCCGTGAACCCGTCCGACTCTGGAGCTTTTGTACTCCCCATCGACTTGACGACTTCCCAAATCTTACAATCATCCGGAATACGGCTCAAGTGTGCATTATCTTCTTCCGTTTTTGAGTTGAAATTTTTTAGGCTTTTGTGAAAAATTTATAGAATATATTCTTTTTAGGGAATGTGAAATGTATCAAATAAATTCAAGAGAAAAAGATAATAAAAAAAAATTAAAATTATCTCTCATTATCAAATCAACTATTTTGATTACAATAAAAAAAAAAAATTTATTCAAATAATCTCTCTTGATTTTTGTACCATTCTTTTAAATTTTCTTTTTAGTAATTTTTTTTCAAAATCAAATAAAATTTTAATCTACCTTAATTATCACAAAATTCTTGTGTTTGGATGGATGAAAAAATTTGTGGTGAATTTTTTTTTTTTTTGAAAATAATGTAGATTATCTTAAGATTTGTGTGAAAAACTATTGAATTTTTTAAAAAGGCAAGAGAGTTTGTAAAAAGTTGCTGAAGTCTGTGAAAAAATTATTGTGAAATTTGTTATTTTTTTAAAAAGTTTTTAGGTGGTGTTTGAATTCTGAGATTTTAATTTACAAATATGCCCTCAGAGAGAGAACTGGAACAGCCCAAGACTGACTTCCAAAAACTCTCGAGCTAGAACCTCCCAACACCGACTTCCAAACACCCTTAACAGCTGGAAAAAAATCTCACATTTCCAAACTCTCCCATTTTCCTTTCTCTGCGCAAAACCCTAGTTCTAAACCCTGCTACACTGAGAACTTAGAGCTAAGTCCTGATTGATCAAAATGATTCGAACCTCCACGGCAATACTCCGATCCCACCTCGGGTGCTCGCCCTCTAAGCGCTTCCGACGGTTGTTGAGCTCCAACGTCGTCTCCGGCGTTCCCAAAGAGCCATTAGCGCCTTCTGCTGCCACCGCCACTGCTCCTGCTAGTGCTCCTCCTCCTCCTCCTAATAATGCTACAGCTGCAACTTCAACCACTCCTCTGCCAAGTGCTACAGATGGGAACCCTACTAGCAGCAACAAAGGGTGGAGGTTTCTCAAGTACAGTCTCTTTGGAGCCCTCACCGGAGCCACTGCCGCGGCCGGATATGCCACCTATGGTTCGTGTTTTTTCTATTATATGGTGCTTTTCGTTTTCGGAGTATTTGGTTTTAGCTGAGAACTTTAGGAAAGTGAGAATTGGATTGTTCCTTTGGTAACTAGATATTGATCACCTTCAAATATGACGAGGAGAAGATTATTGGAAGTAACAGATTTGCTTTGGTTTTGTCTCAGAGAATCTCGCTAATTACGTACGGGGTTTGTCATTTCCGAATGAATGAGATTATGAGAGCTGTTAAAACTTTGGGATTTATTTTGCAGCGTACACTTCGGATGAGATTGATGACAAGACAAGGGCGTTACGAACATCTGTGAATTTCACTGTGAAAGACGACACGCCCGCTGTTGATGTAAGTACAAATTAAAGTGCTTTCTTCCTTGAAGTTTCACCATTTTTCTGCAAGTGTTTTAATTTGTGTGCCCGTCCACTTTGGTTTTTGGGTCTTGGTATTTGCAATATGATCGACACATGAGAAAGAGTAACATTTAGTTATCACTCTCTTGTGCAGAAAGTCAAAGGGCTGCTCTACTCTGCCGCAATGACAGGTAGGATCTATTTACCACAATTCAATTTTTGTTTCTAGTCAAATATTTAATTCTAGTCTTTGTGTTATTTTCATGTCTCCAATTACTGATGTGTTGGCTGTCAATGGATGATTATTTCTAATAGCATTCTCCTAGAAGATTTTATTTGGCTAATGTCATTGTGCCATCATCTTGAAAATGTTGCCATATGAGTGAGGTGTGTTTCTTGCTCATATTACTGGAGCCTTCTTTTTTCCCCTGGTCCGTGTAAAAAACGAATGGGCTGACTGCCTTGTTCATGAGTATCTCTTTTATTCTCTAATGAATAGGAGTGAAGAATCCACATGCAGTGAAGCCTACAGAATATCACTACTGCTTATGTGCATCGTAGGTTGAAAAACTTGACATAGGTTGGTGGGTTGGTTTTTTCTAGATGTGTTTTAGAAAGTGCAGAAAATAGATTAAGGAATAGTTCGGTCTAATTGAATGCCAAAAGCCATCTTCTGAGTATAATTATGGTGATTCTTCTTATCTGTGACATCTCAGTGCCCTCTAAAGCGATTGATCTTTATTTGGATTTGAGAAGGCTAGTAGAAGAGCAAGTTCAGGTATGTGCTTCACTTTCATGTGTGATTGTCTACTCTTGCACAACCTTGCTTGTGTTAACAACAAATCATCTTGCCTCATGGCAGAGTTTTTCTGAACCATACTCGGAGAAGCTTCTTCCGGATTTGCATCCTGCAGAGCGACATGTTTTTACACTTGTTCTAGATCTGCAAGAGACACATATTCATTATGATTGGACGGTAAGGCCATTATACCTTTTTTGTCATTTTTGGAATGCTTTGAAGCATTTTAAGAAACCAGCAAGAATGAATGGCATTGTTGCAGATGTCTTATGGTAGTGTCATGCCTGCTTCATACATAAGATTCAAATAGGACATTGATTTTCTGCATATCAGGATGTGTCTTCATTTTCATATGAAGTACTGCAGCCCTAAAATTCCTTCTACTCTATTATGCTGTAAAAATTTGTTTGTGAAGTTGCTTGACGTTTCTATGAATTTCATCTTTGTGGTATGTGAAGCGAAAGAAAGGCTGGCAAACTCTCAAAAGACCAGGGGTTGATGCTTTCTTGGAACATCTGGCTCAGTTCTACGATTATTGTGTATTCTGATGAGCAGAGTATGGTAATCTCATTGTTCCCTCCCTATAGTGATCACTGTTGTGTTCTTATTTGATAACAGTTATCATTATCTTGCTTTTTATTGGTATGTGCAGTTTGTTGACCCTGTTGTTGAAAGGCTGGATCCCAAGCACTGCATATGATACAGGCTATCTAAGGGCGCTTCAAAGTATCAAGATGGGAAGCATTACAGGGTATATTCAAGTCGATATTTTCATATTATTCATAATGTGTTCTGTTTTATTCTTTTCATGTGCGGCTTCCTGATAGTTGGAATCTCTGAATGCATCACATCTCTTGTCCTGTTGGTGAAATTGTTTGATTCTTATTGTCATCTTTTAGCCCGTTCCATTTTCTTCAATATTATTAAGAGAGTGCTAAATTGTCCTGTCTTATACTTAATCATTTTCTGTTTTCTTTTTTCTTTTTCCATTGCATCCAAAAGCTTTGGCTCTTACTTTAAACCAGGTTGCCCCTTGTGGTATTATATACCGCTTAAACGAGTTATAGCTGCTAGTACTTGATTGTATGTTAGTGACTTTTTTTGTCTTGTATATATTTTTCTGGCTTTGACTTGATAATCTTAGGTGCATGCCCTGATTTTTACCATGCATGGCTGTCAAAAGGGCCTCTATATAAGCAATCTGACTGTAACCAAAGCTCTGAGAAAAAAAAAAAACTGCAGCCAAGCAACTTATAAGCCGTATTGGGTTGCAAAATAAACAAATTTTGCCTTTTACTTATGCCCCATTTGATTAACCACGTTAACATTTTTCAGTAGGTTAAGGAGGCAATTTTAACTGTTTCACAGAGTAGTGAATGTTTGGCTGACTACGGAATTGCATGATACTAGTGCTAAAGGACACTAGAGATTGGGAACATAGAAATTGAGTGAGGTTGAATTTTTTTCTCTGACTTGCCTATTTGTGCCATGTGGATGCTTGAATTGATTTTTAGGAGAGGTTAGTATGCATGACTTTGTAACTTCGTTTTCTTTAACTAACCCCGCTCCCCCAACTGTTCTCTTCTCTCTTTTCTTTCTCTTCTTCCTCGTTCGCCCTTTCTTCTACAATCTAGGTAACATGACCAGTACATTAGATTAATTCTCTGATTCCACTCTTTTAACATATGGTTTGGTGGCTTCAACTCCAACTTCTCTAGATTTTTCGTTTGGGGAGGTTCTCAAATGTCAATAGATCATCAGCTGGCACTTCATTTTCCACTTGTGATAACTGATCAATGCCATGTGCACACAGGTTATGTACAGATTCTCGAAAAATCAAAGGTTATAGGGGTCCCTGAGATAGCTAAAGGGCAAGGTTTATGTAATGCACTTTTATTTGGTCTTCTTTAAGGTGTATATGAATGGTCAGATCCTTGAAGCTTCCTGCTCTGCGTAATTAAACTGAAGCTTAGGTGTGCTATTGGTGTTTCTGCACGTTGTTTCTCTTCTTTTGGTCAATATCTACTCCCTTTACGATGTTCGTCTTAACCGGGCATTCTCTGTTTCTTTCTTTCTTGGATGGTTTTCCTTATGTACTTTTGATGTGCTAGGTTGTAGCCCTTTGTGCCTTTGTAAAAATTCAGTACTTCAGAAAAAAGGTGATGTTTTCATGTATGGCTGGGGAGAATGATGCATTCAGATTTTTTGAAACAAGAAGCATACATAATTCCAAATCTAGAATGTTGGAGTCAAACTGTAGTCATATTTGAGAATTGAAGTATGAAGGATATCTTCCACTTGATATGTACCATAGGTTTGTGATATTCCAGTCTACCAATGAGCTAAAGCTCAAAGTAGTCTGGCTGCTATGTGGACTCAGTTGGAGGTCAAGAGCTCATGTAGGAAGACAAAATATCAAATTGGGTCAAATTTTAATATCTGTCTTTCCAAATCACAAAAACTACTGCAAAAATTGAATATAATGCCCGCATGGAAATAATTAGCAGTGTTCTTCTATGGACAATAATCAGAAAAATTGTTTGCATTGAATTAATGACCTTCCTTTCGATGCTAGAGCAGACAAACAACTATGTACAATAAGACAGTTTCTTTTGGCAGGATCTTTCAAAGCTTAACAGAGAACCTGGAAAGATTCTTTATTTGAGTGGGCATGCTCTGGAAAGTTGTCTTCAACCGGAGAACAGTGTTCCTATCAAACCATGGAAGCAGAATGATACAAATGATACGGCCCTTTTGGATTTTATACCATTTCTTGAATGTAAGCATTCTACAATTTCTGTAGTGGAATATACAGATTGAAACATTCTGTGGTGATTTTGATTGTAATAATAACAACCACTTACCTTGTGGAATTCATTGCCTCTTACCTCGTTTATCTACAGTTGTTGCCCGTACCAGTCCACCTGATATAAGACCAGTACTGGCATCATACGAAGGTTGTGAGATCCCAACAGAATTCATTAGGCGTTCCAAGGACTATCAGAAGTAAGAAAGTTACCTGGTGGTGTTGTTTTTCTGTTTCTTATTTCGTTTTGTTTTGTTTTTTTGGTTTGGGGGGGGGTCGATGAGGCTATGTGATCTTTTCTTATGCTTCAAGTGGCATTATTGTTATATTGTATGATGCAGGCGAATGCAAGAACAGAAGCAGCAGCAGGGTCGATTCTGGAGACGTTGAGGGCAGAATAATGTAAAGAAGAGTGAAGAAAATTGTATGAGTTCAGTTCATTAAAATTTGCGGACAACAAGAGAGTATAAGGTACCGTTGCTGAAGGTATCAAGCCAAATCCATTTCAGCTGAAGATTTTGAATTGCATCAAATATATTCAAACAAGAGAATACGTATTTTTTTTTTTCTTTCCCGCGCGGAATTCAGGATTTTGGCTTGCATAAATTGGATTTTGTACTTGTTGATAAGTAGGTAACCCTTCTGAAGAACAGGTATGTAAGTGAATCGCCTGAAAATTATGCTGTTTGTCATGCCCACCGCCAACAAAAAATTGACTCCGGAAAGACGCTTCTACTGAAATCAACATAGGTTGATGCATGTGTTTTCCCTCGAAGAGAATGGCTTTAATTATCGTCGTTAAAAAAAAAAAAAGAAAGATAATTATTTGGCACCTTTTTTTAAGTATAATTGTGCTACTCCATATGGTAAATGTTGTACGCTTTTTGCGTTTTAGCAATGTTATGATATATACAACTCTTATATTCGGGATTAAAAAAATTTATTTATCGTGAGGGATTATGGTCTAATGTAATTTCTTATTTGAATTGCATGATACAAATTAGAGAGAGCAAAACACAATAAGTAAATTATATTATTTAATATTGCTTATGTAAAGTTTCGGACATCGTGAGTCCTACAATAAAATTTATTTATTATGTTTATCTTTATTCAAATTCTATGGTGTAACTTAGATAATAAATTATAGAGAATTTCAGGACATGTTCGTTTGCCTAAAAATCTAAGAATTTAAATTTAACTTTTTAAATTTATACTCCTAACATTACTCTTGCACGCATACCAATATAACTCATCATTAGTTTTTTTACGCACATCAATATAACTTTTACAACTTTTACATGCATGTCAATAAAGCTCAAACATCACCTAAATATTCACACTATTCTTAGAATTCTTAAATTTTTTTCAAAACGAACATGCCCTCGATCTTATTTTGAGGAAATTCTCCATTACTTATTGATATTGTCATAAGCACATTGGTTTTTGACAAAATTATTCAAATGGCATTTGTGGTTTCATTTTTTTACAATTTGATCTCTGTAGTTTTATTTAGTGCTTGAGGTACATTCATATTTCCATTTATTTTCATTTCTCTCTTGACCGAATAAGATTTATGTGCATTATATTAGTGATTCTAAATCTTTGAAAATGAAACTAAAGGTTCAAATTGTAAGAAAACAGACCATTTGATAATTTCACCTTTTTTTTGTTTTTTTTTTTATCTTTTTCCTAAGTCGTCACATGTTCATGTTAACGACGATAACGATGAAATAGCTCGTGGCCAAGTGCCACCAATCCTAGAGCACGCTGGAAGTCGCTGTCCCTAACGACTTGGGAGATGCATTCCAAGTCTCCTGTGCCTAAACCCATTCTTTACGGAAAAGCTACAAGGACATGTGGGTCCCAAATTACGAATTTCTTGTACGATGTGGGTTTCCCATTAACTAACTGGACCCAAATGAGAATAATGAGGGGTCACTTGGTTTTCTTGAAATTTTCAAGAAAGTTAGATCGCCAATTTTTTGTGCTATTCCTAATTTCCTTCCATCCTGACCGCCCGTCGTGCATAGGAATAGACGAAGAAAAGTTCGAATGTGAACTCTTGGGAAATCTTAAAAAAAAAAAAAAAAACGATATTATGGTTTTGCTAACGTGGCATGGCGTGCGACGTTAACTGCATCTTTGGACTAGGAGCCAGCGACGCCAACCATGCAGTTCGGTCCCCACGTTATACGAGAATCCATGTACTTGTCCCGAGACAGTAGAGGAGCGTGCTGTGCACGGTCCATTTTCAAATATTTACATATATATGCCAATGTTCTCAATTCGTGCACTTTAAAAAGGAACAATCCTCCTTTTGGAATGGATAGCTATACGTCGAATCGGAATATGGTCTAAACAGAAGTTATAAACATGCATAACGAGACAAATAATCATTGCCTTCAATGCGTCATCTTTAAAAAAAAAAAAAAAAGAAAAAAAAAAAAAAAAAATATATTCCAGCGAGAAGGAGACTCTTAAAATAATACTATTTTATTTATTGAGAGTTTGAGACCGTGAAAGATCACGCACCACCAAAGCGAGTAGGATAACAACGAGACACTCCAATTTTCCTTGCATTAATTTTTGTAGTACACACGAGATTATTTCCTAATTTACGTCTTCTTCGCTGTTTTGTACTGCCCGTCTCTTGTTCACTCTTTACTTCTGTGTAGTACGCATATATATCTCCATAATTATATATTATATATGGATATGAGAACATTCCTACCATGTCCCAACCGCGCGCCATGGCTCGCAACCTACTCTTCCTCTCCCTCTTTGTCCTCCTCCTCCTATCCGCGTCCGCCCACAGTGGCCACGATGATAACGACGACGACGACGGAGATGACGTCGACAGCCACGACCTTCGGTCCAGGCCTTTAATACTGGCCAAGATATGGTGCTTGATCATAATCTTCCTAGCCACTTTCGTTGCCGGCGTTTCGCCCTACTTCTTGAAGTGGAATGAGGGGTTCTTGACTCTGGGGACGCAGTTTGCCGGGGGTGTGTTCTTGGGCACGGCGTTGATGCACTTTCTCAGTGATGCCAACGAGACATTCGAGGACTTGACGAACAAGGAGTACCCTTTTGCGTTCATGTTGGCCTGCGCGGGGTACTTGCTGACCATGGCTGCTGATTGCGTGATCGGGTATGTTTATGGGAAAGAAAACGGTGGTGGGTCTGGCGGTGCCGATCTCGAGCTTCAAGGTATCAAAAAGCTTTATTTTTATAATCCATTTTTTGGAATTTCAATATAGGTTGACAATAGAGTAATGTTTTTTTAACTATATATGGGCTGGGACGGTTGGGTTTGGTTTTGATATTAGAAATAAACTATTTGTTCCGTGTTCTTTTGGAAAATGAATTTTGTCCGCGATTAGCATACAAAATGTTAGAATTATAGTCCTGAGAGAAAGGTGGGTAATTACTGTTACGATTTTTTTGTGGGGGTCAAATAGCTTTTATTGATTCGTGGTGAGCAAACAGATGGGTGTGATTTTAAAAGGCCACTGGTGTTGTGAGGGAGAGAATTTGCTTTTTCCAATTTCCAAACATTATGTTTTGTTTAGTGCATGTGTGTGATAAGACAGATGGGTGCGATTGTTTATTGGAATTCCTTTTTGTTATCTTGACATGTAAGTTTGTCTTGGATTAGCATATGAAAAGTTATTGGGAAAAAAGGTGGGTAATTTTAGGGGCGTTTGTTTGCCCAAAAAAACTCAAAATTTCCACCACACCACATTTCACAAACCCCAATAAAAACTTCACACTTTTCACAAACCCCAATAAACTTCAACATTCAAAAGATTCTAAAATTTTAAAATATTCTTTAAAATTTCGGTAAACAAATGCCCCCATAGTGTGTTCTAACTAGCTTTTGGGTTATCAAAGCGAGCAAGCAGGCTTTTCCTTTTAAGCAGAGATACGGAGGCCACTATTGCATTTAGGATGACATTACTTATGGAATAAAGTAGTATTGTTTCCAGATCAAGTTGACACTAGTGAGCCTCTTTCTGAGTCCCAAAACCCGGATGTAAATGTGTGATTCCAGTTTGATTGGTAGTGTTATTTGATATTTCCCTTCATTTCAGGTGGAGCTGAGCAAGGGAAGAGTTTTAGTAACGATGCAACTTCACAATCCCAGAATCAGGTGAGAAGTACGCTCATTCATCTTACATTATCAATGGTGGAGAAGCAGCTCCTCTTCAGTTAACTTTTGGTGTTTCTGTACTGACCAAAACTTTGCCTGTATGCTTTAATAGGTCCATCATGGCGCCAAAACCCACTTCCCAAATCCGACTGTTGCAGCTGTAGCTCCTGGTTCACTTGGGGATAACATTTTGTTGATCGTAGCTTTATGTTTCCATTCAGTATTTGAGGGCATTGCAATTGGAGTTGCTGAGACGAAAGCTGATGCCTGGAAAGCCTTATGGACAATCTCTTTGCACAAGATATTTGCGGCCATTGCCATGGGCATTGCTCTCCTTCGAATGATTCCAAACCGTCCTCTGTTATCATGTGCAGCCTATGCTTTTGCCTTCGCCATTTCGAGTCCAGTTGGTGTCGCCATTGGGATAATAATGATGCCACAACTCAGGGTGCTGTGGCAGACTGGATCTTCGCCATATCCATGGGTCTAGCTTGTGGAGTTTTCATCTACGTATCCATAAACCACCTACTATCAAAGGGTTATATACCCCAGAAGGTTGTCACGGTAGATACACCCTCTCACAAGTTTCTGGCAGTGTTGTTAGGCATTGGGGTAATAGCTGTTGTTATGATTTGGGACACTTGAGAGTTGAGATCATGCTGAAGTTTGATGTTTTCTGGTTCGTGCTTCATTGATCTTTGTGGGAAGTCTGCTCTGGTCTCCCTTGACGGAAGAACATATATTATACATATTAGCTTGTAATCTAAGATTAGCTGCTAGTTTTATTTGATGAAAGATAGTCGTATGTCATTAGAGTACTGTGTGATCGATTCCACGGGAGATATTCATAGTCGAACAGAATATTGCAATGAGCATTCCATTTCAAATCTTGCCTATATGATTTCTGACGAGCATAGGTTCAGAATTGATGCAGAGTTCGATAGACAATATCCTTTTTCTTTAACTCATCTTTCAAACTTTTTTTTTCTTGGTCACTCATCTTTCTATCTGCTTCAAAAAGAGAACTGCTCTTTCCAATTGCCAGGGCCATTTTTCGAAGAAGTCGTTATCGTGAACGAAGCAGCCTCTGCTAAATGGCTCCAAATTTGTCGTTATTTGCCCATTTCTGAGGTCTCTGCTTCCCCTGTTTCACAAACGTGTTGGCCTTATATTTTGCCATGAGTTAGATATTCTTTATTTTCTAGAATCATGAGTTTTTTTTCTTAGCTAATTTGGGGAAGGGGAAAGAAGATCCACACATCTCAGAACATCAAAGAATAATTTTTTAGCTAATTTGGGAGAGGGGAAAGGAAATCCACACATAGTAAAGGATCAAAGAAGCGGATTTATTAGACTAATTCATATATCATCTTTAAAAGGGCAAAACAGGTGGTGAATCTTTTATAAGCCACTCTTAGGACATCCTTAGGAGGGTGGGATAAATTTTTCTTTTTCTTAACTAATTGGAAAGGGAGAACGAAAAAAGAGACGTAACCTACACATCCTAAGGGATAAGTTTTTCTTTTTCTCGCCTAATTTGGGAAGTGGGAGAATGGGTTATTTTTTGGTCTCTGCTACTTTCTTTAGTTTTCAGCCAATAATGAATAAATAAACAAGTAAAGAGTTGGCTAATTTTTTTTTTTTTTAATGAGAAAGTAAAGAATTGAACTTCTTTTCCAGTTTCTACTTTCTTCAAATCGAGGATTCCGCCTCGCTGTTCGCACGTGTAATAGAACATCATCAGCCATCTCAAACCCCGCCAACCTCGCACGGGAGCAAAAGGCCAAAAAGCTTTTTCTTTTCCCACTTCCCTTCATTCAAATCCCGATTCTGATTACAAGTTGCACAGCCCACAGGACTTTCCAAACTCTCAGCTTCGTCGACGCCAATAAATAACATAATCCACTGGTGAAAACATCCTGGGTTTCAACTTCTGGGGGGTTTTCCGATTTGGAATTTGGTTTCGGGGGTGATGAATTTGGACGATATTAACAAGGTCTGGGAAATCAAAGTCCTGAAAAAGCCTGCTGATGACGAAGCGAGAAAGATTCTAGAGAAGGTAGCGAAGCAGGTCCAGCCCATTATGCGTAAACGGAAATGGAGGGTCAAAGTTCTCTCCGAATTTTGGTATGCTTTTCCGTTTGCTTCGCAGGATTGTAGGAGAGTGGAGGAAAAAATCTGTAATTTATCGTCTTTGTTCAGAGCCCAGGGATATTATGAATGTCTAAGCTTCTTTCTTTTCTCACTCTTTAAGTCTATTAGTAGGCGAGACAGATTTCAGGATATTTGATCTTTTGTTGTGCAATCGTTCTGAGAACAATATACGTAGGTTTATATGAGAGGATTGTTTTGTTTTGGTGGTTGTGTTTGGTTTTTTTTTTTTTTTTCCTTTGAGGAATCTAAATTTTGCTACTTACTGTAGACAATATAATTTATAATGGACTAGTTGTCCTCAATTAGTGAACCAGTCTATATTAGCCAAGTTGAGTATCTTCTCTAGCTTCGCCAGGTTAACTATTATTTTTACTCAACAATGGTACTTTTCTGTGATCTCTTGGCAATTGCATGAGATGCGTAAGTCTTCATTTTGGCTAAGCATATAGTGTTTTGTCTTCCTTATTGCACGGTAGTAACGAATAATTAAATTGGCAGTCCGAGCAATCCATCTCTTCTGGGGTTGAATGTGGGAGGTGGGGTGCAAGTGAAGCTGAGGCTTCGGAGGCAGAACAGGGATTGGGATTTCTTCCCTTTTGATCAAGTTCTCGATACAATGCTTCATGAGCTTTGCCATAACGTCCATGGCCCTCATAATGCCAGCTTCTACAAGCTTTGGGATGAACTGAGAAAGGTCTTTTGACTTTTCTTTTTTATGTTGTTACAGTTTTCATTTCTTCTTTGGGTTTATGTTTTAATCATGAGACATGTATTTCATGCATGGTAAGCTACTATGTATTTGCTTCTATTTATCTAGGGTCCTTAATAGAAAGATGCATTTATTTTTACATAAGTATGGTTAAAGTGATTGCACATACAGAGCTTCAGTCATGAGATGATCGTCATATCTCAAATCCAAGTGAGTATCAATTTATTAGAAGCAAGTTTATTAATTTTTGAAGAGTTCAAAAGTAATCACCTTTTTATCGCTACAAATACTCTGTGAAGAAAGAAACACATTGTTATCCTTGAATAAGTTATGATGTATGATTTCCATTCAAGTGCTGCATATTAGCCATACAAATACCTTCTCTTCTAAACAGTCTGCTGGAGCAGTTGTACAGCACTGCAATTGTTGCTTCTAGATATTGTACTCAAAATTTCTATGTTGCCCTTCTTCCACTTGGATAACTTGATCTTTTTATGGACTGTATAATTTCATGAAGTATAGGCTGGAAGGAAACTTAGACTGGAATTAGGTGAGGATCAAAGAGTTCAATCTATTTGCGTTTTTGGTACTCCTTATTTGGGTTGGGAACATCCTAAACACTGCTTTTCAGCTTCAACATTTGTTCTTTAAAAAACCTGTGTAGAGCAGGTTTTTGGTGGCAAAATTTTCTTGCTGTTATGTCTTTTTCTTATTTGTTTTATAGTGCATGAGGCCTCTGTTTATCTATAGGAATGTGAGGAGCTGATGGCCAAGGGAATAACGGGAACGGGAGAGGGATTTGATATTCCTGGAAGGTGTTTGGATGGTTTCTCTTGTCAAGCTCCTCTTTCATCTCTCCGCAAAATTGCTCTAGAAGCTGCTGAAAAGAGAGCGCGTTTGGGATCTCTTCTGCCATCTGGACCCAAACGTCTTGGTGGGGATAGTAATATTATGGTTGCACTTAGTCCAATACAAGCTGCGGCAATGGCTGCAGAAAGAAGATTACAGGATGAAATCTGGTGTGGTTCTCAGTCTTGCGAAACTTTTGGTGACGAAGAAAGGAGTTCTGATATTTTGCAGGACCTTATATATGAAGAGCAAAGTGGAGGAAGCTCAATGATAGATGGTGGTTCAGGTCCACATACTGTGGATGCAGTATCTCGAAAAAGAAGTCAGGCAACAGATCAAAGTTCATTTTGTGAACCTTCCAATGCTCATATGGAATCCAATTTTGTTGATTTATCTATGGATGCTTCAACCTCTGGCTCCATGGTTAATCATGGCAACAGATCTGAAAAAAGAAGTTGCAAATCAATTAACAGTTCATTGTCTCAATCTGCGTGTCGGCCAGAATCGGGTGTGGACTTAGCCAGTTCTTCTCCTGCGCCAGTGCTTGGTCATGATACAATGCATGGAGGGACATTGAATCCTGAGGAACTTCCGATGTGGGAATGTGGAACATGCACTTTATTGAATCCGGTAAGTGTTCTAGACCAACCCTATCTCAGTTGTTCGATTGTTTATGAGAAGGACAAATTGCTCTTGAATCCAGTAAGTGTTCTAGCACAACATTATGTCAGTTGTTCAATTGTTTATGGAAAGGATAAATTGCTCTCTCTATGCTAGGATATTTACCATGTATTTTCATGCAAAGTTAATGTTTAGATACTTTTAATATGTCTAATTCTTTCCATACAGACAAAGTTTTTTATGAGAAACATCAGTTTCATGTGTGATATTCAGAACAGGTTTTTGAATGGATGTTCATGATTTTGTGGTTAATAGTAATTAGCATAAACTTTGATAAGCGCAGTTGTTCTGACTCATGCATAAAATTAATAATTTCAAAAGAGCTAGATAGACTTAGAACTGCAATTTTGTATGGAATTGAGGAGGGAAGCAACTTATTTGCTGATTTGAAAACCAACTGAAGAGTCTGAATTCATGATGTTTTTGTGGTTACTCGTAGAATCTTTTTTCCTTTGCTTTCATAGGAGTTACTTGCAGAACTGAAAGGTTCTTTCTATTCAATAAATTTTATGCAAATGGAAGGCAACCTAAAGATAGTGAAAGGTAGTGCAAGGGGTATTTAGCTGTTAGATGATTAAGACTTGTTTTCTCTGTTTCTTATGCTCCACTTTATCTTTTTCTAATATCCAATTACAATTTTGCTCATATATTTTTACCCGAGCTGCCTTCCTAGAATGACACTTACGAGTGTTTTGCATGTGGATGATGGTGGATGGCGGCAGCCATTGGCTCCAATATGTGAGCTTTGTAGCACACAACAGCCAAAAGATGTTCATTGCAAGTACAAAATATGGTCCTGTAAATTTTGTACTTTGGAAAACAGCGTGAAGTTGGAGAAATGCACTGCATGCGGTCAGTGGAGATACTCACATGGGCCACCAGTATCAACCCATGCACCAAATCTTGGCACTTGAGAGGTAGTGTTAATTTCAAACAATAACCCATGTCTCTTCTCCAAGTAATTGGATAAACAGTAATTTTGAAAAGTACTTTCTGGTGAAGCTGTTATGGCCATCATCTTGGGAATGAGATATAGAATAGGTCCTATGAATGTTAGTATTGAATATTGTTTGCATCTGTGTAACATATTCAATTTCTTAAGGTATCCCCATGATAGGGTTTTATTTTGGAACTGGCTGTTAAACTGAATATGAAAGAATGGTGGCAAGTCTCAGCAGCACCGAGAAAGCCGATGGCAGATGGGTAACTGATATACGTATTCAGTTATTCAGTTCTGTAATCGATTGTGAAGAAGTGAAGTTCATAATGTGATTGCAAAGTGCGTTGGAAGAAGAAAAAGACTGTTCCCGCAAATTAATAGATTAATGATTAGAGTTCATCAGTCTATTCTAAGCTGCTGCTGCTGCTGTTCATAAACCTCCTGAAATTTTCTCCATAGTGGTGAATCATTGATCCGCATTTTCTGCATAAAAGGCAGAAGGTAATGGGGCTTGACTCAGCTTTAAATCATTAAATGGAGCTTTTGAGATAACTGCGAGGGTAAGGACGCGGCTGCTGTGAATCTCTATCAACATGGTCGTGATTGAGAGGTTTCTGCTTCAAATTTGAGGCTGGGAATAGAGGCAATTGTTTGTGCTGCGTAATGAGCGTGGGTTATGGCAGCTGAAGGCACCAGGCACAAAAGCAGAATGGCAAAACAACATTTTTTTTGGGAAAGTAAAACAAAACAAAAACTTCTCCTCCTACCAAAAAGAAGAAAATTTTCTGGTATGAATCATGACTAGTCATTAGACTTCGGTAGTAATTTTTTGACGTCACTTGAACAAGAGAGTTATGGCAATATCAGAAACAGCTTCAAATTTCTTAAGCATGTGATCAATATTTTTAAAACTTATATTCAAAATCCAAGTAATTGTCCTCGAGTTCTAATCAGAACCTATTATCACTAAGGGGAGAAAAAGCAAAATCCAAAAATATTTGTTAGGAGGAAGTTCACAAATGAATGGTTCATTTCATCTTGGCAAAGAGGAGATTGAATCATCCAAGAATCAGAACAGAGTAAAATCTGGAGATTCAATAAAAAGAAAAACCACTGTTTGTCGATAAAATAACTAAAATGGTAAGGACTTTGGTGGAATGCTAGCCACATAATGCTAGTCACATCTATGCTAGACTACCAAATACTCTCAATATCAAGTTATAAAAATCTAGATTCCCTGTCAAGATGTTTTCTAATTAAATGGTTCAATTAGAAGAGAAATAGATACAATGTGAGTGCTTCAACGTTCAATGATGTCGTAGTAATTGTTGGGAGAATGTAAGTCTTATAATATTTTAATGTATAATGTATATTTTTCTATCTCAATTAAACCATCTAATTTGGGTAGCAAATTAGAGAGAATGATGATCTAAATAAATATAAAACTAAGTCATGCCATTCCAATTCATAGCATTCTAAGAATTATGCTAAAACATGATAGGTTATAGCAAATTACTTTTCTCCAATTTTTTCTATTTACATAGTTTTACTGGAGTTTTGTAAATATAGGCAATAAATTGCCAAGAAGATTACATTAGTTAGAAAGTGGATGGAGAGTAGACGGGGGACCAGTAGATAGCTTGCTATGAGGTACACTGTCAACCAGTAATTTTGTGGGACAGTGTCACGTTGTTTATAATTATAGTTACCCCCGGATTTCTCACAGAAGAGGCTAGGAAATTCTAACAGAAGGTGGTAGTGAAACATTGCATATATAATTAGAAAACCGATATTGTAAATGCTATTTTCTCGTTTTGCACCACTTCATCCCATGGGGTATAAGTTGTGTTTGCACTGCCCCTGTGAACAAATAATGGAAGTGCATGAAAAGTCCACAGAATTATAAAGTTGGTGAATTTTTTTAGCATGAAATAGATTATGAGGACAGTAAGGAGAAAATTTTAAATTTTAGAATTTATGGTAGAATATTCTAAGCTGAGGGGTTGTGAGAAAGATGAGTTCACCGTATTATAAAAATCTTTTATAATTTGATTTAAAATCACACGAAGGAGGATGTTCCCTCCATCCAATCTAAATGTGGTGTTTGTTTGTGAAAATTTTGAAATGGTAAAAATGTTAGAATATTAGAGTTGATAAAAAAATAAAAATATTTTGTGAGAATCGATAAAAAAATTTAAATGAATATTATAAAAAAAAATTATTTATTTTATTATTTTAATAAAGACCGAAATGTTAAGGTGTCGAATGTTTGGAAACAAGCGCCCTTAAAATTATACGAAAGAAAACCAACATATTTAGTGTTCTTCATGGCCCATGGACCCAAAATGGATGCAGGAGTCAGCCTTCTTCATGGATAATAAAATAATATATAAATGGACCCAAGAAAGAAAAAGAGAGGATTTTAAAAAAAAAAATCCTTTACCCATTATTATTTTTATTTTATTTTTTATGTTCTGAGCTAACATATTGTTTTACCTATTCTCCGCCTACCTCTCCCCTGTTCTTCTCTCACATAGCTCTGCTGCATGGGATGGACATTTCCAAGGCTCTGCAACTCTCACACTTTCCATGTCCAACACCTTTTTAAGGTATCCTTTTTCTGCTTCTGCTTCTCCTTCTCCTTCTTCTCCTCCTCCTCTGTTCCTTCTCTTTCTCCGTTTTGCCTTGTACGCGGGAACTGGCACAAAACATTTTGTAGCCACCTCTCTTGAAATTATCATCCTCCTCATCACTGTTGCTTTCCAAGCATTAGGACTTGTCAAGTCCATTTATTTGTGCTGAAGTTTCAGTCTTGTGGTCTTAATTGAGATTCCCATTTCATTGTCTTGATGATTCTCTTGGTAAAACCGGCGAGAGACCCCGCTTTGTGCCCTTTCGAGACTGTGAAGCCCTGACCCACTTTTTCTGACTTTGGGGTTTCTGATCTGCTTGTAACCCTTCAAAGCACCTGTCTTTCTTGGGGCCTGGTAAATTTTGTCATACACCCAGTTCTGGTTTGTTACAGTTCTCCTGTGTGGTGGCTCTTTGCGTCTGTCGGATTAGGGTAAATGCTGGGCGAAAGTTGGTGTAGGTAAGTAGAACCTTTGGGAATTATTGCAACTTGGCAGGGTCTTGAAGGCGACAAAATCATTATGCATCTTCAGCTTTGTACCTAGGATTCTTTGATCTGCCTTTTGATTTTAGAAAACATGGGCTTTTGTGAATTCTGTCCAGTTTGACCACAAACCTGGTATTTCTTTGCTATTTGCCGCATGGAACATGAGGTTCCTAGGGTTAACGACTCTGTGTTTAGAAATAGTTGCAAGATTGTAGCTTTGTCTGAACAATTGCTTGGTTGTTCCTTGTTAGGCAGCGTACTCAGCTCGGTATGAAGCCTTTCTATTCCTATTCGGCACTACGGCTATGCTATTTGGATTTCAAGTGGATTTGTGGTAGCCTGAAGTTCTGTTAGCCTCTACTGCTGCTTTCTCTAAAATGGCTGCAGATAATCACTATTTCGTGGAGTGGAAAGAGCACTTTGTGTCACAGGAGCGTGGCAACCGTGTCGTTCACTATTTCCTGAAGGATTCCGCTGGGGAGTCTGTCCTTGCAGTTGTGGGGACTGAGAGAAGTGTTAGGCACATGTTCTATGTTGTTGCTGAGGAGTTCTTGCAGGTTTATGGCAAGGAAAGTTCCATCCATGCTGGTTATAAGTGGCGGTCGAGAAGAGAGGTCGTAGACTGGCTCACGTCTATGTTATCGAAGCAGCATTTACAGGGAGATCGGTCCGGTATGTGTTGCCCCTTCTTATTATGCTTCTCATAGTCTTTGTTAAAACTGTCAGTCTACAGATATAATTGCGAATTACGCATGAAGGGCACTTACTGTCTCTCAGTATCCATGGAAAATTGGTGTAACTGATCTTAAATTTGTACCATATGGCTTATTAGAAGTTCAAGTAGGCGTACAACTTATCAATGCTACGAAACAGCATGAACTTTTGTGCTCAATAAGAGGGGCCAGCATCGCCAAAGCTTAAGAATTTGGGGTCTTTTGTGGTCCTTCATGTATCACTTGGTTTATATTTCCTGTCTTCTATGTTTGGTGTTTTTTAGGTCTATCAAATGCATATAACGTTGTTGCCTTGTCCCTCTGTTTTTATTGAAGTTATCTTCTCTGTAGGTGTACATGTTTGTTTTAGAGAGAAGCAATTGTACTTGCTTGAGTTATTGAGTCTTGACATCGTCTTTTCTTACCACATACTGATTCTTTGCTCCTTCAGCCATCATCAAGGTTGAAGTTCACTAGATTCTAATTGTTGTAACATGTCTTTCTCCCTCTTCTCTGTCTCGTTTACCCCTTTAACCTGATATGTATAAGAATGTGATAGAACGTGTTTTTTGGGTCTGTAAGCGGATGTGATAGAACTTTATTTCAACAAGATTCTTAAAATGGAAATGGTAGTATCTCTTACAATTCAGAAGAAATCCCATGTTTGGACGTCATTGATCTTCTCTACATGTATTGTGAAATTCGGTTGTATGGCACATGAAACATACATAGTGACTGCTGAGGAAATAATAAGTAATACATTTTGATCAGCATATGTGGAGTTTGGACTTAGTAGTTCTGGCAAGGAAACACATTTTAGTCTTGGATATACTGTAGCGAAAATTCCAATCAAGCCTGAGCATTTTGAGCACCTAATTAATGCAGGAAGTTTTCTGGTTTTTATGTACGAGTATTTGTACATATTGGTAATATTCTTCAATGTATTAGTTACATTTACTAGCTGAAGTTATTCTATAATCAAATAGTTGGAATGGTTTCTCAGGAACATTTACATTTGCCATCCCTTTTTCATTGGCAGAATCACCAAAACATGAGACAACACAACCTGTAAGGTCTCCCGAATCTCCAATGGATGGAGTGGGTGCTCAAGTACCAGATGATATGGTATATTTCTTTTTCATTGTTATGTATCTATGCTGTTGTTAATCAATGCTTTCAATGTTTGTCTGACACCTGTGTATCAGGCCCATCTTGCAAGAAGTTTCAGGGGACACCATCCAGACATTGTCTGGTCAGGTGTTGCATGGAAATGTGGTAAACAGCTCAAGCATTACCCAGCATTTTGCAGGAATGGGACTACCATAGCGGTAAGCATCTACCGGTTAATCTAAAAGGTTCTGCAAGACATGGGTATTTGAAATGATAAGAGCGTACTGTGTCATGGCTTTTTTTGAAAACTCACATTTCAATTTGCTGATTAGATGTGCAGAGTAGAAATAGAGCAAAGACATTCTACAGTAAAAGAAAATTGATTCTTAGTCTCCATCCAGTGGTGTAGATTTTAATTTTCTATTGACATGTGACATGCCATATGCTTTGTAGCGGGAAGTGTTCACTAAGAATGATGCCATCAACACGTTACTCTTTTTTCCTTTTATTTTTATCGGGAATCTTCTTTTCATCTGATACGTTCTCCTCTTTCCTGATACACAGATTCAATCCTTTGTCTTTGTCATGGCCAAGGGAGAGAATCATTACCTTGCTTATCTGGAAGACATGTATGAAGATAAGAGGGGTCAGAAAAAGGTGAAAGTAAGGTGGTTTCACCACATTCAGGAAGTCAAGGGGATAATTCCTATACGAAATCCTCACCCAAAAGAAGTTTTCATAACTCCATATTCACAGGTCATTAGTGCAGAGTGTGTTGATGGTTCTGCCACAATCTTAACACGTGAACATTATGAAAAATGTTTAGCTGCTTTTCCTCATCCTTTATTAGCCAGAATACATCTGTGCCATAGGCAGTTCAGAAGTAACAGAGTGAAGCCCTTTGACCTCACCAAACTGCGTGGCTATTTTGACCAACAAATTCTCTCTTGTTTGGGTCCTGATCATTTCTCGAAGCCTGAGTCCATATGCCATAGTCTGTCTGGTGAAGAAGCTGAACAGTTGAGCTCGGGTGATAATTTAAAGCTGGGATCTAAGAGGACCAGAAGTGGGAGAGTATGTCAAACATATTTAGTAGAGCATTCAGGGGTCAGAAATTTTGATAGAGTTCGGCAGATGATAACATATGAACCTTACAAGAACTTAGATTATGGTTTTTCGGGCAGCGGGAGATTGCGTCCCGTAAAGCATGTAGAATGTCGACCTTGGTATACCCCACTATTTAATGTTGACGAAAAGATAGAGTTGCTCTGCCAAGATAGTGGCATCCGAGGTTGCTGGTTCAGGTGTACAGTCTTGCAAGTGTCACGAAAACAAATGAAGGTTTGTTACGCTGATGTGCAGGATGAAGATGGATGTGGTAATCTTGAGGTATGCTCAAATTTGTGATCTCTCTATGGCCCTGATGGTTGAAGCTCTAAATAGGGGAGTAAGAATAGGTTGCATTTGAGTTCTTCACTAGAAAAAAGAAGAAGATGATTTACATTCGTCGTATAGTTTGAAAATCGAAGTAACTTGAAGTCATAGCTTTTGCAGACTATTGGACCAAGTGATCCTCTTTATTTGGAATTTTGATTAATCCTGTTCATTGCATTTTCAAATATACTCACATCTTTGTACTTTGTTTTACCTTTTATCTTGAAAAGCAGTTAAGAAGTTCTCCCATTTTGTAGGAATGGATCCCTGCTTTTAAAATGGCTATGCCTGATAAACTTGGCATGAGACATCCAGGTCGCCCCACAATTAGGCCAGTCCCTCCTCCTACAGAGCAAGACCTTGTTCTTGAGGTTGGGACTGCAGTTGATGCATGGTGGAGTGATGGTTGGTGGGAAGGAGTTGTCACTGGATTGGATATCTCAGTTCAAGGCACTATGCATATTTACTTTCCTGGTATGTTTATATGAATTTCAAGTCTATTTTACTTCTGGCTTCTTTTCCCTCCCTGTCTCGTTGTAACCTGATTTACGTGGTTTTAGGTGAGAGTATACTGTTGAATGTGCACAAAAAAGATATAAGAAAATCCAAGGATTGGACGGGAGACCATTGGGTTGATATACAAGGAAAGCCTGACATATTCGCAGCCATATCTCCCACTATTTGCTTGGACACTAAGCCTTCTGCATCCTCTAACATTGTCAAGGATTTCAAATCTGGTTTTTCTATGTCATCCGTTGAAGTTCCTAGCAGTAATAAATTAAGCATTCTCAAAGATGAAAAACTCGACTCAACTGTAGTTGCGAATTCTGATGTCCTTGAAGATATGGAGGGGGATGTCGATAATAGGTCACCATCCTTGAATGACACAGGAGCTGAGGTGGATGGTGTTGGCATGAAAAGCAGTTGTAATAATGTTGATGATGTCCAATGTAACCATGATGATGACAAACGAGACAATGGTGGTGGGAACGGTCCTGACGCTCGGAATTTCGAGACTTCTGGGCAGAATTGTAAAGAAGTAGAACTCATGGAACTAGCAGCATAAAATCTTTGGTAGGGTTTTTGTGCGTTAATTATTGGGTGATGGTGGTAGTATATTTTGTTAGTTTTGGCTGCTTGAGTTGGTTGTTTGTAAATACTTACACGGGTGTAGGAGAAAGAAGCTCATGGCATTTGGACTTGACAATGTAGCCTTTGTAGGTGTACAGGTTTGAGGTTTAGAATCTTATGATGGTTGTCCGATTCACTGTGTATTAGAATTGAATTCCCTTGCTTAGAGGCACTCAGAAGAGTCAGATTGGCTCACTTATGTACTTCTTCACTTGTACCAACAAATATGTAGACTCGCAAAAATGAAAGTAAGATTTTTCTGCCTTTTTCATGTTTTGGACTTCTCAGGCCTTTTAATAGTAAGCTGTGAGACGTGTGCTGGAAAAATATTCCTCTCTCAATCTCTGCTTCATGGAATCCCTGTATTTATATCGTAACTCCAGCCCACTAATGCATTGACGTGAAGAACAGATATTATATTTCCGCAAAAAAAAAAAAAACTACATATATTCAATAATTTCTCAATACAAGGTAAATAGATACAGTTCTAGCAGGCTAGATTGGAGAAGCGCTACAGTCTGAGCCACTGTTCTCCATCTATGAACTTCTTGTCCAGAAAAGGCCTAGCTTCCTCGTAACTGAAAGACTTTGACCATGGTACACGGGCTCTCGTATCTGCTCCTCTGCCTGTGCACTGGTATTCCCCAAATACCACAGTCCTGTATATGCAAAATTTTCAGTGTCTATAGTTAGATCTGTTTAGTAACCTTTGGAAAAGATATTCTAACAAGACAATTATTTAGCCACTTATGTCATACTTCTGTCTGGATGGTTGCTTCCAGTCACTCCATCCTGAGGAAGTTATGATATCATCCATGCTACAGTAGGAGTATATGGCTCTTGAATAGTTCCCCCAAGCTCTTCCCAGAAAGATACTGCCTGTTCCAGTGATGCTGCAGTTCACAAAAGAGAACCCCGTATTTTCATCCGGCGAATTTCTGTGATGAGCTGCAATTGCTCCCCAGCTCTTAGCTGTTGATTGAATGACACATTCCTGTTTCCGGACACACAGTTCAACCAATCATAAAGGGAATATCCGAGAGTTTTGGCAAGAAAAGAAGTGATCTCTTCCTAGATCGGTTTAGCTTTTACAACAAAAGTATGGGTTTCTCCGCTCAACATTATAATTATACGCATTGTACCTGATAGAGTGATCTCGATGTTCCAAAGATAAAGTCTACACTTCCTTGAATGTGACACTGATAGAAGAAGTGCGATCCAGTGTCATCTAAGAGAGTGTCCTGGGTTCCCAAAATCCTTACTCTGTAGAACACTGCTTTAGCACCAGCTATTCTAAGAGCTACTGCTTGCATTCCATATCCTCCAGGCTCCGCTACGACTGTGTTCTGCGGTTCACCATGAGATTTTACAGAAATTAGTTTACTTAATGCCTAACCACAGTTCAATCATGCATATTGGTGGTATAATCTGTTGTGTTGCTTTTGTACATAAGAGGGTTGGTTGTCACCTCAAAAGTGATTCCGGCTGCACAAAAGTAATCGGATTCTATGGCTACAGAAGCTGATCTATACGTTCCCAGTTGAACGCCGTCACGGTCTTTATCGGATGCTTTATTGCTCCAAGTAATAATGGTATCGGACGTTCGATTCTCATTTCCAATGAATGAAATGTACGGCTTGGAACTTGGCACAAATACCTTCTCCCTGCAAACAGATTCAGCAATATGTAAGATGTTTTCGATATAGCTTGCCATTGATGCAGTTGATCAGTTATGTGCATCAAAGGCCAAAATAAGAAAGATTTTTCGGGAGAGAGAGAGAGAGAGCAAACTACTGATAGTCCAGGTAACCACTTCTAACGCCCACGTTGCCGCTATTTGTTCCTACTCAACCCCCCACTAACAAACTGTTAAACATTGCAAAAAGATCAAGGACTCATTTAGAAAAAAAAAAAAAAGGATCAAGGACTCGAAATCTATTTTTGCGGTTCCTATAATATAGGGGCACAAACAAACCAATGCCTCAAGATTATTTGACTGTATTTACCAATCCCGAAAGTTTTCTAACAAATAATGGCCGAGAAAGAAGTTCTACATTGCAGCAAGAGAAACACAGAGAATCCACTGCTTCGTCAACTCTCATACACTACCTGTATAATCCTGGGAGAATATTAATCTTCACTCTTTGCGTATTATGCTCTGGAACCATATCAACCGCTCCCTGTACCGTACGTGAATCTCCTCCACCATTCCTGTCGACCACAATAACCCGGCTTTGTTCATCTCCAGTATCTCTGATGTTCAATCCTGCCTTATGCTCATCGACCTTCATATCATCCCAAGTAATGTAATTCTTGGCAGACACATCACCTCCGACAAATCTCTCTCGAATACCATCCAAAACCACCAAGAAAACAAGAATAAAAGCCCTGGAACCGTATAAACCCATGAGCTCTTTACTCGCCTTCAGTATAGTACTCTTTATGGACAACTCTGGTTTTCTAGTGTCAAAATGCTTGAAGTGATCCACCACCCTACACAAAGAGGAAAACCACCTGCTTTCTCTACGCCAATAACGGCTTTTTCTCTTGGGGGTGTCTCTGATTCTGAGAGTTACAGGCTTTGGACTTGAAGGGGTGTGAAAGAGGTGAGAATAATAAATATGGGAGCGTGTTGTACTGTCTCTTGTGATTCTTACGAGACTCCGACTCTCAGAACTGAAGGAAATATCATGCCAGTGTATGTAAAAACTATGAAATATGTGGTGCAGTTATTGTAGATTACAAGGAGAAGGTGCAAAGATTGTGCTCATGTGGGAGTTAACTTGAAAGAATTCAAAGAGACTGTCTGATTAAAACTCGATTCAGAGGTGGTTTTATGTCTTGATTAAGAAGATAATTAAGCGAGAGTTCCTTTGGCTTTTAGATCATGCAGTGGGTGGTTTCACGGCTTTATTAGTGAGTAGTTGAAGAGAACTCAGAAAGTGAAAAGAACGGTTATCCAACTTTAGCTGAAGAAAACGGAAACACAAAAGCCCCTTGGATTTGCAAAATGTGATTGTATATAGGAACAGTGTCTTTCCGTGAGCGTTGATAGTTGGTTGTTTGGCTACTGAGTAAAGACTTAAAAGAGTATTTCTCGGACAGTTCATGCTGTACCCACTACCCACTTTCCTTTTAAAACTGATGCATTTAACACGACCTTATAACTATGATTAGCACATGTAGAAAATAAACATCTCACATCGGCCCAATAGAATGACTAATTCTAAGGAAACTGTACCTTAAATTGAACAAAACATTGTTATATATCATTAGTAGGTTTAGATCAGATGTCCAGAACATTATAAGAAAGTGAAAGTTACAAACTGATATGACCTTTGAATTATCCTCCCACATACCCAAACTCTAACTGATTATTTTAGGAAGTTTAGGTAAAAGGTTAAGATCAAAATAACTACAAAAATACAGTAATCTTTTGGGTTCTTTCAAACTTGAGTCGTTGGGGGTGATTTTGAGCAATATAGGTTGAGTAACTGCTCCACTCTGAAAAAGAAAAAAAGAAAAAAAGAGAAAATTCTGTGCTTGGTAAGGGAAGGTGCATTTCCCTTGCAAATGCAGCATCGATGCCTGGAAGAGGGATGGGAATAAATTGACAGCTCCATCTTCTTCAAAGAGTCCCATACTCTAATCATTCTTCCGTGCCCTTCATTACAATCAGTGACCTTTTAGAGAGATAAATAGTACATGTGCATGCAGTTACGAATGGCATCCAAAGTCTTCAAGGTGATGACCATGTTGCCTGCTCTGTCTCTGCCTCTCTCAAACTAGTTTTCCAATTTTTTCCATATAAATTCTCCTTCCAGCAGTTAAACTGAGAGTCTAAAGTTTTTAGGAGAGGTGGGCTAGGCGTAGTAGCTTGCAGAAACTGCAATGTCCAAGCTTGAAAACTGCTTCTTGAAAGGCTGCCCAACATTTTAATCTCAGTCGGCTCTGTTATTCTTATATTTCTTTTGGCAGGAAAATGACATGTACCTTCTAATTTGACAGAATCTTCCTTCAAATCTTTATAGCCGTTCTAAAGAAAGTTAATCTCTTTAACAGCAAATTAAAGAACATGCCCTTTTAGTCCATCTTTTCAATCTCAATTGCAGTCCTAGCCGGCTAAGATCAGAAAACCCCATACCCCACATCCCCATTCCCCTTCCCTATTTTTGTGAACACAGCAAAATTTATCTACCACAAACTTGTTCTAAAATTTCACAAGAATTTCCTAAATGGAGTCCACTCTTTTCTTTTAACTTGTAAAAGAATTAATTTGCTTTTTTTTTTTAATAACAAAAATTGACCAAAAAAAAAAAAGAAATGAAATTTTAGGTGTTGGTGATGGCTCTTCATTTTTTTTTTTGGACTCTAGGAAGGCTCGAATTGAAGCAGCCCTGAGTTTGGGGCTTTGGTCTTCCTAGCCCATCTCTAACTTATGGCAATCATGTAAATACAGAAACCTTTTTTTTCTCTATTAAAATAGAAAGTAAAAATGTTCGGATAATTCTAGCTCTACCCAGAGCAAGCATAGCAGACAGACTCCCCCATCACAGCAAAAGAGAGAAAACAGCAAAAGAGAGAACTTTCTTCAATGGCAGTCTCATCATTCTCTACAACTCTGATTCCTTCCATTCCGCTGAAAAATTCTTCTCCATTTCCTTCGAAACCAACGTTCTCTTATCTTTCTTTCTACTCTGCTAAAATCTTAAAGCCAAAAGCCCTTAAACCCTCACCCCCATCTACTGTGGTTTTCGCTGCGCCAGAAGTGTTGGAATCACCAGAAACCCTACAACTACCTCCAGAAACCCCAGATGGGTCTGACTCTACAACCTTTGAGGTTCTGTATCTCTTGCCTTTTTCGCTTTTTTTGTTTGAATTTTTTAAAGTTTGCTTAGACTTCCATTTCGCGGAAGTTGGAAAAGCACTTGAATTGCTATGTTTTGATTGCTCAGAAAATGTGGGACGAGAAAGTAAAATCTTTTTCCTGCTGCAGTCTATCATGTGGCAGAGGGAGCCACTATTTAGTGCCCTCGACATTAACATTATCTGCCGGTGTTTTAGGTCGGAGATTCCGGGACTCCCAGCACTTCATCTCTTAGTATCAGTGCAGATTCTGACACGGTATGTTACTTATTTTTAGTTGGTCTCCTTGTTTCTTGACCAAAAAGCAGAAAGAGAGAATTTTGTGCATATTTTAAGCTTCTAGATAATTTGTAACACAACAAAACAAGAGAGAGAGTGTTTTCACCCTAGAAGAAAGTTCACTGAGAAAAATAGATTGATTGGCTGGTAGTTGGGATGACAGACTCGTTGAAATGATTCTATGATGGTGTGTAGAAACAGAAAAAGGACTTCTGTTTCCAGGTACTATGCAATCAGTTTTTCAAATGTATCAAAGATGAAGCTAGTTATGTTCACAAGATAATGACACGGAGTTGATTTGGATCCTTTGTTTCTCAGACGATTGAGATCAGTTGAATCCAATTGTGTTCATTTTTTCTTTGTCTTTTCAATTTTATGTCTAGACATGTTCTTGTGGATCTTGATAGGTCAGTTTTTCCATTTCTCACCTATTCATGTGCTATAGTTCTAACCTTAGCTGTAGCTTGTAACTACTTCTGTGAGCTAACTGATTCTGAAATGGACTTCTCTGTTTGTAGCCATCACCCAATGTGTTTTAGCAGTTATACCACCTCTTTTATCATCCACTGCCTTACCTGGCAGCAAATGTTTGGCTTGTGACTAAGAGCTCTTCTTACTTGCTTCTTTGTAGATTTAGTTTGCGTCATTCGTTAAGAATTGCCAATTGAGCAACTGTACATGTTGTGTGATAACCAAAACGTCAACAACATGAAGCCATGACCAGATACCATGCTTGGTGTGACTGATCTCGCCAGATGGCAAATTTGTTTTTTTTCAATGTTTCTAGCAGAATCCTAATTATCTATCATGAATGTCTTGTTTGCAGATGGCTCCAAAGCAGAAAATTAGGATCAAACTTAGATCGTATTGGGTGCCATTGATAGAGGACTCTTGCAAGCAGATAATGGATGCTGCAAGGACTACCAATGCAAAAACAGTTGGTCCTGTTCCATTGCCAACCAAGAAGAGAATATATTGTGTTCTCAAATCACCACATGTGCACAAGGATGCAAGGTTCCATTTTGAGATCCGGACCCACCAGCGCCTCATTGATATTCTCTACCCAACTGCACAAACAATTGATTCTTTGATGCAACTTGATCTTCCTGCTGGGGTAGATGTGGAGGTCAAGCTCTGAAGAAACAATGGTGCAGGTTAGGTAAAGTTCTTATTTTTCTGATCTTCAAGGATAGCTATGATTTGGAGACTACTTCTTGGACAGAAAAAAGAGACCAAGATAGATGCAATTTTTTCCCTAGTTTGATTATGAATCGAATTTTAATTTTCATCATCAATGAAAAGGCAAGACTCTTGAAGCAGGTTTTTTGAAATTCATCTGCATTAAAAGTAGGAGTGACAAGGAGGTCCTATACTACAATGTTCATTTTTGCCAAGTTCTTCAAGGAAAAATAGCTTTTGTTGGCTGCTGAAATGGTTTCTTTGGCAACCGTTTCACATTTATATCTTAAGACCTAATTCTATAGTTTAATGGCGGTGCATCTGAGAGAAAGAAGTACTTGCTTTTAGCTTAAGACCTGTCAAATATTTTCTTTTAGCTTCTTCTAGGAGCAGGTGGTGCTGTACTTTTATGGCTTCCATTGTCACGGTTATTGATATTCACATCTTTATCTGTATTTCATTGTAGATTTATTGCCTTTTAAAATCACTTCTTAGATTCTTATGCATAGGCTGGGTTTGACCAGATTAATCCTTTAAATTCCAGATGTTATCATTTGGCGAAATCCTTTTAGAGTTGGGGAACATTGATTTCCCAAGTTAATCATTATGGATGGAACACTTCAGCTAGAAATGCTTAGACTGCCAACATTTGCACATCACCAGGGCACTGAAAACCACCAGAAAACAGCACCCTTTGGCTCCACTGTGCAGCTTTCCAAGGACACAGTGAAAGAAAAAAAGTGAGAGAGCGCACAAATTTCCAAAAACTAGAAGGAAGTGCATGATATTCAAACATAAGAGTTATCAACTCTGATAGGTGCATTGTCAGGCTGATTTCAGGATTATAGCTCAGTGGCAGTGCAGGATCATTTATTATGGTGGTGATGCTGAGGAATTTGATCTTGATAAGTTGAATGAAGAGAACTATGTTGTCTTGGATACTCAAAAGTGCCCTGATATTTCCTAGCCATCTATTTCATTCCTGGTTGATGTGTTGCATCCAGGAATGACGAACTTGAATACATATCATAATCCCCTTGAGAGGGCCAAAACCTCACTGAAACTTTCCGGCTATAGCTCCTTTTTTGTTGTATTATTATGTCATCAAATTGTTTCGTAAGCTGTTTTGTCCAAATATGTCCTATATTGTCTCAAATGCATGTCTGTTGGAGATTTTTCTTTTGTCCATACAAATCTCCAATATTTTTCTATGAAGTTTATGCTTAGATCAATGTTACCATGAGTAGCTTGTATTTTATCTTTTTGGTTGTGAAACACGAATATGCTGACTGATTTTGACATATTTTATTCCTTTTGCTCTTTGACCTTGCTATCATCTAAGTGATATTTTATTATTTTTTCATGTTTCTCCAGATATCTTAATCATTCTTACGCTGCTATATTTGTCCTTTTCTTCTAAGGTGCTGGATTGCTTCCTAGAGCAAATCTCTCTTCAAGAATTCCATCGTCCAATTTACCTGGCAGAGGGGTGACCGCTGAAAGAAGTACATTGAACACTCAAAACCTTTCCCATAAGTTTTTTCTTGGATTTCTTGTCAGCAATACCCTGTAGAAAATTGAGACCGCTGACCCCATACTGAATTGGAAAAAAGAATACAGAGATCATGTGTGGCAGTCTCTCCTTTCATTGTGTTTGCATTAGATTTTTTCTTAGATGGGCATCTGAACTAGATGGAAATATGAAGATGCATGGTATATTTTATGACTAGGTTCTCTTAAATCCCAAAATCTGACCCAAACGATGAACGACGGTATTTTTTTAACTCCCTTTCTCTTTTTAATAAAGACTGAAGCTTTAGGACCAAAATTATTCTCTACTTTTAGATTTCAGCCTAAGGCATATGGAAATCGTAAGACCAAAATACTTGGCATTGTCTTCACGATAAGGTTCATTGGTTAGGTTATTGTAAAGTTTGACATTCATATTATAAACAAATAGTGCCCCAAGTAAAATTATGCTATTTTAAGAGTACAAGTTGTAAGTATACAAGACGGTTCATACCTTTGGGATTCTCTGACTAAAAAAATTTCAGTCAAAACAGCATTTTGGCCTGGTAAACTAGGGAACCTAAAAAAAAATTTAGAATCAACCGAAAGGAATCTCGCTAATAATTCTGTTCTCCTTTTTCCCCTCCTCAAAATAAACAAAAAAAAAAATGCCTATTTTTTTATTTGTGAATTTTTAGTTCATGTCTTTATTTTTGTGGACAATCTCATCACAGCCACCATCTCTATATCTCTGTAATCTGTATAAGGCATAACCATTAGTGTGTGTCGAAGTCTCCCAGTTGTCTTTCTCTCTCTCGTTCTTTCCTTGGCCAAGCCTTCTCCAACCCATAAGGAACCAGACAACCACACAAAGCTATGGCCTCCTGTGTGGACAATCCAAGAACAAGAACCAAAGCCAAATCAAACGACGACTCAGATCGATCCCATGGAGAAAATTCTGCGTCCAATGAGATGGAACTCGATCTGCCCGGTATTCATAATCTTGCTTCATGCATAGACCTTAACAAGAACCAAGAAAAACAGAATGAAACGTGCAGAATCCTAATCGCAGAGAGTGAAGAAGAAAGAAAGGAAGATGAAATATGGATGGAATTGAAAGAGGAGGCTAGTATCGGTGTACAAGAAGAACCAGTATTATCCGATTACTATTCTAGTTCAATCTTGTCTCATAACTCATTGGAAAGCGCCCTGGCAAACCAGCTTTCAGTCAAACTGAGCAGTTCTAGCGTCCCTAAGAACACCCTTTTTGATCTCTTTCTTGGTGTTTTAGAGGAAGATGAAGAAGTCATGGCAGCGGTGAAGGATGATTTGAGGGCGGTGAAAGAAGCAGACCCGGAATGCACGAGTTACGTGCACTGTTTCTTAAATCTTAAAGGGTTTCTTGCATGCCAGGCACATAGAGTGGCACATAAGCTATGGTTACAAGGCAGGAAGGCTTTGGCAGGGTTGATCCAAAGCAGGGTATCTGAGGTGTTTGCCGTAGACATTCATCCGGGGGCACAAATTGGACGGGGGACAGTGCTTGATCATGCGACGGGGGTTGTGATGGGAGGGACGGTGGTGCTAGGAAATAACGTGACGATTTCGCATAATGTGACTTTGGGTGGGACTGGCAAGGATTATGGGGACAGGCACCCGAAAATTGGAGATGGCGTGTTGATAGGGCCATGGACTAAGGTGCTGGGGAATGTTCGGATTGCGGAGGATGCCAAGATTGAGGCTGGTTCGGTCGTCTTGAACGAAGTGCCACCTAGAGCGACCGCAGGTGGGAACCCAGCTAGATTGATTTGTGGGAATGGTAACCCAGTTAGGCTGGATCATATGCATAGTTCAACAAGGATCGACCAGACTTCACGCATAGTTGAGTGATCTGATTAAGTTGGTAGAGCCCATTCAAAATTTTATTTCCTTTGGTATTGGGCTTTTTTAGAACAGAAGCTCTCTGAAAATGGATGTTAGAATTTTAAGAGATGGCAAATAAAGGGAATACAAGTCCCCTCTAGTCTCACAGCATGCTATTCTCTTTTTTTTTTCTTTTTTGCAGTACCGAGTTCTGAATTTCTAATCAATCTTACTGCTCTGCATTGAATACAGAATAGTTGTTTTTGAAGGAGAATCCTTGATGTGTCTTCTAAGCATTCAAAATAGGAAGGAGACCCCAAACTGCATCATTGCGGATACCTTTTATAAAACTGGGAAGATTTCTAATTGTCATACGGGTCACGCAGATGTGTGCTGGGAAGGCAGAACCAGCAGGGGCTCGCTTTCTATAAAGTCCCGTATCGGGTAAAAAAACATTTAAGATGACTTAATATAAATTTAGAGTTACCTCCACTTGACGAACGGATTTTTCCGGATATGAATTTTTAAACCTTATGTAAGTCCATTACAAATGATATCTGTTGCGGGCTTTGCTACCCTGCTGCAGCACCTACGGAATGGTTGGTCATGGATCCAATGATACGGGCACGGTCTCAACCCGATGAATAGATGAAATCTTGTTAAATCTGATGAAGATTTTTTAATTTATGTATATATTCTCATCTAAAAGGTTTCGTTGAGAGGATGGATTAAAAGATGCCTGCTCAATCTCAGACAATCTATGGGCTGGGTTCCTATACCAATTGTTGGTAGAACATGTTCCAGGATTGGATTCTGATGGCTTCTTTTTGGGTGTCTTTATTATATACATTCACAGGGAATGGTATATAGACCGAAGGTTCTTGAACATGTTTCACTTTTCTATTTGTTGTAACTCGAAATATCTATGTAGGAACCAAACGATGTCATTATTATATTTGTGTTGGAATTTTATTAAAAAAGTAAGGAGATGGTATATTTGATAAAAAATTTTAATGAAAAAAGTAATTGAATTCATTAAAAATCAGGAGAGGAAAGATTTGATGATTTTGATTTTTGGTCATAAAAATTTTGACATTTAAAAAAAAATTCTTAACAAGTTGGGAAACTTTTTCATAAACAAAAATCATCAAATTTTTCACATAATATATTGTATTTTCAGCTAGGATCATAGTTTGGAAGACAAATGCTAATTTCAACTGTGAACAAAGTCTTACCAGCCATGGCCCTTGAGAGAAATGGTGTGAATTAAAATGTCAATGGTCCTAGCTTACAAGGCATCCTTCTAGAAGGATTAGACAAAGGGAATCTCTACGTACAAGAGAAGATTATTAATTACCTACGCGAAATAGACTAGCAAATTCAAATTCTGAAAGTATACTTGAGGGTCATAATTGGGAATCTACAAAATTGGAATCTCCTTTTTGAAATAATATATGCCTAAATTGGCCTGCATGATTGGTTTAGCTACAAGTTAGGGCATCTTTGTTTTGATGAGATTTTTAAATTGAGGTTATGTTTGGATTGTTTTCAAAAACTTCTCACAAAAAAAGATCAATTCCAAGAGAATTACGTTACTTTTAAAAAAATAAATACAAAAAAGTTTTGAGATCTAAACCAAATATAACCTTTCGAGTTTTGAGAATTTTTAAGTGATGTTTGATTGTATTGATATTTGTGTAGAATTTATTATTTTTATTAATAAGTGTATGATGAAATTTGTAGAATGTGTTGGATATTTATATTAATTTTTATTTATAATATTTTTTAAATTTCGAAAATTAGTTTTATGTTACATTTATTTTATTCCGAAAATAATACATATATTGATGTTTTAAATTTCTATTTTTTTTTACTATGATACAAATGTTGATATATATTTATCCATTCTCAATATATAATAAAGTTGATGAATTAAACTATAAGATCATAATTTTATAACTCAATTTAAAATAAGATAAAAAAATTATAACCAACAGCTAGTTTTAAGATGCAAACAATGAGCTCAGGGGGTCGATTACCGCAATCCAACAGTTAGAAGATACATTATAAATACTGCTACGTGATGGAACTTCAATTAATGAAGAAAACATGCAAGTCACAACAACTTCTGACTAAAGTCGAGTACCTCTACCTGCATTCATTTCTAATAAGCTTCCAGGGTGGAATATCCTACTACGTGGTTTTACAGCTTCAACATTCCTTTCGTCGGCCATAGCTCGAGGCGAACGTCTCCCCATCCTGCCGCTGCTCGTACGCTTGCCAGAGATGTCTTCTTTCACGTCAACAAGAGAGGGGAGAAAAATCAAAAAACAGACTGAAGTCGAAATAATCATATTCACCCTCAACTAACTCAACGCAGAAGAAATCAGTCAGACTTTTCCGTCCATTTACAAACCCTTCGAATTTAATTCGCTGATCATATGGGTGCCACATATTTGGTTTGAGTAAGTAGAAACTTGAATTAGCTGCATCCTTGGTTTCAACATGTTTGGTTTGAGTAAGTAGAAACTTGAATGGGAATTTTCAAAAATTCAGCGAAATGAACAGGTCCTTAGAAAAAATATAATTTTATCCCAATATGCGAATTTCTCAGAGAATATGCCGGTTAAGCAGGAGAAAAGTTATAATTGCGTATGAAATGGATCGGACTTTTTCAGCCCCTTTGGTCAAAATAAATAAAGTGACGCAAAAGGTAACGCGGCTAACCTCTCTACTACATTTTTTTTTTTTCGAAGTTAACCTCTCTACTATATAATTGGTGTCTTTGGCTTTCTGTCTCTTATTTGTTTCCTTTGAAAGTCGTCAATCATGGTTGTTAGCTTGTCCCCTACCTAAACTCCGAGATTAAAAAAAAAAAAAAAAAAAGAAGCCCACTATAATTTTTTGTATTGGCTTTGACTAAGTTTGGGTAATTAGATATATCCTAAGCGGCAGACTTGTTAGAATGAGAGCAAAGGAATACATGTGCAAACTCTATACACTTGGAATTGAGAAAAGAGCTCCATCTGGATGGTTGTCCATTTGGATGGATCCGAATAGATGAAATTTATCACTTCAATTAATATAGAGAATCGACCCGATCCAATTAGACTTACAATCCAGCTCCCCGCATTAATTGGTACCCATGTTCTATCCTATACTTCAAATGTTAGTCAAGAAATTCTAACTTCGATCAACAAAAGATATGTTACCTAAGAATCTTTCCTTACTATTTCAAAATTCTAAGGGCCATATAGATGTAACCCCGGGCATTGGTAGCATTTTATAAATCTCACTCAAAGATTGAAAACGTACAATTGATAATGAAAATATTGGTGCCAATTGGGTACGGATCTCCCCTCTTACGCATACGTTGAAAAGCAATGTAAATGCAATAACCAAGCCAATGCAGCTACCAGCTATGGTATGATCGCGTTATTATATATATTTTTTTTTTAAATTAAAATCGGAACAAGTAGCTGTCATAAACCAATTTTTTGCCCATAGGAAATAGTACTGTCTATAATTGTATATGTTCTGTCAAAGTCTTTTCGGTCGGGCTACGTATAGCTGGCGGTCGAATATTTATGAAAATAGATATCATATGATGTTTAATTAACAATTGATGGAGCATTATATTATATAATGTTATTCAATTGGTAGTTTTGAGCATTATATTATAGGCGCCGATAGGGGTTCTTCTCTTGTGCTAGTTTTGAACAGAAGAACAGATCATCATATGACAATTATTTGGTCAAGCATATATATAATATGACGCGTGGAGTTAATTTGGTCTCATTTGACTATGTTGGTACCAAGATTCAAACTCTAACTTGATTTTTTATTTATTTATTGAAATTCGATGTCTATTCTTTATGGTCTATTTTTATATATATGTGCTTCTATTGAAAAGGTCTTTTTCATTCGGAGTTTAATTAGTTGGTATCTAGTTATTATAAGTAGACTTGGTAGAAGTTATAAACGTACAATTTGTCTATAATATAATGGATATATATTATGGTGCCGACTGCCGGTTGCTTTTTGTAGCTGCAAATGATACATTATGAAAAATAAAATAATTAAAAAAAACCTAGTCTCAAGTAATCATAAATTAATAATAATTTTAAACCTAGTTTTATTTGTAGGTGATAGAGATTCATGGGAGTTTTTTTTCTCTTTAAATAATTCTTCTAAAGACCAATAGGCTACTTAACATTTGGCTATAACCGATTAAAGCTCCACTTGGGAAAGAGTAGATCTTCAATTTGATTTTTACTGCTTGAGAGTTTTGTTTTATTTGACAAATTTTCATGTCTTTTGCTGGATACGACAACTAAATAAAAGATAAATTTGTTGAATCTTCTTGATTTTAAATGGGAAGATAGCAAACACGTCTCAATGGGGGAAGGGAGGGGAGGAGAAGAAGAAGAAATGTTGACTTGTAGAAATATTCGAGAATGACATTTCACAAAGCGATAAGTTTGTGCGACAATTAAATAAATTCTTAACATTAAATTAGTTTATGAAGTTTAAAAATATTCAAGTCCTAAAAAAAATTAAAATCCCCATAAATTTTAAAATTTCAGAAACTAATTTGTAAAGTTTAAGACTTCTTTGACTTTTCGCACAAATCAAAAGAAGTAACTCTGTATTTATCCTTTCGCACAGAGTCGAAGATCGTTTTTTTTTTTTTTCACAACATGGTCTAAGAATGTTTGTTTTTGTTTTTTCCCGAATAATGGAAGTGGCTTTCATTACCGTCTGAAAACATAAGACAACGAAACCCATAGACTGCTATGGTAAAATCCAACAGGAGTCGGAACGCCGATCGAAGGGCTCCATGCACAGGACAAAAGCAGCAGTGGCGAAGCAAGGCGCGCGTGAGGCTGCGCGTACACGCTGATTAGGAACGGTTGGACCAGCAATGCATGATCTTCCCTTATCATGTTCCACTCGTGTGCTAGTCAACATCTACTGGTCAATATAAGAAAGTCAAGAATAATTTTTTAAAAAAAATTCACTCTTCTCTCCCCCAAATAGAGGATAAAATATCATAGAATTTAAATTATTAATTTTATTATATTTTACTATTAAATTATTAAAATTTATCAATTTATGCATCAAGTTAAGATTTGGTGATCAAGATTATATCTCGTTCCTTATTTTTCATTAATCTCAAAAATAATATTTGATTAAGAGATGTAAATTGATGAATTTTAAAAATTTAAAAACGAAATGAGATAAAATTAATAGTTTAGACTTGAAATGCAAATTTATTTTACTTTTAAAAAGTAAATAACATTTGGTGTTAATTTGTCTAGACTTATTCTGATTCTAAATTACATGTTACTGGCAAAATCAATACAATTCTATATTTGGATCATCTTAATAGGTTTAAAAACTACGGAAACAGATTATATATAAAAATAAATTATAAATAGTTATTAACTCAATTTTGACTTGACTTGTTAAATAACATGATCAAATTTAAAATGTTCCATTTATTTCTTTAAGTCAACGGATACGTCACATAAATTTACACAATTTTCTTTCTACGTACTCTTACTTTGTGACTAGGAGCCGCACGTTTTTTTCTGAATTGTCGCGTATGCATTTACAGGAAGTTATTTCGTAGTCGATGACCCTTGGAACACCCCACTCTTTTTTTTTTTTCAAAGCAAGTGAAGTAGTTTTTTTTTTTTCTAAATAAGTAAAGTAGTTGAATCTACCTTTGTAGCGCAGAAGCAACGCGGGGGGTGGGGGGGGGGCCCACCGGCGGCTATGGTTAAAGCATCAAATCTCCGTTTGTCCTTTCGAACAGTGAAATTTATGAAGCGCAGCGTCATCTCATACGTCACGACGCCGCTTCTACTGTTTCTCGTCAAACCGACGTGGCAACGTTTGACGAAAAATTTGTACACTCAATCCTTGCAGAACATGTGTAATGTGTCCCTCATGTGTATTGTGTCCCTCTGAAAGCCTTTTAGCCTTTATTTTCTCTTGTTGCATTTGCCATCCCCCCTTTTTTTTTTTTTCCCAAAAATTTTGGGGCAAAAACTGGTCATTTAAAACCTCGTGAATTGAAGGTACATGTACAATTTTAATGAAAATGGGTGTACTTATCCCCCTTTCTTCTTCTTTTTATGGTTTTTTTTTTCTCGATCAGTATGCAGATCATCCTTAGCATGAAGTTAAGGACATATTATTTTATTAAAATTTTTGCACCCTTTTTACTTTTTATGCATTGGGATTCCTTCGAATTGGGATTAAAATAATAAATATATTTTGTATCTTCTAATTTTAAATTGGTTTTAACATTTTACACATTTTGTATCTTCTAATTTTTTTTTTTCTAAAATTTACAAATTTATTTTTATAAAATAGTCACTATAAAAAAAAATAAAAAAAAAGTGTCATTTCTATATATCAAAAAATTATTTATTTATAGTGTCAAGACCCATATAATTAGAGAGTATAAAGTGTATTTAACCTATAAATAAATTATTGTGACTATATCTTGTCCTCAAACAATAATACCTCGATTTCAAAAAGTAGAAGAATTGGTCTTTGTAAATTTTAATTCGACCAATTTAATCCATCCCAATTTATGCTCTAAAAAATTAATCGAATCACCATAATGTTTTAGACAAAGTTATGCAATACCCTAATAAAAGATTGTAAAAGATGGAATCCGCACCATACCAATACATTTTTCTTGAAAAATAAAACACACTGATTCCACCACTAAATAGTATTTGAATTGATGCAATTCAAACCATAATAATTTTATCTAAATATAAAAATATACTATAAATTTTATGTTTTAATCCAAAGAGTTGGCCACCAATCATCATCAATTTATTATAAGTTTATAGTATTTGGTCCAAATTTATGGTATTATAATTTTATCAATTTCAAAAAAGACCTTTAAAGTTATCAGTTTACAGTATTTGGTCCGAAGATTTACGAGAAATCATTGATTCATATCCATGCTTTTCTATTATTTTTTCCCTAAATTTTCTAGGCAAATACTAGTGATTAAACCTCGTATATTGGGTGAACATGTGCTATTAGAAAACGAAAAAGGGTGTATTTGTCCCCCTCTTTCTTTCTAATTTTTTTCTCTTGATTGGTGCGCATATAATTTTAACCCTTGCATGAAATAGTTGGGATATGTTATTTTGTTCAAATTGTTGGATCAGTTTCCAATCTTTTGTGCATTGGGATTTCTCAGATTTAGGCTAAAATATTAAATGAATTATTATGATTTACTTCTTTCTCAAACAACATCTTGGTTTCGAAAATTATAAGAATTGATCATTGTGATCTTTTAAATCGAAAAATCTTAATCCATCTTCAATCCAACCTCTGAAATAAAAAACCTCAAAACAACAATATAATCTCCATAATATTATAAAAACAAGACCAGTATCCAACAAAAAGGTAGTAAATGTCCAATCCTTTCCATAAAAACATTTCTTTAAACTAGCTATAAAATACACTAATTGAACCAATGAATTGTATAATTTAAATTTATAAAATTCAATACACCCAGATACTATGAACTGAAAAGTTTATATACTATTTGATTAATTAGAA
Source organism: Morella rubra (assembly GCA_003952965.2). Lineage (NCBI taxonomy): Eukaryota > Viridiplantae > Streptophyta > Magnoliopsida > Fagales > Myricaceae > Morella > Morella rubra. Next base: position 23,388,112 of record CM025856.1, read on the forward strand.
GCAATAATCTCGGATCGAATACTAAGTCTAATAAATCTAAAGCTTTTGAAATAATTAAATATGGAAGTAAAAATCAAGTTAATGTACTCTAACTAGTTCTCTTCTATATTAATTTGTATATGGACCACCAACCTACGGACAAACCTTATAGAAAGCCATATATATTAGACGGGACATGGAACACGCAAAAATAACGACATACATAAAGAACACTCCAACAACGAAATTTACTAAGACAACCCATGACAAAGAACCAACAAGTCGCAAATACCAAAAAAGCGACATCCCCCAACACGATCTATCCTTATGGCCAATCAAAGCAACTATACGCAACGGCTCATGAATATAACAGAGAAGAAAAATCTTTTCTAAATCGATGATAACAATAGACACAACGGCAATGACATCCTATAAAATTAATCCTCTCCTCAACACCAAGTCTACTACTTATAAAATTCACGCTCGACATACGACTCTCATCTCTCATCAACTCCCTCCAACAAGACTAATACAACAAGCAGCAACATTGAAAACAACAAAAATGAAAATTAAAAAAAATATTATCATGAAACACGTCTCTAAGAACATTACTCAACCCTAAATTCACTGACGCTCACAAACTCTCTCTTCTAACATCTCTCTACCCTTCCACCCATAGACCAGCCCATGTTTTCAGATGAAATACCGCCACAATAACATTATAAAATAACCAGAAGAAAAGTCTCTCAACTTTCACTCAAACTATCACAATAGGCTAACGAATCACTGTTCGCCTGTTCCTTTCATTTCATTAATTATCAATAACTTCCCATCTATTATCACTACTCCAACCATAATATGTATCCTCCATCACAAGGAACTCATACCAACATATCCCCACTCTCTCAGCAACATCCAACAAACCAGCACAAAACAAACCCGCTGGCCCGCAGGCTTGCTTTGGAAGCTTTCCCACGACCGCCATACCCGAGCCTAAACCCCCCTTTCCACAAGACCCAAAACACGGAAAACCCCAAACCAAAACCTCTCAATTCAGAGTGCACAAAAAAAAATATAGCCGTCCGCTACACCTCTCTACCTGTCCAAGCCTTTACAACACGACCCTATACACAACACAACCGGATCCGCATCGAAAACGATTCAACAAGACGCGATATTAGAACCGCGCGCACCGAAGCTCGATCATGCAAAAGACTCACAGAAGAGTAGACTGAAACCTTTGACTAGACGACTGCCCAACGACACTCAGACCTCACGCGTGCGAACGCTAGGACAGAACCTACCCAACCCAACCCTAGCTCGAGTTACTACTACCCGTATCTACTTCTCGTTCGCAACGTTCTGTTGCAAAGCGCATTCGAGCCAACCACCTCTTTACCGATAGAAAAACTGAGCCAATACCTTCTCTACCAGTCAATCTCTACCGCCCTTATTCCACCTCGCGACCGTGCTTGCAGGCGATCAGCGATACATCAATCATGAGGTCTGTGAACCTAGAATCTAGCCGCCAGTAGATGGAACAGAGTGACCTGCTGTATAACCAAAGCGCATCTGAGACTTACCTTGAAATGTTTCAAAGGAAATCTTGCCAAATCAACAGGCACACTAGGCGTGCCCCACACAAAAGTATCTGTGGGAGTAGCAAAAAACGAAAAGATGGACTAGAATCTTCGGCACCTAGTAAATGAATATAACAGACACTCCCAAATGGATAGTCTCGCGTCTTTGCAAACGCTGGATTATCCATCCCGGAGCCAGGATATGCAAGGGGACCCAATATGACAAAACGAATCAATTGCTAAAAACCGTGTACGGTCGACTCGAAGCGACGGCACAAAAACGTGGTAGAACACTGTCAATTTTGCATAAGTGACCTTTGGAGGACTGGAAAAAGGCTTGGGACAGGACCCAAAGATTGTACATGGGTATGATCCCCACACGGATACAAAGAACCTAGTATAAGGGCCAAATCTAATAGCATTTGGCCGGATTGGAGCTAAAGATCGGAGCTGGAATCCAAGATATGTTCCCTAAAGACTGTGACCCCAGCACAATTGAACAACAGCACCGTTAGACCGAAACTAACACCCGAGCCTACCGAACGAGAACCTTGGAAAAACGGAAGGACCAACAGATAATCAAACGCCATTACTCAACAGACTTCCCCACAAACGATTAACCAACGATGACCAATATTTTCAGATCATAGTATGCCATCGAGATACGACTAGTAATCTAAGAAACAATAATCTCAGTCATCTTACTGTATTATTACATTTTTCCATTTAGAGTCGATGTCCTGATCCGGGCATTACTCCCTTCTCGAGATGTTTTAAAGTTGATAACCTACCAAACAAAATTCTCCTATTAGCAAACACGAACCACGGAATACATTGAAGACTACTCTCGTCTCACGATCAAGCTTGTTTGTGTATGTATATTACCAGCCAGCCATACTCGTGCATTTGTCAATAACAATATGACAACAACATAATAATATCAACATCCCTATGGGCAAAGTTTAAGCCACTGATACATCCTTTTTCATTTATAGTATGTCATAAACTCCACGAAATGTTAATTCTTTAAATCAAGATAGAAAGTAACTATCAATAATCAGATCAACAAATACGCGTTTATTCATCTCAAAGTGCAAAATAGAACTTTCAATTTTAATATAGAGCACCAGCTTGACAAAAACTACCTAATATGACAACCTATAATCCCCTGAAAACTCGAGTCATAGTAAAATCTCTAAATATCCGAATTACTGACTTACCGAATCCCCATTAATTAGACACACTTTTGTCTGATTGGAAATAATATTGTAAGTTCACTACACAAAAATTAGTTTAATAGAGACAACAGAGATTGAATACTATGATTCTGAACAAAATAAAGATTAAGACATCGTTCTTTAAGCTTTAGCGCATACCACAGTACACGAACTCTGATTTGTACAAAGTCAGTTAAGGGAATCACCTGTACAACTCAGAAACAAAAAAAACACAAAAATGCTAACAATAGAAATCTCATGACCGAGCTAAAAACCTTAGACCGAAAACAGTGAAAAAACACAATTAAAGATATCAACATCTATAACTAATCACAAATCTGACCAAGATGAAAAATATGTGCACACGACAGCGAACCCTAGAATATGTGACTCTCCTCTGACTCTCTCTCCCTCGCGATGTCCTCAGAAGCTCGGTCATTATCCCCTAGATCTCCCAATTTTACTTCGCCCAACTCCCACCACTATCGTTGAAACTAAAAACAGTCCCTACATTAACCTATTTCACCTTCCCTCCCTCCGCATGACACATGACGCAGAAACTCCAAATCTCAACGATTAGAACCTCTTCAAAACTCAAGCGCTCTCCTGGTATTGATTCTGCCCCCAAAAACTCATCCCAACAAATTGGACTTTCTTGGCGACAACAAAATTGCCTGTCATCTGCCTGTTGGAAAGCTTCCATAGCTCAACTGCACAACATTCAATAAAAGCGTTGCTACATACCACCTCATCCACACTGACCTTTGACATATTGCGAACTATACACACCCTATCTCACCATTTGAACAGGATCCTCTCGGAACAAAACACCGGTATTTTATCCATTTTACTGCCTACAAAATCTAGATAATACTCTACTACATTCTTCAAATTACCGAGACATTATCACAAGGAAAAAACAGTCTTTTGAAACTTTGAAAAATGGCACACACCACCGGCTGTCAGCATAGACGGAACCTTAATGTCCTAAAACCCCAGTTCTTTCGACCGGCCTACAAATTACATGTTCCCCCCACCTCCATAGCTAATCCCATCGAGAATATTACACAATAACCATGAAAGAAACAATTGGCGTTGATACCTTCTTCAATATTGACGCCCAATTCTCCAAACTTAGATATCGCCCTGCAAAAAATTTTCTCTTCCCATAACCAACTCGTTAAGACCAAAAAACCACCAGCCCAGAAACGCCACCAAAAAAGAAAAACTCCAAATTAAACCACAAACTTTAACCCCAAAAAAAACAGACACAGAAATAAAAATAGATTAGCTTCAGATCCACACTATTTAAAAAATTTATCCAATAACCTTCAAATAAAAAAGATCCAGGTTGAGGCTCTGAAAGCGATCTCGCTTTGACACGAAATCAATTTCTCATTTCCCTATCTATATACATAAACATCAAGCCACAAATCTCTATCTCAATATAAACAAACATTAAATCCTTGATTATGCGCTAACTAAACCCCATTAGTGATAGATACCTAGTCATACTAAAGCTCTTGATGCTATTTAAATTTCATCAGCTATGAAGAAAATTACAGAGCCAATTCAAGCGCAAACCAAAATTTACCCAAAACGACAACGTAATTAAATTGCAACAAATAAACATATATTATTGTGAGTATTATTGCAAAGAGTTAAAGCAGCTTAACATAATTATATGATCTGATTTAGTAATAAGCTTCAAACAGAATAATATTCCCACTTAAACACAAATTACTTAGCAGAATATTAACAACTTTTTATTTTTTGCCGTTAGTTAATACTTCACGACACCCTATTAGTTTAATAACTATCAGCAGAAGGATTTTTGGAAGACAAATTAGAAGCAACTAAAATCTGAGTCAAATAACAATATAGCAATCTAACCCAACACAGAAAGAAAGACAAAGCATCAACAATATACGAAAGGAAACGCACCAAAAAAGGAAATAGTTGGCGAAGCGGAAAACCAGAATTAGGATTGACAAAGAGCATACGAGAAAAAACACAGGCACCGAATCATACTGACTACTCTCTTTTCTTATATTATTTATATTATAACAAAAAGCACCTTGAACTTTGATATCATCTCTCTAAATGAATAATTTCCTAAGTTTAATGGTTCCATCTAACTTTATGATTCACAAGAATGATCAGACTATATTTTACACTCTCCGACGATTCAACACCCCTAACCCCAAGACCGATATTCGGATCCCAATTACTATCCACCATGAACTTTACTCACTTACTTCGCTGGCATTTATACTTCTCCAATTTACTATTTAGCACAGCCCAAAAACTCATCTGACTTTCACTTCTGTTACATGTACTTATCTGATTCCGTCGATAAGACTCAAAGCAAAATTAAAACAATAGAGAACATAGAGAAAAACAATTACATTATTAATTATCATTTATTTTATTGTTAAAGTTATAAAAACTAATTTAAGATAAATAGTGAATATAAAATTAAAACTAGGAGCGTAACCCGACGTGTATTACATCCGCACACATAATTTCTTGAAGAGAAAACAAATAGCAGAAAAAAGAAACACCACTATACCGACCTCAAATTCCATTCATCACAATCAAGTAATTGGGAAGAACCTCTGCATCTCAAAGTGTTCTAATTCATATCTCCTATACGAAGCTCAACTTTATTATTCCCACATTAACTATTCATAGAATATTTTTGCAAACTGTCCAATTTTAAATGCATTGTTCTTCGTTTCTCTAAGTTTCTCTTTCAATTACGAATCATAAACCTCAAAAACCAACTTTGAATTTTTCTCTTCATTTGTAAATAGCTTACATATAATATCCAATACTTGCATTAATTCCATTGTCACATTGAATCCTTATTTGAGACCTCTACTCATAGTATTAACAAAATGACAGCATCCTACGCTTGAAAGTACTAAAACCTATATTAGACTGATAAAAAAACCAACCCACTCACCCGTTTCCCTACACATTGCTAGCATTTTGTCTCCAACACCCTCAGATACCTCCAACACGCCTGGCTCTTGAGTCCCTCTCCCAATCAGCCCAACTCTAAATCCCATAGCAAATTCAACTTGTTCATACAAAATCAATTAAACAAAAATTGCAATGAGAAAAACACCCATATACACTCAACCAGAAACCCACAAGAATAAAAAAATAATCCATTTCCGAAGAGATACACACACCTTCAATTCAATAAGCACTTGGATATTAAAACCACACTCACCCAACATTTTAAAACAAACCTAACCTTATCAAACTATAACAGCCCCAAGATGTACCACCTTATCAACAACCTCCATCAACATCACCTCCCATTCCCCACAAAAGGCACCTCATGTCTAATTCCAATGGACAATTACAAAGTTCGCCAAAAAAACACCCTCACTCCATTCCACTACACAATCCAGCCAACAACACAAGCTAAAACTTCCTCTGCTTCCCTCTTGCCAGATACATCCAACCATCTCTCTATACTATGTGTTTAAAAATAACTACCCACACACCGAACCCTCTTTTTTCACCATACCACCACTTCATACCTATATACACTACCCTCTCGTACATCCAATTACATTACACACATCTCCAACCCTACCAACTCCTATTACAAGCATAACTGACAAACTCTAAAGAGCCCGTCAAACCTAACATTCCTCCAAAGCTATAAAACTTATTACCCCTCATTGAGTTTCTCTCCCACTTCATGTACCCACCTAACCAAGACCACCCAATCCTACTCAGTTTACTTACCAATTCCCTAGACCCCCAGCATCACCAAAGACCTAACCACTTCTCTATCCCAATAAAATAAATAAAACCCAAGTGACTCCCTTTTCTCACACCCACAACCACCACACCAACCACTACACACAAATCCATCACATAAAATTTCCTCTCCTATAGCACCTCTATCTCTCAGCGCCACACCTACCTTTCACTAGGTCAACGGTTTCCCAACACTTTCGATAAGCCTCATCCAAAAGACCCCTTTCTCCTATACTATTATTTCTTCTCTTTCGGGTCCATCCCTTTCACACCTCAAATAAAGTCTGAACTCCACCTACATAGAAAATACAAACCACACCACCCCCAACCATCTCATCCAATAATAAAATAGCCCATACTCACTTCATCTACTTTACTCTTATGCATGAACCTCAGCATACCAAACTCACTAATATCTCAAAATCACCTTCTGAACATCCCCTTTACCCTTCGTCCCACCCACTCTGCACACGAATCGACACTCCCCCCAAAAATTACCCCACTCTGATGAATCCCAACCACCTTACGATCTGAAAAGAGCAAAACCCAAAATAAAATATCTAAAATTGCCACAAACCCCCAACTCAACATACCACCTTTACATATATTCGCAACCCCAGAACAGGGAAAACAAATAGACTTCCAAACTCCTCCAAATAAAATCACGACACTATATGCACCAGCATATGCACTTAATCTAACCCACATATAACCTGAGAATCTACATAACAAGATCAGTCCTCAAACACTAACATAAAGAAAATTAATAAAAAAAAAACATTCAGAATACTAGACTGCAAACACTTAAACAATTCCCAAATCTCACGCAGAGGAAAAGAGAAACAATAACAAGTAAGTAAAAAATACTACTCTCAAACCAAAAAAAAGAATTTATTAGGCCAGACACTGCGAACCCAATCATATCTATCCAATCCACAAATCATCAACACCTCCCACCTGAATGCACACTCACAAGAAAAAATATAACAAGAAACCACTCAAAAACTTTAGTTAGGAAAGAACTCTCAATCTCTCATAAGGCCTCATTACCCACGAAATTGCACCTATGCACCAGCAGGAAACGTGGTTCCAATATCATGCTCACAATCCCTCATAAGCAATCATTGAAAAAATATATGTTTTGGCAACACAATCACACGAATAGCGCGAAATATATTCTATATCTCAGGCTTTATCACCGGATCCATTAATCCGGATATTATCTTTCTGTATGGAGACTAACAATCTCTATGTTCTTCTTTTATCGCTTAATCGCAAAGACTATAAGATATATTATTATATCAAGCTCTACTTCTGTCCCACATAATTGGTAGAAACATGAAAAGGACGTACTGATAACTCTGGAGAAAATGGCGTCTCTCCTTGGTTAATCTCCCAATACTCCTATCTAATATCAACATCATCCTACCTGTATAAACTATCTGTCCCCCAATAAATCTGATCCTACCTACTTTAAATTACGACCCAACCCACTACATTTCATCCACGTAATAACTTATTTATATGAAATTCTCTTATACGACATTCAGTAATGCCATTTCAAGATCTGCTACCTAAATCTATACTAAGACTTCAATTCCATCCTCTCAATCAACAAAAACAAACCCAAAAAAAAACAAAAAACCACACTGGAAAACAAAGGAGAGCAAATCTATCAAAAGACCTTCTTCTCTACCACCTTCGGAACTACACTAAAGTCATATAAGAAAAATTGCCGAGAATACTATATACTAGGCAACTTCAATAATTAACAGTCAAAACTAAGGATCAAAAAACGCGAAGAGGTCCAAAATCAAGATCAATTACAATTCCAAGTTTAGCCAACAAAACTTAATGAATTCCAAAGTCAGCACCCAAAACACCTGAACTCAACTACCATGCACAAAATGACCAACTCTCGCAATTATATCGATATTTACTAAGAATACATTGGGCTCAACAACTCATCCCTCCCCATATGTTTATAAATCAGAAAACAATGTACCCGACCACAGTGCACCTTATGAGTAGTATGCATTAGTAACCGAACCAATAGAGAAACCGTCCACACAAACATCCCCCTTCAGTTTTCCGCATCACAACCAGCACAATCACCTAAACAACTAAAAAAAAATGCATTAAATAAGAACCAATCCACGCTTTCACTTCAATCCTACATCAAATCTCATTCTAAAAAAGAAAAAATAAAAAAGAAAAAAAGAATAAAAAGAGCAGCCTCCATACAAACCACAAAAATATAAAATGCACGCACTGGCACTCCTAAACTCAGAGCAATTACAGACCACTGACAACAATATTCACCCACAGATCATCGTGCTCTTAGAAAACAAAACTATACACGAACTCCGGCTACAATCAACAGACAAAACACAAAAGTATTATTCCACTATCCACCATATCAACAAAAACTACGAAAAACTCACAACCACTTCGACATATTCTAATAATGAAAATTACTGACAAGAGTTATGACAATTTATTTCAACAAATCATCAACTAACACTATC
>CM025856.1:23398198-23463198 GCA_003952965.2 Morella rubra
AGTGTGTGTTTGAGGGGCCTCTGAGGTCGTCCGGCACCGCAAGCTTGGGCTTGAGATTACTGCCTGAGACTGTAAGCGAGGAGTGGAAGGGTTGCTACCACCGGAGAAGAACCCCAGCCTGGTACATCTTCTGGGGCTTGGGCTGGAAGTAGGACTTACTTGTTGCTTCTCAGATATGGAAGACGAATCTGGGTCTCGAGGGATGGTATTGCAAAAGGCTCTTCTCCAACCAGTACTCATTTTCAGATACCCAATGATAAGAACGACCCCTTAATAAGATAGTTCGTGGTTCTCTTACTTTGTTCTGTCTCCGCCTTTGTCTATCTTTCCAAACAGGTGTAGAAGACAAGGGAAAAGAGGTTTAGTTTTGAACGATCTGAGGATGCTGCCACGGAAGATAAGAAGGTAGGATCGGAGATGGTGAGAAGAACATGGGATCAGATGAAACAAAGCGAAGTGATGACAAAGTAGGAGGATTAAGATAGAAAAAGCTCCAGACCCGGACCTTTCTTCTTCTCTCTCTCTCCGCCTATCATTTCCATTTTCCCCATTCTATATTGCTCTCTCTATCGATAACCCCAAAAAGATCCCTGCAACAAAAAGGCTTGAGATCTACCACCCCCCCTCTCTCTCTCTCGCTTCCTCCAATCTCTCTTTGCGGGATACGGAGTGGAAGGTTATCCTCGCATTCCATATTTATATTCGTTTGGAAAAGTTAATTTGGGGAGTTACCTGCTCGACGGGCACGTGTTGGTTGATTCTTGAAAGACCCTTCAACGTCTAACGTCCTGGTTACCCCACTGGCCCATAACCTTAACCCATGCCTTCGTTTTTTTCTGGGCAAGATGCTAAATATGTATTAAGATGGAATTAAAAAGTACAACTTGGTGGGTCTTCGCAATAGTCATTAAAAGATAAGATTTGAGTCACAGGGCTTCTTGTTTTTTGGTAAATGACTCACCATGCCTTAAAAGATCCATATACTCTAAACGAAAGCAACAGTGTTATGTTAGACTCCTCTGTCTCTGTACAGTGCATGTTTCACATTCCGCAAGCTTTGGTGGAGAGTTTTAAATCCTACGGCCTACGTGAGTGAGAGCATCATTAGCCGTTGATTTGGCGGCTCCATTGCGTCATGATAATCCCAATCACTGGCCGCCTCCGGGGGGGAATCGTAGAGTGCATACTACTACTGTACAAAACAGTGGGGCTAATTGGGACACCAGCAGTTGTACGGTTTCCGAGTCATACGGTTGTGGATATCGCAGGACATAGGAACCTAGGACTGCAGGCTCGGTAACTAGAGTGGTAGAGCTTTTGGATGGTAACTTTTTTTTCTTTTTTCTTTTGGATGGTAACTGGTAAATGCAAAAACACAGGCGTCAGGGTCCAGCTTTGCAAATCTTGGACCGTTAATTAACGTATCAGCATCGAAAAGGTGAAGGCGTTAATAGCATTTGGAGGTCCAGAAGTTCAGAGGTCAAAGAGCTCAGACACCCACATGACCGGTCCTTTCTAATCGTGTCAGTGGTTTCGGAGACCGCCATGCTTGGTCCTTGCTTTAGTAGTTCGCTGGTTGCGCTGTCGTGAAACCAAATTGAAGTCAATATCATGCTTGCTTACAAAAAGAATTAAAGGTTAGCTAGACTGCGAGCCTAGTTCCCGGTTCAACAATTTACCTGCCGACCTTGGATAAGCACGGTTTAAGCTTCAAGGCATCGCCTAATATGCACGAAATAGTGGGTATGTCATATGTCATGGCACCACGATTAGCTCAATAGGCAACAAATTCAAGTATTCGACTGAGCAGAAAGGAAATGAAGAATTTGATTGTGGTCTCATTTCAAAAAAGCCACTAATAAAAACCCCTGAATTGATCTAGATATTTCAACTAATGATTTTTACTTATATGTGGGTGTAGTATTAATGAAGACAGAAAAGAATTTGGGTTTGTTTGGATTTGTGTTCTAGGGTCATTATGGTTCATCAATGAATGAACATCATGATCTGCCTAGAAAAAAAACAAATTAAGTACCAAAAAAGAAATATGTTAAAAGTATTTTACTTATTTTTCTCCCTTTTTTTTTTCGGTTTGTTCTGGTTTTCCTTTTTTTCTCTGGCACTTGGGCTTCGGTTTGTTAAGTACCCAAACTTGTTTGGAGGGTGGGTGAGGTATTTACTCTGCTAAGGCACCCATTGATCCCTTATAGTATATTAAGGATTTGGTTTGTTTTGCCTAGAAAAAGATTTGGTGTGTTTTTTTTAGTATGGCATGATTGTAGCTGTGTATTTATTAATGCTAAAAACCATTTTAAAATTCTGTCCAAGCGAAAGTTGACAAAAACAGTGTGCTCGAAATTTGTCATACTTCTAACTAATCTAGTGATCTCAGATACCTACACTTTTTCAATTTGTAGTTGGATAGCTAGCGATGAGGACAAGCAAAGGCATGACTCCTAGCTGTCTCTTTGGAAGACTCTGTTCCTTCCTTGAGTCTACAGCAAATTCCCATGGACCATGGCGAACTCGCTGGTTGAAATTTCCTGCAAAAGCTTCCCTCCTCGCCAGTTTGCTTGAAGTTGGCCCCCCAACTGCCAGCAGATGATTGGGAGGTCCTCCGGCTGTCCACCTTTTTCGCAAGGGAATCACGGGAGTGATTTTGACAGCCAGCAGCGAGCCCGAGCGTGTCATTCACAGTCAATTATTCCGACACTCACGTGGGGTCCTTCTGTAGGTTCCGGATTCTAACGCCGTTTGGCTCAGTTTGAGCTCCTCTGCGGTTTGCGTCCTTAGGGATTGCCTGCGCTGGTCCTGGGTTTTTTTCCCTGGTCCTCTTCCTGGGGCCTAGAGTTGCCCTCTCGCCTATCCCTTTAACCCCCTCGGCTTTTCCTCTTTTCTGGTGTTCGGGGGTGCCGCGGTTTCTTTCTTTCTTTGCCTGGCATGTTGTTTTCTTCCGCGCCGAGGGTTGTTTCGGTGGTCGAACTAGCATGAACATCGTGTCTCACACAAGTGGTGTTGGTATCGCCGTCAGGTTTCCGTGCTGTTTCCACGCCTTTCTTCATGTTTCTGTTTTAGCACAGCCCGCCTCCTCCTTTGGGCGCTTCCTGCCCATTATGTTGCTCGGCTGGCCGCGGCTCTCGCGCTTTTTCTTGTTTTTCCTTCTAACGCTTTTACGGCACTACATAGCTTCGGGCTTCGCATGTTCTTTGGGCTTTCCTCCGACCTCATGTGCGTGGCAACCTTTATTTTTTTCTTTTTTTTCCATTCTTTTCTTTTATTTTTTCTTGAGACGTTTCTCGGTCTCGCCAACGTTGGTGCGCCACTTGGTTGCGGCTCGCTCAGCTTTCTCATCTATTCCATACGTCAGTCTATGCACTCAGGCACTGCCAAAGCTATCCTCATCGGTAGTTGCTTCTTTTTTCACGCGGATCAGAGTTGGCGCTTCTCTGTTAGGCCTCTACAGCATGTTGCGCGCACTTTCTTTCCGGGCCTCACCTTGGTTGCCAGCAAGTTTGCTCTTCGCGGGGCTGGTTTGTTTTACGCCTTTTTTGGATGCTGCCACTTCGCGGTTCAGTGGACTGCGGCTCGGCAGTTTAGACCTGGGTGTTCTCGCGACCTTACTGGTCACGTCTTACTTCGGTGGTGGCAGTTTCGTCTGCAACCATTTCCTTCATACATTGCCTAGCATTCCGACGTTGGTATGGTACTGCGTTTTTGCTGGCCCTTTGTCCTGTAGTGTCGCCCCATCCTGTGGGGTGTCCAGTCCTACTCTTTCATCTCATCCTCACGTGGGGTGGCGTCGTCCTCTGGTCACATGTGTTGCCTGCTGCGATCGCGTGGGACGCTTCTTATATTAGCGCTCCCGAATATTTTTTCTTTCTTTTTTTTTTCAGTAGCTTTTCGCTCATGGTCGTGGCCAGTGGTTTCCCCTTCGTTCTGTGTCGCTCTCCTACTGGTGGGTCGGTTTTTTCGCTTTTCAGTCCGCAGGCCCCCTTCGTTTGCGGGGTTCCGTTTGGTGAACCCCATTTTACAGCGGTGCCAGCTCCTTACCTTTTACTGTTTCCTGTTTTTTGGCTTTTTTTAAGCATTGGCTCATTTTTTTTAGTGAATCAGTTTTGTCATCTTAATCTCCCTTGAACATTGCTAATCTAGGTTAAGGTTGTTTTCTCACTTTTTTTCTTTTGCCTTTTTTTCTCCACCAACCCTTAATTACCTTTCTGGCGCACCCATCCCCTTATCCCTCACTCCCCCTCCCCTCCCAATCCCCGCCTCCTTCTCGGGCGGTCGCACTCCGCGCTAAGGGTTTTTCGGGCGCTTTTTTTGCCGCCCCCCCCTGTTACTGGTCTCTAAGTCGGGTGCTGGTCCGTGCTACCGCCCCTTTGTGGTTTTTTTCCCGCGTTCCAGTTTTACCTGTCGCGCGCATCAACTGCTGTCGCTCATCACGCTTCTTTGAGGCGTTTTCACCACACATGCCGCTCTATCTTTTTAGCCGTTTTTTGCCCCCCCCCCACACTGGCTCTACGGTCTCTGCCCCACTACCTACACCTACACACTTCTTCCATTCTCCGTTCTTTACATGTTTTATTTTATCTTTACTTTTAATTCCTTTTCTGTCCTTTTATTTTGTCCTGTTTTGCCACTTTTCTTTTTAGGCTACTTCATAACCCTGGTTACGCAACGTAAGTGGTCTGCACCCTGCAGTTGGTTATCCATCTATTTTCCATCTACCTCTAGTTTTCTGGTATTGCATTTTCTTGACTCTCTACGTATTTCGCCCTCTATTTCTGCTTCACATGAAGCCTCTATTTTTTTGCCTCCATTCGCTCATCTGCTACTCTTTATTCTGACATCTTCTTTACTTTCCACCAGCACTTTGTGACGCTTAGGCTTTCTGCACCATTCCCAGTACATAACTTATATTGATTTCGGGCTCATGACAGTTTCGTCTGTGTATCTTTCTATGAGTTTACGTCGTTTGTTCCTCACGCCAATGCCTACTGTTTTTTTCACACTTTTTGCACCATTGATACCTCTTTTTTATTATTTTTTCTCTGGCATTTTGCCGTACTGCTCCTGTCGGCTTTCCCTTTTCTTCCTGACTACCAGCCCTTATTCATCCTCTAACTCCACCCCAATCTCCCGCTCCCTCCACATGGTGCGTTTACTTACGTGGACTTCCCGATCATTGACGGTGGACGTTTTCTGGCCGTCGCGGACAGTATTACGCCAACTTAATTCTGGTAATTCATTTTTTTGGCCCTTTTTCGCAATTGGCCCTTTTTTTTTACAGGCGACACTTGTTGTAATTGCTTTTTTGTCCTCCTTCCCTCTTGGCCACACTTGCTCCATTCCTCACTTTAGGTTTACCAATTGTTTTTACAGTATTTTTTTTCTTTTTGGGCTTTCATTTTACCCTTCTTACACTTTGCGCCATACGACTTCTCACCTACACTATCCACACTGCCCTACACACATCCACGCTCATTTCCACGATCGTCCTCCTCACTCCCTTTCTACTCATTTTTTTACACACACCATCATCTCGACTTTAGTCGTTTCGCAACCCGTGCCCGTTTTCTGGTCCTACTCGAACTTCGGCCACAAGTATTTTTGGGTTCCATCCGATCGGGCCGCGTCGAGCACCCATCCCCCCTATCGGACGCTGGTCCGGGTGGTGGGGATGACATATGGCGCAGTTCCACGGCGGCCTCTGATTGGGCTTCCTACTTCTCCCACCCGAGCGGGAGCGCGCGAACATACGATCCCCATCAGCCACTGGCCCGCCGTTGGCCCTGGCTCCACTTTTATTCCCACCACACGTCCCGCTTTCCGATAGGTGGTGGTATTGGTTTCTCGGTACTCGCCCTATGGCGGTGACTGTAACCCAAAATACTTGTTTGCGGAGATTTTCTAGATTACCAGAAATACTGGCACTGTTTTTGCGGGAACTCTAAAATCGAGTTATTTTTTTAAAAAAAATAGTTTAGGTTTATTTTTTTGGAGTTTATTGTATTACTTTTTTAAGATAGTTTTTATTTTTTTTTTTCATTTTATTTTTGTATAGACTTATTTGGCTCAAAATGTTTAATAATTTGGTGATAAATAAATCCAAAAGAAAAATACTAAAACAATTTTAACTAAATTTTTCATGAATTTATCATTTTCAAAATGTAATGAGTGACATAAAAAGTCATTACAACTAAGTTTGCGCTAAAAAAAAATGGGCCAATGTCTAAAAAGTGCCAAAAAAATGAATACATTAATAATGGCTGTAATTAGCTCTCGCTACTGCTAAAACTGTCACCGTCAAATATCGGTAATCGCACTTAATTTGAAACTCACCATTTTGATTTGTTTTTTTTCTTTTATATTTTGTTTATTTTATGTTGATTTATATAATGTTCTTTTATTCAGGTGAAGTAAAATTGTAAAGCTACATGAGCATTGACGTGTCAAATTAATGCCAGATAAGAAAATAATTAAATAAAATTAGTGTCAATTTTCAAAATTTAAAAAGTACATATGCATTGCTTATGTAACAAGTACTTACGTATAACTTATATAAATATACACAGACTAAATCATAGCCTCTAAGATCATATATTAAGTTATGTACTTTAATTGCAAAGCTAATCTCACAATATCTTCTGTTTGAAATTAAATAATATGTCATAATTAAATAGTATCATATACTAATTATTCAAAAAATATGCTCATTATAAGCATGATAATAGATGTTTTCTAAATTACTTAGATTTAGTCAATAAATATGCAATTACCATAACAACATAGGTATAATTTAAAATATATCATATAACAACTTCAATTTTCATAAACTTCTAATTCCATATTTTATTAAGTAGGTCCTTTAAAATAAAAATTTCAAATACATGACAAAATAAAATTACATATTAAAGGAATAAAATAATATATAAAATAATTATTAACATTAAATAACTTATAATTAATAATTTTTATTTTTATTTTTATTTTGCATTTATACCTATAGCAGTTTTTTTTTTTTTTTTTCAAAAAAACTGCTAAAAATTAGGTATTTAGCGGCATTTTTTTTTAAAACGCCTCTAAAGGGGTCTATAGCGACGATCAGTGATCGCTGCTACAGGTAAAACTTGTAGCGGCGTTTTGTAAAAAATGCCACTAAAGGGGGTCTATAGCAGCGACCAGCAACCGCGCTATAGACCCCATTTAACAGTGTTTGTTTCAAAAAGCTGCTAAAAAGACCCTTTAGCGGCGTATTTGGCGACCGCCGCTATAATTTTGTAGTGTCTTTTATTTTTATTTTTGATTTTGTAGTTTATTGTATAGATCTTATTTTGCTCAAAATGTTTAATAATTTGGTGATAAATAAATGCAAAAGAAAAAAAATACTAAAACAACTTTAACTAGATTTATCATTTTCGAAATGTGATGAGTAATATTACAACTTAGTTTGCACTAAAAAAAAATGGGCCAATGTCTAAAAAAAGCCAAAAAAATGAATACATTAATAATGGTTGTAATTAGTTCTTGCTACCGCTAAAATTGTCACAATCAAAGATCGGTAACCGCACTTAATGGTGGCGGTGACTGTGACTAAAATCTAAAAACCGACCCACCCGATAGTGATTGCGACACATGAACGGAAGGGGAAACACTGGCCACTATCCCATATCGAAAAGCTTATAAAAAAATAGAAATAAAATATCTTGTGTATTCTCTTATATATATAGAATCTTCCCACTCTTATTTCTCATCAGTCAACACATTTGACCAGGGAGGTGATACGCCACCGCCACGTGGAGGTGAGAGAGTGGAAATGATTATGACTTGGACACCCCACATGGGATGTTTGCGACACGTAGGCAGGACAAAGGGGTCCAGCAAAACGCATAAAGTTACCAACCTCGGAATTCAGTGTCAATGTATGAATTAAATTAGTTGCATACGAAACTGCCCACCACCTTAATTAAGACGTGATTACCTATGTAATTTCCTCTAGACACAGTCTAACCTGTTGCCTGTAGGCTGTAGTCACTGACCGCTTAAATTGTTCAGCATCCAAAAGCTTAAAACATAACCCAGCCGCTCGAAGAAGCAAACTGCTTGCAGTACCATGTTTATCTCCGTGAAGAAATTGTCTGCAAGCAGTGTGCTGTATTTAAGTTTCCGGTGATACAGAGAATCTCCAACTTCGTTATCCTGCTTATAATTAATTAATCAACTACGATATGTATAGCTGGCATTTCCTGGATTTCGATATACTTTACGTATGAATATGTATAGTAAATCTTATCGAGTTCCTCAACCATAATTGTTCTCACCAACTTGTCTAGACTCTAGAAGACTTCTCAAGTAAAAAAAAATAAAATAGAAAGAATGAAAAATAAAAAATAAAAGGGTTTTTCCACGTCACTTATTATTTCTTTTCTGATGTTAAATCCCAGAATATGCGAAGCCCGATCTATTAGTTTTCCGTAAAGCGTTATAAGTAAAAATCGAGAAAGATCTCTAGCTAGTCCTCGGCCAGCCATCAAACATTAATGGGGCAGGAAGTCTTCCCAAAGGAGTTGAGTGCTGTCTTCTAAAACATAAACATTGAATAAATGGGTGAAACAGCACTTAAACCTACCTTCTTCTAGCCCATTCTCAGATGGTGTGAAAAGATCAACTAATTCTACACGGAAACACCTCTTCTCTGGAAGAAAACGAAATCAGCAAATAAAGTAAAGTAAAGCGGCTTCACCCTGCCTAACACCAGTTAAAATATTAAAGCTAGTGTTTTAAAAATTGACTAGGGCTAGATTGGTTTCATACTTTATTCCCAGAAGGAGTTGACATTTGAAAAAACCCAGTTCAGCAGTGGCAATTCCCTATGACTCAAAACCTCAGCATTGGAGCTCAAACTGAGCCAAACGGCGTTAGAATCCGAGACCTACAGAAGGACCCCACGTGAGTGTCGGAATAATTGACTGTGAATGACACGCTCGGGGCTCGCTGCTGGCTGTCAAAATCACTCCGTGATTCCCTTTTCGAAAAAGGTGCCACAGCCGTGTATGGACCTCCCAATTCATCTCTGCATTGGGTTGCCAACTTCAAGCAATTTACTGGGGGTGGTCGAGTATGGAAGCTTTTGCAGTAGAATTTCAACCAGCGAGTTCGCCATGGTCCATGGTAGATTTGCTGTAGACTCAAGGAAGGAACAGAGTCTTCCAAAGAGACAGCTAGGAGTCATGCCTTTGCTTTGTCCTCATCGCTAGCTATATCCTTCAACTACAAATTGAAAAAGTGTCGTAGTATCTGAGATCACTAGATTAGTTAGAAGTATGACAAATTTCGAGCACACTGTTTTTGTCAACTTTCGCTTTGGACAGATAATTTTAAAATGGTTTTTAGCATTAATAAATACACAGCTACAATCATGCCATACTAAAAAAAACACACCAAATCTTTTTATTTTTTCTAGGCAAAACAAACCAAATCCTTAATATACTATAAGGGGATATCAATGGGTGCCTTAGCAGAGTAAATACCTCACCCACCCTTCCAAACAAGTTTGGTACTTAACAAACCGAATCAAGTTTCCCAGAGAATGGATAAAAGGTAAACCATAACAAACCGAAGAAAAAAAATGGAGAAAAATAATTTGTAAAATACTTTTAACATATTTCTTTTTTGGTACTTAATTTGTTTTTTTTCTAGGCAGATCATGATGTTCATTCATTGATGAACCATAATGACCCTAGAACACAAATCCCAACAAACCCAAATTCTTTTCTGTCTTCATTAATACTACACCCACATATAAGTAAAAATCATTAGTTGAAATATCTAGATCAATTCAGGGGTTTTTATTAGTGGCTTTTTTGAAATGAGACCACAATCAAATTCTTCATTTCCTTTCTGCTCAGTCGAATACTTGAATTTGTTGCCTATTGAGCTAATCGTGGTGCCATGACATATGACATACCCACTATTTCGTGCATATTAGGCGATGCCTTGAAGCTTAAACCGTGCTTATCCAAGGTCGGCAGGTAAATTGTTGAACCGGGAACTAGGCTCGCAGTCTAGCTAACCTTTAATTCTTTTTGTAAGCAAGCATGATATTGACTTCAATTTGGTTTCACGACAGCGCAACCAGCGAACTACTAAAGCAAGGACCAAGCATGGCGGTCTCCGAAACCACTGACACGATTAGAAAGGACCGGTCATGTGGGTGTCTGAGCTCTTTGACCTCTGAACTTCTGGACCTCCAAATGCTATTAACGCCTTCACCTTTTCGATGCTGATACGTTAATTAACGGTCCAAGATTTGCAAAGCTGGACCCTGACGCCTGTGTTTTTGCATTTACCAGTTACCATCCAAAAGAAAAAAGTTCATCCAAAGCTCTACACTCTAGTTACCGAGCCTGCAGTCCTAGGTTCCTATGTCCTGCGATATCCACAACCGTATGACTCGGAAACCGTACAACTGCTGGTGTCCCAATTAGCCCCACTGTTTTGTACAGTAGTATATGCACTCTACGATTCCCCCCCGGAGGCGGCCAGTGATTGGGATTATCATGACGCAATGGAGCCGCCAAATCAACGGCTAATGATGCTCTCACTCACGTAGGCCGTAGGATTTAAAACTCTCCACCAAAGCTTGCGGAATGTGAAACATGCACTGTACAGAGACAGAGGAGTCTAACATAACACTGTTGCTTTCGTTTAGAGTATATGGATCTTTTAAGGCATGGTGAGTCATTTACCAAAAAACAAGAAGCCCTGTGACTCAAATCTTATCTTTTAATGACTATTGCGAAGACCCACCAAGTTGTACTTTTTAATTCCATCTTAATACATATTTAGCATCTTGCCCAGAAAAAAACGAAGGCATGGTGTTAAGGTTATGGGCCAGTGGGGTAACCAGGACGTTAGACGTTGAAGGGTCTTTCAAGAATCAACCAACACGTGCCCGTCAAGCAGGTAACTCCCCAAATTAACTTTTCCAAACGAATATAAATATGGAATGCGAGGATAACCTTCCACTCCGTATCCCGCAAAGAGAGATTGGAGGAAGCGAGAGAGAGAGAGGGGGGGTGGTAGATCTCAAGCCTTTTTGTTGCAGGGATCTTTTTGGGGTTATCGATAGAGAGAGCAATATAGAATGGGGAAAATGGAAATGATAGGCGGAGAGAGAGAGAAGAAGAAAGGTCCGGGTCTGGAGCTTTTTCTATCTTAATCCTCCTACTTTGTCATCACTTCGCTTTGTTTCATCTGATCCCATGTTCTTCTCACCATCTCCGATCCTACCTTCTTATCTTCCGTGGCAGCATCCTCAGATCGTTCAAAACTAAACCTCTTTTCCCTTGTCTTCTACACCTGTTTGGAAAGATAGACAAAGGCGGAGACAGAACAAAGTAAGAGAACCACGAACTATCTTATTAAGGGGTCGTTCTTATCATTGGGTATCTGAAAATGAGTACTGGTTGGAGAAGAGCCTTTTGCAATACCATCCCTCGAGACCCAGATTCGTCTTCCATATCTGAGAAGCAACAAGTAAGTCCTACTTCCAGCCCAAGCCCCAGAAGATGTACCAGGCTGGGGTTCTTCTCCGGTGGTAGCAACCCTTCCACTCCTCGCTTACAGTCTCAGGCAGTAATCTCAAGCCCAAGCTTGCGGTGCCGGACGACCTCAGAGGCCCCTCAAACACACACTGTTAATGAAAGTCCGAGACTTGGATGCATTGCAAGCAGTACTCCGAAGACCACCTCCAAGAGCCCAAGAACACTGCTGGCCTCGAACCAAACTTCTCCTCGATCCCCTCTGAAGTTGTCTCTGTTTAAGAATAGCTTCAAATTCGGAGTAAGTACATTTAAATCAATGCAATCCATAAATCAAAGAACAATTTCCGATGAAAATAACATTAACAATGAAGAAATTTGACTTATTTTTCAGAGCAGCTGTGGAATCTGTTTGAACAGCGTGAAGACCGGTCAGGGAACGGCCATTTATACAGCGGAGTGCGCTCACGCATTTCACTTCCCTTGCATCGCGGAACACGTACGCAAGCATGGCTGCCTCGTTTGCCCCGTTTGCAATATCACCTGGAAGGACGTCCCTTTGCTCGCTGTCCACAAGAACCTTGGCTCCCAACCCCCGCAGCAGAAGGACGTGGCAGAGCAGAATAACAACGATCAGAATAGCGACATCAAACCAAAGATTCATGAGAAAAGGATGATAGAATCTTCTCCCAGATCCCTCAAACCCAAGCTCGAAATACTTCAACAGCAAAAACAGCAGCAACCGAATCCGTCATATGATTTGAAATCCTACGATGACGACGAACCGCTTCTTTCTCCCACAGCCGGTTCTCGGATTAGCCCAATCCCCGAGGCGGATGAGAACGCCCCAGAGGACGACGTGGATGAAGAGTTTCAAGGATTCTTCGTAAATCCACATCCTCCATCTTCTTCGATCAAATATTCCGACAAAGAAGCGCCTACCAATGGCAGAGATCATCCGAGGAATGTCCGGGTGAAATTATTGCCGGAATCTGCACAACTATCTGGAGGTAGGTCTCACGAGACCTACGTGGTGGCTCTGAGAGTGAAAGCTCCTCCAGCTTGCAATTTGGCGTCTTCGAGGCCTCTGGACCGTGCACCCATCGACTTAGTGACAGTGCTTGATGTCGGTGGGAGCATGACTGCTAATAAGTTGCAGATGTTGAAGCGAGCAATGCGTTTGGTCATTTCATCACTCGGCTCTGCTGATCGGCTCTCCATTGTGGCGTTCTCGACTACTCCGAAGAGGTTGTTGCCCCTGAGGAGAATGACGGTTCAAGGTCAGCGTGTTGCTCGGCGCATCGTTGACCGGCTTGTGTGTGGTCAAGGAACTAGCGTGGGTGACGCTCTGAGGAAAGCTACCAAGGTGCTTGAGGATCGGAGGGAAAGAAATCCCGTTGCCAGTATGATGCTGTTATCAGACGGGCAAGATCATGAAGAGCCTAGGGTTCAACGGCAAGAGTCGGGCCACGTGTCGTCCTCCCGTTTTGCACACATTGAGATTCCAGTTCATAAGTTCGGATTTGGGGAGTATGGGCACGAGCATGCTGAGGAAGCCTTTTGCAAATGCGTAGGTGGTTTATTAAGCGTGGTGGTGCAGGACCTTAGGATTCAGCTTGAGTTTCCACCACCAGCGGAGATCTCGGCGATTTATTCCTGCAACGAACGTCCCACAGTGCACGGCTCGGGCTCTGTGCGGCTGGGTGACTTGTACGCCGAAGAAGAGAGGGAACTGCTCGTGGAGCTCAGGGTTCCCACGGCGGCGGCTGCAGTGTCCCACCAGGTGATGTCTTTTCGTTGCCTTTATAAGGACCCCGCGACTCAAGCAGTTGTATACGGCAAAGAACAGGCTCTGCTAGTTCCCCGGCCCCACGCCGTTCGATCAACCGCACCCAATATCGAACATTGAGGAATCGATTCATCACCACGCGGGCCATAGCCGAATCCCGCCGGTTAATCGAGCACGACGAGTTGTGTAGTGCTCACCACTTGCTCGCATCGGCTCGAGCCTTGCTGTTGCAGTCGGGATCGGCAGAGGAGTACCTTAGAGGCTTGGAGGCAGAGCTGGCGGAGGTGCATTGGCGTAGACAGCAACAGCAGCAGCAGCAGATGATCCAGCGGAGGAGAGGCCACGAGAGGGACACGGTGGCAGCTATGGTGGACGAGAACGGGGAGCCACTGACTCCCTCATCGGCTTGGAGAGCGGCTGAGAGGCTGGCTAAGGTGGCAATCATGAAGAAGTCGCTGAACCGAGTCAGTGACTTGCACGGCTTCGAAAACGCCAGATTTTAATATATTTTGGTCCAAACACTAAACAAAACACGCTTTACCCTTCTGAGGAAAAAAACAGAACATAGAGTAGAAAAAAGGGGGGGGCGTCGGATTTGGAACAAAAATGACACATATCAGGACAAGCGGATAGCAGATGGCGCGGGCCTCCCTGCAAAGCTTGATCAGATGAGAGAAGTCGATGGTTGGGTTGGGGTGGGTTTTGCTTAAGCTTGTCTATTTTGGTCTTTTGCTTTTCAACTATAATCCAAATCCGTTGTTTATGAGAGACTCCATTTCAAATATAACATAAAAGGAAGGTGTAAATGTCTGTGTAATTGAGTTCTTCTGTTTGCTTCAATGAAAAATAGACTTTTTAATTTTACTTGCGAGCCCAAATAGCTAAGAAGATCACGCTGGGAAAGAGAGTATAGCAAGGCATGTGAGAGTAGTAGGTAGGGAATCAATGAGAGCCCATTCAAATAAAGAAAGAGAAAACAGGAGGACTTGAATGATGACCAAATCATGTTCTTTTGGTATTCTATAATCTTTTAACGAGCATCTTTAGAATTGGGAATTACGAAGAAGGTCGCGCCCAGTGCAGGGATATGATTGGGATCATAATTTGTTTATTTTCTTCTTCTTTTTCAGTTTTTTTTTTAAATAATTTCTTCTCCGAATAAATTGGTGCAGGCAGGAAGCGGACCCCATTTGAAATTATTATTATTTGTTGAACAGAGGCACCTAGTTTTCAGAAAACGATGGACCTATCGTCGCATTGAATGACCCAAAGATTTTTGTTGAGGGGTCTTGAATATTCAATGTCCATTGACAGATTGGTTTTCTTTTCAAAGATCACCTGACAATTACATAGATGGTCGAAATCCTATCAATCACTACAAAGAAAGGAGTGGGGATACGAAACTAATAAAGTCAAATGTGTAATAGAAAAACAATCTCTGTCAGACAGGTAATATAGATTTTTTTGGACGTGCAAACCAATATTTTTTTGAAAATGTAAAAATTAAGGTAGATAAAAATTTTATTAAATTATGAGAAACAGCAGTACAAATAGAATTTGATTAGAGTTAAAAAAATTAAGAGATAGATTATTTAAATGAATTTTTATTTATTATAATAAAAAGAGATTATTTGATAGGAGAGATGATTTGAGGAGAAGGTGATGATTTTGAATTATTATTATTATTTTTTCTTGACCAAAATTTTAAGTTAGTTATGTTTACCTTCAAAAAATTTACATGGATAAAAGTTTTTTCTAATATTTTGGGTCTACAAATACTACCTTAAGATATCTTCTAATTTATTGTTTGAATTGGATAATCAATTTTTTTAATTAAAAAAAATACAAAAAGACTTAAATGATGTAAGTTCTATATAGTAATATTTAATACCATGCTATTATTGAATATCAAATAATTATTAGTGACACTATAAAATACTGATTCATTTACTATGTATGTCTTTCTAAATTAAATCATTCAATTGAAGAAGAAAATTAGATATAATCCTTGGGATTCCCATTTGAAGAGACCATCATTCAACCGGTGAAGAAAAAATGAAGCATGCGGAAAAGTCCGTAGCAATATGGAGTACTGCAGGAGTTTTCAAGCCAGAGGAGGGTCTTCGTTTAGATAACTAGTAGAAAGTTATACGTACGTAAGGACAATCTGGTACTGTCGGTCCAGGCTCAGTTGCTCTTATCTTTGCAAAGCGCAGAAAGAACGATAACATGTTGCTGTACTATCGGTGGGATTAAATTGCAGGGATTTTTGAATGTTCATGATCAGGAGAGAAGGAGTTGTGTGGGGATCTTGAATCCTACTACAAGGGTGGAAATATGTGTAGATGGCTAGCTAGGTCGAAGTTCAGACGAAAAAAAGGGCATAGATATTTGTACGAGTCTATCTGTTGGAAGAGGAGCTAGCTAGGTCCGTAGTTGCAGTTCCTGTAAAGCCGGGTAGTACCTAACCATTGACTTCTCTTTTGGTTGGACTAAATCACCATTAAGAATAATTAACCGTAGCTACAGATGATTAACAGAGGGTTACTGACTTACTGGATTTTAATTTAAAAACTTGACCTTTAAACAAAACTCGCACGATTAAAGTTAAGCGTGGCCTGAAGCCCAAGTGTTTACTACGCCCGCCCCATAAAATGGAAGTGCGCCCCGCGGTCTCTAATAGCCCTTCGTGATAAATTTGACGTTCGGAAACCGTCACAAGCGGTGGCCATTGGTCACTTTTGATCCCAGCAATCCTCAGTTGTTCAATCCATCAGCATCTCTGTAATGCGTTGTTCCCGTCCTCGTGTCGAAAACGTCCGGTTAAGTGGCCGTTTACGAATCAGCCAATATTCAGCTGTCTCAAATTTTCAAGGCAACTCTGTCTGCGTCTCTCTCTCTCTCTACTGTACTGAAAAAGTAGTGATCGTGTGCAAACATCAATCAAACATTACAACAGCCAACAGTACTGGGGATATAACAGCAAAAGTATCAAACATGTACCCTGTCTCATCTGCTGAAATGCAGATAAACTCCAGTGTAGAGGTGGGGACTTGTTTTCTGCTCTTACGACAAACCGCGCTGAGATTTTTCTGCATCCGCTGGGAAGGAGAGAGAGTCCACGTTTGCAAGGCCCTGAAAACACGCTTGTGACGAAGCTGACGGCTAAAACCGCGGTGTCAAAATGTCGGTTCCTATGTTTCCGTCGCTCAAAAAGTGTCTCAGAATTGCACCGCATGCAAGAAAGAGGGCTTTGGGAGCTGAACATCTTCAACTTGGGTGGCCCCGACCCCGAAGTGTATTCAATTATTCTTTCTTGTCAAAGGCACGCGGTTGGCACTGTATGGAGATTCTGATGGGGGGAAAGGAAACTCGAATTAGTGCTGTAGTTATGGCCCCAAAAACCGGAGAAAACAACTTGTCCTGCAGTTTCCTCTCAAACTTTCACGACATCAACAGGGGAAGTCAGCTTATAACTAAGTTCGCACCCGATATCGTAATCAAGATGCATATTCATGTTACAGTTTGTCCAATGAGCACACACTTGCGCTGCAAATGAAAACCGAACCAAGGGAGGGAGGGACTTTCTCACTGTAGATGTACAGTAGTTTCCTATGGCTTCCTCACGGCCTATAGTTGTTTGTCTTTTCTTGTCAACTGTTGTGGAAGATAATTTGATAGTCCCTATAAGGCTATAATGTGCCATCACTGCCAAACCTTGCGAGGGACACGTGAGTGTCTCTTGTAATGTCTGTTCGGTCGTCTCTGTCCTTGTACGTGGGCTTATTATGCAACCGCAAGCATCAGAGTAATCAGGATTGCCTGGCTCGTCTAGGGCCTAGCTTGAATGCCCTGAGTTAAATTCAAGGGCCGTTTAGTCTGAAAGGTTCTTTTCATCGACTGAGGCCCGAATTCAAAGATTCGCCCAAGAACATTAACTTTGTCATAATTTCAGGCCCATCAAGTCGGGAGGGTCTTGTTCATGGCTAAAAGGAAAATGGCCCATGAATGGTGGGGCTTCGTCTTGACTACGCCATTCCTCTTCTCTCATGACAGCCGTTTGAAATCGCTAATTATCCTTAAAATTTTAATATGTTACAAAATTATAAATTTTATTATTTAAATTGTATTCGCAACACTTATCCTGCTTGATAAAAACATAGTGGATAATAATAAGCACAAATTAGGGTTTTTCCAATAGACAAAGATATATATATATATACACACACTAGACATACAGTAGCAATAGACTCCCTTTTATCTGTTTTGTCTTTTTTAATTTTCCTCTTCCAAATTTTTATATATATATATATATTCTTGATGCGTTCCGATTAGTGTTAGGACCAAAAGATTATTGAGATCATAAAATAAAATAAAATAGTAGTGCAACCACATGGATCATGTCGAAAGATGGACTAGAAGGACTGTTCAAACATTAAATCTCAATATATCCAAATCTCATCTACACACATATGAAGCGTCTAAACAAAATAGAAAATCTCCAAAATTTCTCAAAGCTTTAAGTGAACATACAGGAGAAATTTTGACAAAGTAAGGATTTTTTCAGTCTTGCGGCAGCCCCATGTATTTTATTATTATTATTATTATTATTATTTTTTCATATTTCGCTCTCGCTCTTTCACTACGAGGAGCTAGCTTTTTCTCTATGTGGTGGGTTAGATTTGTATTCTACAAAAATAAAAATAAAAAATAAAAGCCAGCTTGCCTTTTATAAGACGTGGAAGGCGGCCGACCTGCAGATAAACACCAAGAAATTAGAATGGCAGCAGTGCCAAATTCAAAGATAATAAAAATTAAAGATAAATGCAAAATCAGTCTATATAGTATACGCAAAAATTGAATTAGTCCTCGTCATAACAAAAATATAAATTAGCCTCTCTGTTTTCATTTTTATTTGTCATTAGTCCTTTATCAATGACTGATTTTATATTTTTGTGAAATCATAAGGTATAATTTTATACTTTAATTATCACGAGGACTTATTTGATTTTCACATATAATACAAGGATTGATTTTGTATTTATAGTTAAGAATTAAGCTCTTGTGTGGGTTTTTGGAGGCAGTCATCATCTTTCTAATTTAGCTCAAAAAAAGAGAACGACAGACGCAGAAGGATTTTCTAATGGAAGTCGAATATTCTTCTTATAACAGATAAAGATTCCTAAGACAAATATATCCTAATTTTTATATAAAAAAAACAACCTGATCCATATTTATTCTTTTAAGGAAAAATTACACTTTTCGCCCCTCGACTATGGGGTCCCCCGCACATTGCACCCCATATTATTGATTTCATGACATTTAGCCCTTCATCTACCACTGGCCCACATTTTGCACCCGCCGTCTGCTTTTCCGTCATTTTGAACGGAAAACATTGCTTGTGACAAGAACGTGCATTGCACCCCCTTCTTCTCCCCATTTTACCCCTGCTCATGTGACTAAACTTACTGTGATACCAGTTTTAAAAATAACAAAACAAATGTGCTTTAATATTACAAAAACGTCCTCAGGACCACTTTTGAAATTGTGTTTTCACTTTCAGTAGGGTATTCATGAAAGAGACAGTGCGAGGAGAAGGGACCTTACCAGCCCAAACACTATCGTCGTCGTCGATCTTAGAGCATTGCTTCACTGTTGAACGCTGTGTTTCTCACCCTTAGACGAATTTGGTAAATATTGCATCTTTTTTCATTGATTTTAAATATTTTCTAGTTTTTAGGGTTTCGACGACAACAATATCTTTCACCCATTCAACAGAACATTGAATCGTTCATTCCAATTTAGTTAATAGAACACTGAATCATTCATTTATGTTTTATTCCAGTTTAGTTAAACACTCATTTAATATACATTGAATCGTTCATTCCACTTTTGATATTGTTTGATTTGGGTATGTTATGTGATTTGGGATTTTGTGAGTACAATGAGTAGAAATGTGTTTCATGGTTCAATATTGTGTAGATTGTGAATATGGAGTAAATGTATGGCCTGTGAATGATAATTTTAGCATGAAACAATGTAACATCTGACGTAACAAAGGTAAGGACAATTCCGTTGCTTTTAAAATATGCCCTTAGTGATGCATTAAACTTAACTACGAATTTATGATGTAGAAGAAGAAGAATGATGGACCATCGGGAAAAAAAGTTGTAGGTGCGCCGCCAACAATATAAGGTACCTATGTCGTCAATCGGCATTGCATCAAGGATTCGGCAAGGACAATCAGATTGGTTGAGGGTTCAATTCGGGAGTTAGACCAGCAAGAGCGATGGAACCCTTGCTGTCTTTGACTTGACAACAGGCAAATCTCAAGCCCCTACAACAGCACCGGTAGATATGGCTCCAACGATGGAGAATGCCATGAAATTTTGGGAGGAGAAGCGAAAGGAAAAGTGTCCCGTATGACAGTATTAGATTTAAGTTGGGTTTTGTAATTAATGAATATCTTATAGTTTGTTAACCATTGGGGCCACTTTTGTATGGAAGGATGTGTAAGATTTGAGACACTTTTGTTTTTGTATGGTAGGTTGTCGATGAATGGTCATTTTTCCATTAGCTTTATTTCGTGTATACGATTCAAAAAGTTAATTTGGTATGTAAACAAATCATATTTATGGATGGCTGGGGCAAGTAATAGAGCATTAGGAAAGCATGTTTTTTTTTAAAAAAATTTATTTTATATATTTCGCTTAAGCACCTTAGGGAGCAAATGGATGCATGTTTTAAAGTTAATTGTTTACATATGTCGCTGGGGCACTTTAGGGAGCACCAAGGAAGTATGTTTTAAATAAAACTTATTTACATATTTCGCTCGGGCACATTAGGGAGCAAGAGGGAGGCATGTGTTCTTGTTTGCACAAAGGACAATAGTCAGTGTTCAAATATGTGGGGACAAATGGTAAATCACACGGGTGAGGGTAGGAGTAAAATGGGGAGAAGAAAGGGGTGCAACGCATGTGCTTGTCACATGCAATGTTTTCCGTTCAAAATGACGGAAAAGCAGACGGCAGGGTGCGAAATGTGGGCCAGCAATAG
The DNA here is from genome assembly GCA_003952965.2 of Morella rubra. Classification (NCBI taxonomy): domain Eukaryota; kingdom Viridiplantae; phylum Streptophyta; class Magnoliopsida; order Fagales; family Myricaceae; genus Morella; species Morella rubra. The sequence goes on from CM025856.1 coordinate 23,418,587, forward strand.
ATGGAGGGCTAAATGTCACGAAATCAATAATATGGGGTGCAATGTGCGGGGACCCTATAGTCGGGGGGCGAAAAGTGTAATTTTTCCTTCTTTTAATCATCACGGACAAGCAGTTTTCCCTTTTGTTTGCTTCAATTTTTTTTAGAAAAAATTATCTAAATGGTCCTCGTGACTTCACTTTATTACAAATGGGTCTATGTGATTTTAACTGCAATGATTTAATTCTCATAGTCACTAATATGATCTACGGATTCCTCCGTTAATCCCTTGACTCGAAGCTCTAAAAGAATTAGCATCCTGGTACCATCACGTGTTTTGCTTTCAGAGGGATTCCCTCGTTTTCACTATCCTCCTTGTATTCGCGATTACATAATATATGTTCTGTAAATTGTGTGGAATTGTTTCGGCTCAGGCTAAACTACCAAGCAGATGTGAGATTCATGTCATACGAATTTGAAAATGCCATCTCATTGCGTAGGATTAGAGCAAAATGATTTTCACACTGAAGAAAACCCCAAGTCCAGCCAAGTCATAGCAAGATCAAGATTTATGATTGACAATATTGTAATCGCATTCACCAAGGAAAACCCAAGGAGGACATCAATTACAAGCTCATCTCCATATTGAAATAATTTCAGTATATTAATTACAAGGATTAAACAAATTCCAGATACATACCATACACTCTTAAGGACACATCAATCGTTACAGGGATTAAGGTCAATTTATAATCCCTCAACTTGTGTCCTACAAGCCGAATGGCCCCTAAAGAACACGCTGGGACATATAAAGGGACCCCAAATAAGAGTTAGGCGGAACTGTCTTGCGCCAATGAATGAATTGAAATGGGATCCTGAACAGGGTTCAGGAACACATTCAAGACCGACACTCTGATGACAAGGTGAGGAAAATCTCCTCTTATTCAAGTTTGATGAAGGAAAAGATGTGAGTCGTGCAGAATTTTAGGGAAGCAGCTATTATTTCTGGCTTTCAACCTTCGCACGAAGCTTCTGTTCCAACACAGAAATCTCTGTCTCAAGGCTGAACATTCTATTGAGAGCATGCATGTTCTCAAGTGTCTCACTCAGGGTCCGGCTGTCGCTCCCATCACATCTCAAATGCTGCATTGGACCATGAAGGAGCTTGTTCACTATACCTCGGCTAAGATCTTCCACAGCTTTCCTGCTTTTCTTTGGAATATCGTCACCCATCTTTGACAAGCACTTTTCTAGCTCTGCCATTCTGATCCTTTCAGCATAAGCTCTCAATTTCTTAATGGTAGGAACAGTCTCCAAGGAATCCCTCCATGCTTCAAATTGCTTTGACTCCTCAGCAATAATTGCTTGCGCTTCCCTTGCTTTGCGGAGGCGATCCTCTTTATTGGCAGCCACTACCTCCTTAAGGTCATCAACATTGTAAACTCGCGCAGTCTCAACATCTGCGACACAGGAGCCAACATTCCGAGGAACAGATATATCAACGAAGAGCCTCAAACCGCCAACATCTCGACCAACAGGGGGGAGGTCCTTAACATGCTCTTTCAAAAATAACGGGGTCTCTGATGCGGTGCTGGTGAACACCACATCTGCCTCAGCAGCACAAGCTACCATTTCTGTGAGAGGTTTGTATATTATCTCAATACCTTTCAACTCTTCCCGGATGGCTGCAACTCTCTCCTCAGTTCTATTCACAACCACCATCTGAGGACAGCCTTTTGCTGCCAAGTGTTTGATCACAAGCTTCCCCATCTTGCCTGCTCCAATTACCAACATTTTAGCATTAGCATGTGAAGATTCAGGCAGCTTCATTAAGGCTAGTTCAACAGCAGCAGAGCTAACGGAAACTGCCCCAGCAGCAATGTTAGTCTCAGTCCTAACACGCTTTCCCACTGTAATTGCATGCTTGAACAACCCACTAATGTTCCTGCCAAAACCAACAACTCCTTGCCCAACTCTGACAACTTGTTTAACCTGAGCAAGAATTTGACCTTCCCCAAGGACAAGAGAGTCGAGACCGGCTGATACTTCGAAAATATGCTGTGTAGCATCTTTGTTATAAAGCAGAAACCGATGTTGGCAAAGTTCTGAGGCAGGGATCCCACTTGTCTGCCAAGGAGAAGAAATAATAGTTGAACAAAATATAATCACCATAATTGGATATGTTAGGACAGGATGCGTTGCTGCTAAACAGTGTCTCACAACAAGCAATGAGTTTACCCTCTATCCCGGCGCATGAAAAAACCACAAACTACGTGGATGAAAGGTAAAGAACTAATGGAGAGGGAGAGAGAGAGTAAGAAAAACATAATAGCAAATAATTATACGAGGTAGAACTATCTGCAGAAAAGAGAGCAAGTGAAAAGTTGGATTAAATAAACTGTTCGAAAGGTCACATGAAGTGTCAATCAGAAAGCCATCTGCAGCACACATATTTGGTTAACAACAATCTTCACTTGACCAAACATTTTGCATTTGTCATTACTGCACCAGGAAATTACTTTTTCTTTTTTTTCTTCTGAGAAATTAGAAGTTCATAGATTAACCAATCTTGGTGGTCTGTAAACAAATCCTATCATGGACCAAGAGGGAGAGCACCTTTGACATCCATTCAGTCACTTCTTTGACCCCACGATGCTGAGAAAGAGCTACAACATATATCTCCATCCTATTACAGGTGCTAAGAACTGCAGCTTCTTCTATATGATTTAAACTGCAAAGCTCCTCAATGGCTCGAGGCCACTCTGCCTCTGGAATGGCAAGTTTTTCTCGCATTTCAACAGGGGCAGTGTGAACACTAAGCCCAATGACCACAATGCTACTCCTTTCTTTTGTATATCCTGGAACAAGAAAATATATATAAAGTTGTGTAAAGCCTTGATCTTAAAAGTTTATTATCCATTAATCTTAAAAGTTTATCATCCATCATAGTACTGAGAGCCTTGTGGAACTCTCAATCAAGCATTACAATTTACAAAATAATCAGTCTTTTCATTGGTACAACTAGAAATCGGTGCATTAAGTGCTAAGCATCATATCCCTTATTGATTGTTTTGAAAGAGATTGTGTGTTAAGGATTTATATTTCACTTAATATGCAACCCATTGTATCTGGTGGACATGAAATTGGAGGTATTGCCCCAGCTGGGTGTTGTGTAATCAACAAAGAAGAGAAACTAAGCTTTTTGGTAAAAAGGAATTAGAAAAAGAAAACATATGTCTAAAGTTATGTAGCAGAGAAAAATGCATAAAATAACTATAATTTAAATAGACTCTTCATTGATGAAATTAGCAACAACTCTGTGTTAGCATTTGAAAACAATGAGACATTATATAAGGAAGGGGTATTACATACTTTCATGAGAAATGCCCATCGCTTAACAGAGAAAAGTCCGAAATGCACCAAAAAGCAAGTATACCGCCTAAATTGCCCACTTAGTCTTGTTCAGAGGTTTTTTTAAACCATCTTAATACTGGTTGATCTTTGAGACTAAGAAAAAAATAAAGGAGAGCCAAGAATTAAGTCAAAGTCTTGTCATATTAGACTTCAGACAACATATCGGAAAAGCCACAACAACTAATAGCCATATTCACATCAAAGTACTTTCGAGCTGGTCAATTCCAAAGTGGTAGTCATTAAGATTCCAACACAAGTGAAAACACAGAAAATCTCTCTCAAAATAACTTCCAAAGTCGTTGCAATTGCAGTACTTGTAACAGAAGCATCGACTTCCCTATTTGGTACCCATACCGTCACCCCTAAATACTTCAGGAAAGACAGGTGGTTATGTCCAAATGATTGAAACCGTACAATCTTAGAGGAATGAAAACTATTCTAAAGCTTTCCTCTAGAAAAACAGAACCGTATCTTCGGTGATTGAAGACATATCTGAATTCACATTCAATGCGGAGCATATTGTTTCCAACAATCCAACCATTAAGAATGCATTCACCAAACCAACCGAAAATAGGAAGTGAAAACCGGACAAACGAAAAATAATAATAATTAAATCAGCTGAAAAGCAAAAAGTACAGAAGCCAAACAATTTTTAAAAAAAAATGAAGAAAGAGGGATTTTTTTGGGGGGCATTACTGTCAGCAGCGGAGTTCTTGAGCTGTTCAAGAGCGGAAAGCTTATCTGTCTGAACCAAAGCGTCAGAGGAAGCAACCTCGCACCTAACTCCTCTCTGAACAGGAGCTTTTCTGCACCGAATGGGTTTCCCAATAATCAGCAGCTGAGCAGAAGGCGTTGCCCTCGACGATGGCGTAGATTTCAGGAAAGGAGCCTCCAATTTGGCACCCGCGAAGCTCGTCGTCGAGAAAGCCATCGCGTCAGCCTGCTAGACTTGAGAGCCCAAACCCTAACCCTAGAGAGATCTCACGGAGAAAAAGGAGAGAGACGGAGCCAAGATTACAACTGCCTTACGGAGCTGTTCAAGGGATACTACAATGTGGGTTCGTTGTGTTTGATTAGTGTTTTTTGGTGGAAAAAGGGGGAGGGGCGGTTGGTTTGGTGGGTACGGAAAACTAATTTGACTTTTTGTGTCAATGCGCTCTGGGCCTAATGGCCTCCGCCCGAATGGTGATATGAGGAAAAACGGGAATAGGCGATTTGGGGTGAGAGGATCTCTTTGAGTTCTGATTGGCTGGTGGAAGTGCCCGTTTTATCCACACTCGTTTCTATCCTCTCTCTCCCTCTTTCAACGTCAGCCAGTCCTTCATCTCACTTGGGTCCCACCTCATGGAATTGAAAAGATTTTGAGCTTTATTTATTATTATTTCAATCTATATTCTTTTCTAGAATGAGGAGGAAAATGAAAGTCATGGTAATCCTCTGGATATTGCACATACTGTATATCACGTTAATCATTCCACAGATTAGTATACAGTCAACATACCATACATAGATTGAGGTATACAGTGCAACACTAACGAATTGCATACATACGCTTAATTGTGAGGTTTTTTATTTATTTATTTTTTTCTAGTTGGATGTTTAGACCAATTTATGCACACTTTAACTAATTTCAAGGTATGTGCAGTTTTTCCGCCTCACACAAAATCGAATAATTATTAGGTCAAAGGTCCTAAGAGTGGTCTCAAAGGGTTAATATGCATCGTTTAAAACATTAGAGGGAGTACAGTATTAAGGAAGCCAACCACTAGATCAACTCTTTAGGATTTGAATATAAAGTCATTACTTTAATACTACAGGTTCTCTAAGAGTAAGCATAAAATATAAAAAATTAAAAAACAAAAACAAAAAATTTGCCCTAACAAAATGAAGTATCTGCATTTTTAGGTGGGTTGCGCTGAGGAAGTTTTTGGCTTTGATCAATGCGCACAAACCTCGACAAGGACACGCATTGCTGCTAAAATCAAAAGGGAGTATCAAACCACCAATGTTCGTTTGATTCTTCTTACTTGTCCGGACTCCGGATGCCCTGTTTGATTATACGGGGAGTTTGGACACTGAACGACTAGTTCTCTCACGTCCACCGGATTACTAAAAAGCCGTCAAGACAAACCCAATCTAATGGACAAAGAGATAAGGTGGAAAGAGGTTGGGGCGTGAAGAAGATGTGATGGAGATTGGCTCCTAGGATTTCAGGCCCTTTGTTTGCCACAACTTCGAGGAGATGGTCGTGGAGAAGAAATATACTCACGTTTCAGGATATGGGACTCATCTATATCTAAGAGAGTGACTGATCGTATATCTGTTGTAAGTGCATGCGTTTTTATCCCTAGCTAATTGCAGAAGTATTCCTTTAATTAGGACCTTAAAATGATCAAACTCTGAAGATTAGTAGAAGCAATGATGAGCAATAAGGCGGATTTTGCTGATGAGACAAACACATTTGGGTGAAAAGACACTGTCTTAATCGAAAGAAACAAGGAAGCTTATGGGTTTAACTTGATCTACTAAAGGTATTTTAACCATTTACTCTTATGGCCATTATCTAATGTAGGATGTTCATATATATATATATATACACACACGAGAAGGTGCCCTTGTTGCTAAGTTGGAGTTGGGGAAGTTAAAGCAGTGTGTCTGGCGTGATGTCGTCCTTATGGACGTATTACATATCCTACTCAGAAGACCATGGTAATATGAGTAGGGTATTACTTGCGTAGAGAGTATACCGGTTGACTTTTAACGGCAAACACGGTTATTATCATCAGAATACTTTGGATCATATATATATATATATATATATATATATATATATATAAAACTTGAGAAAATTAAATACTCAGAAAATGTGATTGATTATAGTCAAATTAGATGATTATCACACACGTTTTGCCTAAATTGTTGAAGATCACATATATAGTAAACGATATTGTTTGTGATTTTGATTAGAAGTTACTTCATGTAGCTGATCGAGGACATTATAGATTCATAAACATAAAAATAAACTTCTTCACCACAAAAAAGGAAAAAAAAAGGAAAAAGAAAAAAAAGAGCGACAGAGAGAGAGATATCAGTTCGACCAGTTATCAAACATGTACCAGCAACTTGCTTCAGAACCTTAAAAGTATCATCTGCAATTAACCAATTAAATCCGACAGTCTTGCCTTAATGTTGAAGATCAGTGTCTGCAAATAATATTAGTTTAGTGATATGTTTTCTCTTTCAATTTTAGGATGCAAGTATCCCCATTGCCGTTGCATGCAATGAGAGAAAGACAAGCAAGAGCATGTGTCTGACTGATATTTGGACTCGTGCCTGGTAGTTCCCACAACATAGTACGGAGTACTAGGGTTATCCCACGGGACAAGCTGATTTAGCTTAAACGTTTCTCCTTTCTATTTCAGTACATGATTGGGGTGCATTCCAAGATAACTCATGCACCACTTGCTCCCAGCATTTTCTCGGGATATGCCCGTCCAGACTTATTTTCCCCCTCGAGAAAGGACTTGAATTTAGTGCATACAGCTATGTTCCAACCAATGAGGTTTGTGTTTGGTATCAATGTGCTTTAGAAAAAACATCTGCATTTCTGCAGAGTGAACTCGAAGATTGCGGCCAACTTGATGCAAATTAACCGTGTTTTCTAATACTTTGGTTCGGTTGATACTTGATCTTATTGGATTCTGTGGGGGAGTTCCTTGGGTGGATTGAAACTTGGAGTATGCTTTCAGTCGTGTTTTGATATTTGTATTCTTTTTCAAGTGTCCAGTGCATGAGTTACTGGGGTAGGTCTCACCTGGTTGAGAGAGAAACGAGAGGGACCAAAAAAAAAATATATCAGTCAGTTCTACAACGTGGATCAGATTCAGTCACGTTTGCAAATTAAAATTTTGAAAATGTCAAGTAAAAATTGAGATGAATCAGAGTTTTATTGGATTTTGAAAGAAATTAGTGAAAAAGTATAATTTTATGAGAGTCGATAAAGAATTGAAAAGATAGATGATTTGAATGAATTTTTAATATATATATATTATAATAAAAAAAAGTTAAAGTTATTTTATTTTTTTTACCAACATTTTTGAGTTAATTATGTTTGTAAATCAAAATTTTGGACTAACTCGTAGCTTGCAATATGGAAGATTTAAGCAGCCTTGTCAATGTACCTTGGTGCCTACTGTCATGGTGGTAAAGTCAAAAAATTCATTTAAATTATCTTTTTTTTTTTTTTTTTTTTATTACTTTTTCACTAATTTTCATAAACTAAAATTTTAACTACTCCAAAATTTTGGTTAGCAAGCATTTGCACATTGCATCCTAAACTACCACCACTCTTGAGACATTGCACCTTCTAACTACCAATGTTAGATACTTTGAGAAAATTGAAGAATTTTTAGATACTTTGCACCCTCAAACTACCAATATTCGACACTTTGCACTTTCTAGTCGACAATAACGCTCCTGAGAATTTAATAAATTGACAACAATATCTTCAATATATGCAAAGTGGGTCAAGGGCATTATCGTTATTTTGGTCTAAAAATTTGACAGATGATACAAAATGTTAGTAGTTAGAGGATGTAATGTCTCAAAAATGGTAATTTATGCTGCAAAATGTAAAATTTATAGTAGTTTGTAGGTGAAAAATATATATTTTTTTCTTTTTTTAATTCATTTTTCAGAGACAATTCAAAAGACCAAGTAGTGAAAGGGTTGGGCCCAAGCCCAAATATTACTAGAAGCTGGGCTAGCACCATCTGTATTGAATCTCAGAATCTCTTAAACAGGGCCCAAATATGGTATATACGAAGCATAGTCGATGAACTCTTGGGCCAAGCCACAGTTCTTAATCCCACATGAACCAGGGCTTTAGCTGCGTAAGAGAAATAGCAAAGACATGAAACTTGAACCCAGCCCAACAACTTATTTTCCTACGAACATCCAATTTTTTTATTAATTTGTTATGAAAATCCAATTTGGGAAGTTGTCCTTAAAGCCCTTTCAAACAGGGACTTGGTATGAGGTGGTTTCATAAGATCCTCCGATTCCTTCCTTCCCTCCCCCTTGCACTCCACCCAAAGAAAGAAACAGAGAGAATCTAGGTCTATTAGTTGCACTGCCAAAGCCAAAAAGGTGGTTAGGGTGGATTTAAGGCATATAGATAATAGAATGTTGGGCTGGGATGGGAATCTAAGGATCTGATGTATTCTTCGAGCAGGATTGGAAATCCCACATTGCTAGAGAAACCAATGTGCTCCATATCCCTTCCATCTTGAGTTAGACCCACCTTTCACATATTATGTAAATTCTAATATGGCCAGCGATTCTTAAGCAAAACGGGTATGTCATATTTCCATCTTTTTCCTTATGTGGCCGGGGATTATTAAACAAAGGAGAAAAGTTGAGCCTGCGTTTTGGGTACTGACACTGTTGTACCCTCATCTCTTTTATTCCTGTGATATTAAGCACATCCACTTCTCAATTTCGTCTAGTTGCACTTTCCGTTAAATTGACAGTTGAAATTTATGAAAAATAAAGAAAAAAATGTTTCTAACGTCAATTAGTCAACAAAGTATAAATGAGACTTTTCTACGAGATTGAGGGGAAAAATATCTTTTTAGTTTTTTTCCATTAGTTTGGATGGTGAATTTAATGGGAAGGTGTAAATCAAAAATTGGAAAGTTAATAGGCTTCATGTCATAAAAATGAAAGTGCAAAGTATCACTACTCAAAAAAGTAGAAAGTGTGTTTTCACTATTTACAAATATTTGGGAATAGAGAAAAATTTGTTTTTCTTTAAACAAGCATTGCATATAGATATAATAGATAGACTTTACATGATTTAATATTGTCTATATAAAATTTAGAGAATATGACCCTATAATGACCCACATTTACAGAATTGATGGAGCAATTTCCGAAACATAGATGTCTGCCTTCTTTGACCTTCTTTACTTAGGGACCTAGCTGTCGGACATGAATTCCATCATTTAAGATTGCAAATGAGGTGGTGGCTGTGCTGGTGCTGATAATGAAGATAAGATCTTCTTCACTGCTTTATCAACATGTTTATATCCGATTAATTGTGTCGGTTTTAGTTGAAGGTTAGATCGCGGGGCTGGAAATTGACCGGTATGGGATTCTACAGAAGAGAAGGGGTATTTTGGTGACATGAAATTCAAGTGGTTTAGGTGGAGCTAGTCTACCGATCTGTCCTGAATCCTGATGGTCTCCAATCAACATGGATTGATTTAAGGGCAACCTCTCATATAGTATATTTAATCAGTTATTACAAGTATCCTCGTAATAACATCGTTTATTCAAGTTATGCATTCTTATGAAAAATAATAATAATAAAAACAATAGAAAACACTAAGAAATTGAGCTTAAATATTATTCAATGGGTCACGTCTAGTTTGGTATTTAGGTTGTCCCCATCTCTCTCCTACCCGTAATATCATTCAGATCAATAATCGGTAAGGTCAGTCCAAAATGTATTTTTGCTATATTTTCCATCTTTATTGACTTTATTCACGTGAAAAAGATAGGGGTAGGAAACAAATGAAACCAATAATTGCACATAAGTCATGCTAATTGGCAAAGAAAAGACTCGCTATTCTCTCATTTATTAATTAGGATAATACACTTGAAATTCCTTCCTCACTAAAATACAACAAATAAATATTTTGAAATAAAAATATCGTGAGTAGATCCGATCACCGTTGCCCGGGTCTTACAGCAGCTTACGTGGCATTATCCTGAGATTAGTTAATGAAAAAATAATAGAAAAATTGATAGATAGTTGAAAACTAATTCCAATATTTATGGACCTGTAACTATGGTTAAAGTACTGAACTTGGGTTAAGCTTCGGTGTTGGAATGAAGCCTACAAAAGGGTGCCTTTGGTGCGCTGATTTCACATCCCACACATCTACAGATTATACACCACTTCCCGAATCCCTCCCACGTGTTGGTACCTGCTTCTTGACACTTGGATCTCGAACCACTGTTTCATCACGGATCACTTTTTTCTTCCTCGCTTTTCTTCTCCGTCATATCCTCCTCTAATTTGGGCTTACCGTAAGAAACTCCTGGTTCGATCTCTCTCTCCTTGTTTTTGTTTTTGTTTTTAATGAATGATCTTCTAAAATTGGTCCGGCTCAAGGTTATTTGATGTCATAAAGCTCTGGCACTAACAAGGAGCAGCATATTTTTATAGTCAAAGAAAAGATGGAGAACGACGGAGGGGAAAACGGAGAGTTCACGTTCGCGAGCGGCGGAGCTGCTCGACGTCAGTTAAATGGGCTGTCGAGGATCCAGACGCATGCGGAGAAGCCCATAGAGGTGTGCCACGACGACAGCGTTCCTACGGTCAGAGCTCAGACGATCGATGAGCTTCATTCTCTTCAGAAGAAGAAGTCGTCGCCGACCACCCCGGCAAGAGGAACTCCGAGAGCCTTTGCCGCCGTGTCAGAAGAGGAACGCCAGAAACTGCAAATGCAATCCATCAGGTAATGAATTCAACGACTCGTTGACTGAGCCGCTCATTGCTTGAATTTCGAAGATTTACTTTACTGTGGTGGGTGTAATTTGTAGTGCTTCGCTGGCTTCGCTGACGAGGGAGACGGGACCGAAGGTGGTGAGAGGCGACCCGGCGACGAAGGCCGCAGAGAGCCCGAGGGTGGCGCATGTTGGGCACCACTCTTATGCTCCGTCACTCAACATTAGTGACAGTGCCCTGAAGTTTACACACATCCTCTGCAACCTTTCTCCTGCTGGTAACCACGATGTCTCTGTCGACTGTCGTTACCAAGACGATTTTTGTCATATCCACCTCAGTGCCTAACTCCCCATTAACTCTGTTCATAAAATTTGATCCAATGCAACTATGTTTCTTTTTTCTTTTTCTTTTTTTTCCTTTTTCTCTTTTGTCTTTTCTTATCTGCTGGGCTATTTTATTGTCTAAATCAACTACTTTTGTCCTTTTCAGAGAGGGAAAAATCCAGAATTAAAATAGTTAAAACAAAAGAGGAATGTGATTAGAAGATTAGAAAAAAAACACAAAAAATTGATGGGATCAAGGGAGTTTGTGGGATCATTTATCTCATGGGCGTTACTTTTTGTTAATGATTTTGATACCAGGAAAAAGAAAGGACAGATGATAAAAATAAGTAGATATAAAACTTGGATTAAGATAGACAATGTTTCGGGTGGTACGGGCCTTACAATGAAGTCTATTTATTGTGTCTATTTCTCTAATAAATTTTACTATACAAATAGGGAATTGTAAAAAATCTCAATCCATAAAATTGTATCCATAATTAGGGCTCTAATCCTAGTGTGAGGAAATATTATGTTAATTTGTCAGACAATCTGGTGTCAACTAACATCTTTGGAACAGAACTGTACGAGCAAGCTATCAAGTATGAGAAAGGGTCATTCATAACATCAACTGGTGCTTTAGCAACTCTATCCGGAGCAAAGACAGGTCGAGCGCCAAGAGACAAGCGTGTCGTGAAGGACAAAACTACTGAAGATGAGCTTTGGTGGGGAAAGTAAGTGGTTTTAGTCTTTTGTTCTTCCTAATCGAGTAAGGGATCTAATTTGCCACGACACTCTCCAATATCCTACATTTTGTTTTTGTTTTTTCCCGCGAAAGTTGACATTATGAGATGTCCTTGTTAGGGGCTCACCCAACATTGAGATGGACGAGCATACATTCCTAGTTAACAGAGAGAGAGCTGTAGATTACTTGAACTCGTTGGACAAGGTATCTTCTTGCTCAAATAATTTATTTTCTTTTTTTTTTTCTTGGGTCAAAAAGTGAAATCGTTAGACACGACATCTATATATAATATATCTGCTTAGAAAATCACAACCGGCCTTCCTTAATATCCTAGTCATTGGCACATGGATGTGCATTTAAATATTTCTATACGAAAGTATAATTTCCCCAGAAAACTTTTGTGTGCAGTAGATACTTATCCATAATGGACTAAGCTTAAATACATTATTTTTTTACAAATAAAAATACTTTAATATGAATATATCCTAATATATTTCCACTTATCATATCCAATTTACATTATTTCTTGAATTAATTAAAATCCAATCTTCAACAATTTTAATAACACTAAAGATTTCTTGAATTTTAATTTTTATGCATCCCTTGCCAAGCTTTAAATAACGCCTTCACGTACAGATTCCAGACGTAATTAACAGCATTAGCTGACCCGTTCGGTTTCACCTACATATATGCCTTACGTTGGTCTTCCTAAACCTCGATACCATCCAGTCTACCCTTACGCATGCGTTAGAGATCTCGCTATCTCCTCCATTTGTATGCATTATAATCTGTTCTGACACCTAACACTAAACACTCGCATCAGTATATTATAGGCTTATTTGGTTGTGGGTTTAGGTCTTGGTTCAAGTTAGGTTATGGTTATGGTTCTACGAAGTTGGACCCCAGCTCAGGTTCTCGTACAAGTCGGTCACACGCTTGCTGCCATCCATGGTAACACTTGACACGCGATTTTCTCTCACTCGAAATTTGCATTTAATGTACCGACATGAGCTGTTAAGTTCATATGACGCATCACCCGTTCTGCACATCCAAGCGTGACTACCCATAGTCCCAAGATGGGACTGGGCTACGGGCTCACCCGCGCACGAGCTTGCACGGGACTCAAGCAACTTTCCAAGTCCCATCCTGGGACTGGGCTACGAGCTCGCCCGCGCGCGAGCTTGCGCAGGGCTCGAGCAGCTTTCCATGTCCCATCTTGGGACTCAGGCAAGGGACTTGCCCAGCCCATGCAGCTTTCGAAGTCCCATCTTGGGACTCGGGCAAGGAGCTCGCGCGGGCCTCACGCACTTGCCAAAGTCTCATTGTAATATATTTGCAAACTTGCAACTTCTAATAAATGAATTAGAAGAATATTTATATTTACATTATGAATATATAGAGCCGGGTTAAAGCCTATGAACCGTGTGCAAGCTCGAACCGAGTGCAAGCCCAAACCAAGTGCAAGCTCTCAAAAGACATGGGTTAAAGCCTATGAACCTCTTCACAAAGACATCGACACCAACAACACTTGCGGCATTGGACCCAGTATGCCTTTCGCGCATGCCATCTTGGTGAAGTACCCTAACTTACGTGATTTTATTCTTCATTCTTTCTGTCTCTAATAATGTTTTGTAGGCTGTCCTTGAAGCACACAATGATGTCATATCTACAATGAGACCTGGAGTGAATTGGGTTGATATGCACATGTAAGACTGGATACGGAGATTCTCTTTTAAAAGAATTACAATTTATATCTCTGTGTATTAGAAGGAATAAAGGAAGATGTAGAAGGGAACGGGCCTCCTCTTTAGGGAATTACAAGGAAAAACTACAGCATTAGTGAAACCATTGGAAGGGAGTGGTTTCTCTTCGTTCCTTAGATTGAACGATGGATCTTATGTTTAATTACAGAGATTACAAAAAGGAAAAAAAAAAAAAGAAACTATTTGTGAATCAAAGCCTGAGCAGAGTATGGTAGCCAAGAAATGGCAGAAAAGCTTTTATATTATTGAGTGTAATCCTTCCAATGTAATATCAATCTTCTTAGTTGGATGTGGTGTTCTGAAACTTGCATTATGTTCTAGAAGTGTTGGTAGACATGCATCACTTCCATTCTATTTATGATTGCATTTCCATGGAGAAAGAAATTCTTTGTTTGCCCAGGTTAGCGACCTTCTAAATTGAAAAATGCAGTTATAATGTTTCTCTATATTCCACTGATCCTGGTTCAATTTGCTCAGATATCCTCTTGGGAATGTAATTCTGCGTGAGCGAATCTCATTTGTTGCATTGGTAAGGCAACTCACGCACTTTTGTGGGGGAGATGTCACCAACACAAAGAGCAAGCCCGTGTGTTGTGTCCTGGCCTTGATGCGTGCGGGCGAACGCGAAGTCCACATGGGTCGCTCCTCACGTGACTGCCCTATGGACAGTGGGCATGCCTGCTCACGCGGGCTCGCGAATGAGCCGTGGGCGATTGCCCACTGGTCGGACATAGGGTGTGTGCATATCTTGTTGGCTGGTGCGGTGTTGCAGACGAGCTTCACGCAAATTTGAGTACAATGGGTGAGGTGACAATATTATCAGAACAATTATTTTGTGTGGGAGGTAACCAATTAAGGGAGAGTCTTGCAAACAATAATTTGATTCTTTGAGCAATTGGCTGTAGACTTGAACTAATATTTCATAGATTTGTAAGGAAGAGGAAAAATGGCTGACAGAGAAAGATTTGTAAGTGAATCTGTACGATGGTCGATATGGGTCGCTGCGAAGTTAATAGAAAAGAAGGTGGCAAGAATGGCGGTGGGATTAAATCCGGTAGTTGGAGAAAGAGACTTTGAAATTAATAACCAGTTATGGTGGAAGTGGTGAATAACATGGCAGTGAGAGTGGAAACAGGAGAGTGAGATCAAGCCGGAAGCTTTTAATCAAAGAGTAACGACGCATTTTCATCGTCGTCTCGTGTACTTGAAAATATTTGTGTTCTATCAACGATTATGTCAAAACCCAGAGTACGATGGCTTTTTTTTTTTTGTCGGAACAACATATACACGTTAAAGTTGCTTATGTGCCGACCAACCCAATTAGCAGATGACACGTACGTGTATTGCAGTAGCCCATAACCCAGCCAAACGATGGTTCAAAAAATTAAGTTCAACTCCTGGTTTGAACCCCAAAACCAGGACCTGAACCCATAACTAAACAAGCCCTATATTGCACAAAATTTGCCAAATAGATGTTCATAAAAAATTGAAAGATTTTTAGAATTTCTATAGAATTATGAATATTTATATATATTGAAGTTTTATAGGTTTTTGTGTAAAAGTTGTTGAAAAGTTTTAAAATATTTATTTTTGTTGGAGTTTGTAAAAAGGTATAAAGATAGATAATTTGATGTAATTGTTTAATAAAAAAATATTAGAGTTAAATGAAAAAATATGAGATAAAATATTTATTATAATTTTTTTAAAAAAAAAAGTCTTGAAATTTGTGTGAAAAGTTGTTAAGATTGTGTAAAATATATTTGTGTTTGTATGAAAATTTTTGAGATTTTAGATATTCATTTCATAAATTTTATTAAATACTATTTATATTCTATAATACTTTTACAAATAAACATGTCCAGATATCCTTTGATTTACACGGTAAAGTAAAATTGTCTGGCCTTAAAATCGTTCATTTTCAAGATTTCAATTCTAGCTCCTTTAATTCTCAAACTGAACAGTATTCCTCTAACAGTAACTTTCGCGAGATTCAGCAACAAGCTCAGAGGGATTTTTTTTTTTTTTTTTTTTTTAAAAAAAACGCAAGAGAAAGTGGTGCCTGGAGGCACTGGAAAACGAGCCTTACAACATAGCAAAAACGAAAGGATAAAAGGTACTATTCACTTTTTCAAGGAACCGCCTAGATTTTTGAGAAGACTACATTAACAGGATGAAAAGCAAGTTTTTCCCTAGATTTGGGAAAAAGGACAGAGGGAGGCCGGAGGGGTGCAATATCCAATAGGGATCTAGATCGAGAAAAACAAAAAAGGAATATTTTAGAAACTCTGGCAATATTTCTCTCACATGTCGAATTTGAGCTTCTCACCGTATTGTCGACACTCTCCTTAGAACAGAAGCTCAAGGACCCTCACCCAACGAGTAAGGGGTTTTGCATAAGATTGTTTTGTACATGTTATGTGAACACGTCTGTTTGACATATTCTTCCAATTCCTTATTTTTTTCCCCGAGCAAATGCATTTCATTAAACAACGAAAATCATAGCAGAGGAAAAACATCCAAATGCGCAAAATAGGCACCACCCAAATCGAAGAACAGACGGTCGAGTAGGCTAGGCGTAAAACTTGTCAAAATCTATTTGTTAAATGGACTGGATGTTATCCACCGCAGGCGAAATGTTCACTTCTTCGAGCCGGAACTCAATGTTGGGCCCAGAATACCGTAAACCGAGCGAAATTAAGTGGCAAATCCTGATGGAAAATCCAGTGACCCAACACTAGCCTACCCATGAACTCACTCTTTTTTTTTTTTTTTGGTAACTAATCAACTGATTTTCATGGAAAAGTAGAATCGTAACAGAGCGCAGCGGCGAAACAGAGGAGGAGGAAAAAGGAGAGATGTGGCCTGTTAGGCTGCTATGTCCATGCTTAACATGTCCCATCCATCCATTCTTTTTGGGATCAATACGTCCCTCCATTCAAGCTTCGATGTAAACGCCGGAATTAACCGTCAGAGTCTCGAGACATTTGTACATCTCGAGGCCATGTTTTATCCATCACTGGCTAAGCACTGTGACACTGACACACGTATAATAATTTGACACAGACGTCTAAATTTTTTTATCTTTTCGTCTCGGAACCCGTCCACACCCGTGCCAAAGATGAATACCAAACATAACTATCTGTCCCTCTGCAGTGGTCACAGTCGGTCCTTCGCCGGCGGCCTGGGGTCCACGTTTGTGGAGATTTGAGGAACTTTGTCGGCTATACGAAGCCGTAGAAGCCGGAAACATCAAAGTACAATAAAGGCAATTCGACTTTTACGCCAATATGGTGTTTAACGTTTATATTTGTTTTTCCTGGGCTGATTAGACGCTAATTGAGCTGTATGAACTGGGCTCGCTCTATCAAGCTGATCGTTCCCAGAAGGCCCACCTACTTAAAGAATGGAAAAAGAAGATTATAACAAGATACAGATTTTAAGTAATTGTTTTATTCTTGATCGGTTAGCTAAGAAAACATGGATCGTGATACACATCTCGTTGGAAACAAACAACAGAATAAACTTCAACGGCTGTTGCCGCATTTATATTACATCTTGATCAGTTCAAACACGACCAATCGTCGCCTATCTCACTAGTGTTGTTCTGTTAGCATTTTTTTAAAAAACACTCTGTAAAACGTGATCGGACAAAAACTAAAAAGTAATCAGAAAGATGATTTCCCTTGCAAATGCCCCTACATGACATGACATGACATGACTACATTTCAGAAGCATTCGATGTTTTCCACATGTCCCAGTAGGATGACAATTGACAAGAGCACGTGTATAGGATCATGTCCTTTGAATTTTCACTTTTCTAGCCGTATACGCACCTGGATTTGTTTATAACTGAGAAAGCCAAACTTTACTTGCCAACGAAAACCTAAAATCGCAGTGACGCGTTTTCAGATGATTAGCGAAGAGACGACCTGTAAGGGTGGTACGAAACCCAGCTGAGTTTCTGCCGTTTTGCTTGCGCTAGGTGATGCAATCACATCTCAGAAACACAAATGAAAAAAAAAAAAATAATAAACTTTTTTATCGGTCACCGACGGTCAAGCGTATAAATCAAAGCAAAAACGTAATGATTACCCGTCAGTGCGACTCTCAAATACCCGATCTGATCAACCCCGCAAAGGCTATACACATTTCCCAGTACACAAAAGTTCGTAGTCTTTATGTCACCGTCGATGTACCTTGTCGCCCTCTTTTAAACTCTGAAGGCAACACGTGGAATACTTCCAAATTAACCAAAAGGTTTAATTTAATGCATCATTTTAAACATAAGCAAGGATGCTTTTCTCAACTATTTAATCCCCACTATTTAAAAACTTTCACCCAAAATTCCAAGAGTTATAATAGTTTTTGGCAATCCCTGGATCCATAAATTCAGTTAAAATAATTTTAAAAGAATATTATCAGGTAAAAATTGAGAGCTGCACCGCCAATAGAGATAATAAAGCACACAATATAGATATTATCCAGCAATAGAACAATTATAAGGTTTCCTATTTCAGGAGCGTCAATTTTTTTATTAATATTTCCTTTATTGACCGTATTAATAGACGTAAAGGAAAAGCTAATAAAAAAAAATAACCGTATTAGCTCCTCAACCATCCTACGTTCTCTAGCCTAACGGGGCAAAAGCTCCACGATAAGGAGAAAAAGACGGGGTCTCACATTTTGCGGAAATAAAAGTAGAAAGACACTCCGTACAAGTATTTTCCATAATTTCCTAATATTCCAGATTGATGACACCTAATACGTTCCTGTGTGTTTGGAAATTTTTAAAATAAATATTATTTAAGTTCCAGATGTACAGTAATCGAAACGGAGGAAAAAAACCAAAGAAAAAAGAGGAGTTTCGCTCGAGTTCATGGGAACAGAAAAAGTTTAATTTTAGATAAAACAAAACACAAGAATTGGTTTTCAGTGGCTGGCGTTCTAATGGGGGGTTTACACGTGATTCTGCATGCCGAATAAAGAAGACGACGTCGTAATTAAAAGATCACATAAAAATATTATAAATCGGTGACAATCATAGAAGTAAAGGTTACAACGGGGACGTCCTAATCTCTCCTCACAATGGTCCACTAAACTTTGAGATGTATAACAGATCACGATTCACGGGTTAGAAAACTGAAAAAACGCCCATAGCGTATCTGGAAATTGAAATCTTCTCTCAAAATGGGTACGTGCGGAAATCAAAATCTACGCAATTTATTTTGAAATTTGATCTGTAATTTAAAACTCTTTGACAGCCCATACAAGCTGTAGTAGTATGTTTCTGGAATAAATTGCAATCCACGTGTAACAATATGGAGATAAGATTTTTAGAAAAATGCAACTTTTTGGGGACAGCTGGATTATGTCCATCCGATGATATTGGAATAAATTTGCTGTTGATTTTTCTCTTGAACATCCCATATAAATCACGAACCCACTTGAACATTCATCTTATCATGCGAATTGCGAATTGCGAAGCAGTGAATCTCTGCGCGGCCTCTAATAAATTATTAAATGAATAGCAGGGTAGTGGGAACACGAAATATATTTAATTTTGTAGAAACGTCGTTCCATCATACACCTCTAAACATATAGAGCATCGTGTACTAATTCTACCGTCATAGTGTACATAAATAAATACACGCCAAGTGTATTATATTATATAACTTACTTGGCGAGGGAGTTTAATTAGTACAGAAATTTTGAATGCGGGGTTGGAGGGGGGGTTATATATATTTAAGGCAAATCCTCACTTGCTTCTCATTCTCAACCCTCTTCCTCTTGACAGGTCATTATTCCAAGAGAGAGAGAAAAAGAGAGAGCGATAGGATGGAAGAGACAAAGTCGAGATTCAAGAGAATTTGTGTATTCTGTGGGAGCAGTTCAGGGAAGAAAGCTAGTTATCAAGAAGCTGCTGTTGAACTTGGGAAGGAACTGGTAACGCCAAAGTCACCCCCCCAGCGGCGGGGATTTTCTTTTCCTGCCTTGTTCTTTCTTGCTATTACCTTTTCTTGATTTATCCAATGGGATGTTAGAAGTTAACCACGAAGAATGTTCCTCGAAAGTTATGACTCTTGTGTGTCTCCAGCACATTCGGAAGTTCTATTCCTTGTTTTGTCCTTTTGTGTCTCAGAAGCCCATCAAACATCGATTCGGAACGCCGTTCCGAGTTCTATCTGTGTCTTCTCAAATTGCTTTCCCTGAGATGTCTCTCTTTAAAGTGCATTTCTCTTCGGAGAAGAAAATAAATGCTCATTAAGTCGGTGCAATTTTGGCACCTTTCTTCTTCCTCAACAGGAGGCCTATCTTGTGAGAATTCTCGCGCGATACATTAAAGTTTCTCCTTATTTGTATTCCCTTCTCTAATGACACAGGATTTTCTGCATTCTTACTTTCTTCTCAAGTGGGTGGTGTGTGTTGTAACAAACTATCTCCCAACGTGGGCTTATGATTGTTGAGGAGGAATTAGGGGAAGGTTTAGGGTCTATGTTTGGCATGAGAGAGAAAGGGGGGGAGGCTGCTAGCTGTAACCTGCCTGTCAGTTGAACAGCGTTCTTGCGTGATCTCTCTCGCTATGGTTTTTAAACGCTGGAAAAATAATAATCTCCTGCTTTTTCCGGGGGAACCATACGTGCTCTCTAGGTATCATGACTCTTACAATGTCCCAACATTGGGAGCCTCCACAAACTTCCGTGACCGAAACTCCATGATTTATATTCACGGGGTTCATGAAATATTTTTATTTCGCTCCCTACACTGCTTATGGGTTGTCATTCCCACCGAGGCTTATTATTCTTATCGTTGTTGCTATCATCTTGTGGTTGAATGTTTGTCTAAATGATGCTTATATGCCACGTGTTAATGGGTCTGGTTTCGATGTGTTTTGCAGGTGGAGAGAAGGATTGATTTGGTCTATGGAGGTGGGAGCGTGGGACTGATGGGTCTTGTTTCTCAGGCAGTGCATGATGGTGGGCGCCATGTTCTAGGGTTTGTCTCTCTCTCTCTCTCTCTGTGGCTTTGGTCTTGATGTTCGGATGTCATGGAAAAGGAATAGGGGAGGGGTTCGAAAGAAAAACATCATTTACCTCCCCATAATTACCTTTCTTGGTTTTCGTCTAAATGTCTCGTTTTCTTTTCTCTACTCTTAAACCGTGCAAGTTTTCCCGATTTTCTATGACTTGGGTTCTGAAACTCTCAAAGCCAGACATCATGGGATCAAATGCTGGGGAAGATAAAGGCCCTGTGCATTCTCCGAATAAAGAGGTCATAGTTTGGTGGATCGCTCAGCTGGTTTGTCTTTTTTTTTTTTTTTCTTGGCGCGCAGCTGGTTTGTCACCAATTGAAAACCATGCCTCTCATGCACTAACCACTAGATTTTATGGTCTGCAGTGGAATATAGAAGCACGTGTTCTACTGATGTTTATGAGACTTTTTGAGTTTGCTTAGAAAGTAAAATAGAGAACCTTTTTGAGCTCTCAGTTGGATGAAGTTTTCTCTCTTTTGGTACTCTCAGTGTCTAGACACACTGGGACTTGCATAAGAAAGGAAGAGATAAAAAAGCATTGTGGAAAGTATGACAACTTTTAGACATTGATACAACTGCCTCTCTCTCTCTCTCTCTCTCTCGCTCACTAATTATGGAAAAAACGGCATCTTGCTTCCTTAAGGACCGTACTGCACATTTCGGGATCATTCGAAGAACGGTCTAATTAGTCTTACGTTGTTCTTTTTTTTTTTTTCTCTTGTTAGGGGTGCTCAATGCAGTAGTTTCTATCTTTGAGTGCTTCTCCAAACATATATTTGGTCGGCCGCAATTTTCTACTGTGTAATGGACTATTGGTGCTTTAGAACGGTGCTGATACATGTTTTTTTATTTGTTTTGCAGAATTATTCCAAGGAGTCTAATGCCAAGAGAGGTACTTCCAGAAACTCCAAAGCAAATCCCTCTCTTAGTCACGGTGCAATTTTTTCTGTCTTGCCACCCAAAAAGCTTTGTCGTTTATGGCAACAAAACTGGATTGGGAAATATAGAGATGTGACAGCATATCAGTAAACCGTAGAGTTAGCTTCATTTTTCTATGCTCTTAATATCAAGAACAACATCATTTCTGCCTGTCAATTTCTTTGCGAAGCAAATGGGATGTTTTTAGAATGGTTTGTCGATTATGGCATTAATTATTTATTCATTGCCAGACAGTTCTTCAGTGGGATTTTTCCAGAGTGGTATTTTATTCCAAGGCATTAATTGGTGATCAATATTTTAAGTTCCTAATAATAGGACTCATGACGTATTGTTGCAGATAACTGGTGAAACCGTCGGAGAAGTAAGAGCTGTATCTGATATGCACCAGAGGAAAGCAGAAATGGCTCGTCAAGCGGATGCTTTCGTTGCCCTTCCTGGTATGAATCGGTCCTGATCAGATTACATCTTATGTTAGAAGACCATGACTTATGATTACTGCCAAATATCAGGCGGCTATGGCACTCTCGAGGAACTGCTGGAAGTCATTACGTGGGCTCAACTGGGAATTCACCGCAAACCCGTAAGACAATCTTCCTCCATGAGAGTGACGCCGTATATGAATAAACCAATTGTGTTTGAGCAAATTAAATCCCCCTGGAGCTGGAATATAGACGGGGTAATATAGGAACACAAGTTAAAACAATCGCCATCGTTTGCTTTAAATGATTCTGACGATTTCTGCTCCTTCCTTCACGTGATAACGTGCTTTATGTGGAAGAACTCTAATTAATTATTCTGATTCCACGTAGAGGAGGAATTTTAATGCGTCCCCACTTTTTACGGTCTGATTTGTCCGTCTTTCTTGAGTACACGGCTGTTTTT
The DNA here is from genome assembly GCA_003952965.2 of Morella rubra. Lineage (NCBI taxonomy): Eukaryota > Viridiplantae > Streptophyta > Magnoliopsida > Fagales > Myricaceae > Morella > Morella rubra. The sequence continues at coordinate 23,441,174 of CM025856.1, forward strand.
CTGGAGGTTCATATGTTTAGTAGGCCAAGTTGACTGGGATATTGGCCATTGATCCAATCCAGTGGGATAGATGTACAAATAGAATCAATGCACGTGGTACTTTATTTGGATTCACATGGAAAGATAGCATAAGATTTTGCCGATATAATCATAGTGAGGGATACATGATTTGGAGATTTAATTTGGAGTTAAGAGGTTGTTGGTCAAAAGAAGTTGTTCGCCTATATATATATATGTTTTCTATCACGGAATAATTAATATTCTTAATGTTAGAGCCTATAGGTTTCGACTTGGATATTATAATTTAATCACTAATAATTAAGTTTCAATTTTGCAGGTGGGGCTCTTGAACGTTGATGGGTACTATAATTCCTTATTGTCTTTCATAGATAAGGCCGTTGATGAAGGCTTTATCTCGCCATTAGCCCGTCGCATAATCCTGTCCGCGCCAACTGCCAAGCAACTGGTCCGACAACTTGAGGTAAAGATTTGGTTTCTTCTCCTGTGTAATTTATCTTATTGCGCCAAAAGTTATCAAAAGATTAATGTTTTTGTTTTTCCTTTCGTACCAGGAATATGTACCAGAATACGATGAGATAACATCAAAGCTGGTTTGGGACGAGGTGGATAGACTGAATTACGTACCTGAATCAGAGGTTGCTACGTGAACGAATCGCACGGTGGGTTTTTTGAGTTCGCGATCATGGTATATAATTCGGTCTTCAACCGTAATCTTAGGCACACAACTTTTGATTTTTTTTTTTTTTTTTTTGGGAGTGAGGCAGCACAGAGTTTAGTTTCTGATCATGTATACAGCCTTAAGTGAAAGGAAAAGTAGTCGTTACTCTTTTTGTGAAACTCTGGAAGAATGAAATTGATCCTTTTTGCTTCCTGTCTCGACTAGTAGCCTGCACTTTCTAAATTTTTTACCCTCGTGCACTACTGTTTATTATCCTATATATTACTCCGGAGCATCAGATGGAAACGACCCGAATATTCCATTCCATTGATATACTAAAAGAAGATTCTGAAGCTAGACAAAATCCTAATTGTCAATTGGGAAGCAACACGTTGTATTAGATAGATAATGATTTGGTGGGCAAAAAATGAGGCATCCCAGATAGAAGCGAGAGGCATATATTGAGGCAAATTTATATGTAGTCGTCTTCCAGCAAATCACTTTAGTCAACAGTAAGGATAGGTCTTAGGAATCCATTTAGCAGTAGGAAAAGTCTTGGAATAGAAACTTGATCCGAAAGCAACGGAAAATTATTAGCGAAAATTCCGAGAGGCAGGAAATATTATTATTATGGCGTGAGGTAGCTTCTCAAGCTCTCAAAGCGACTCACCCCAATGCCGGAGAAAGACTCTAGCTGGTATTTATTTTATACATTACTTTGCGACATATTGTTGGATGGTTTGGTGACTTGCACAGACAGTTGAGACAATTTTGCATTTTCATCTAAGTCATCAATTTTATCTTCATTAATAATCGAACCTAAATCTGTGTCTAACAACAATTCCAAATTTCCTCTTAACCACTAAGTTGTTCTAACCACCAAGTCAAACTGGGTAGGTTCTCTCCAAATATTATTCATAGAAAATGTGATTTTTCGTTTTTGGGTAACCCTTTTCTTGTAAATGTATGAGACACAAACAAGACAACTTCCTTTCCCATGTCGACTGGTGATGCCGACCATCCGTGATCCATGCAGTTCGGTGCGACCGCGATCTCGATCGGCTTTGTTTCCTTTTGACTCCCGTTTAACTCAAAACTCAACAGCATGTTACGATTTTCCAATTCCGACCACTAATACTTTTGTTGTGGTTGGTATTATATGTGTCGACTAGCGGGACTTATGTGTGTCACCGTCACGTGTGCGTGAGCACAAGCAAAAACCCGATCCTTGTGGAACCCGTGTATTGTTGGGCCTCCATGTAGGGTGTCTACCTACTCCGATGTTGGGTTGATCTGCCGACAATTGATAGGGTCTCCATGAAGGTTTGTCCGGTTAGGGATGTGTTAGTGTTATATATATTGTTTTGTTGCACGACCTTAGTAAGTTGATCCACGTTGATAGATATTGGTGAGCATGTTATCCGGCGGAGATTAGAGGCTTTTAAACTCTTATGAGTTGGTCCTAGATATTCGGGGAAAAAAGAAATAAAGGAAATCAACCTTGGTCCTAGATATTCATTTTTTTCTCTGTTCTTTCAACTTTTAGTTGTTCCCCTAACACCAAATCAGCTATATAAAAATACAAACATTTGAGGTTAATGTGGTTAAAAAACATGACGAACACGAAACCCTTTTAATGATTCACGTCTGGGGAGCAATATACGTAGGCATATGGCTGGCTTCCCATGCTTTGAGGCAATTTTCTTTAAATACGTTTAGACCATTTTCTTTATTTTGTTTTTGTTTTTTGATTTTTAAGGATTATGACTTGTCTTCAAGAATAGCTCTAATTAGACTAGAAAAAAAAAAAAAAAAGAATCGCTCTAATTCATAAATTTGAGGGACCTTATCTCTTATGATTCTTAGTCAGTCTTCTTAATTTCCACAATCATGTAATAACAAATAGTAAGTTTAAAAAAATTATTCGAAGATCTTAGAACATAAATTAGATATTTGGATAATGCAAGTAGATTGAAGAGCTCATGTGGATAATTCAACATTGCCTTTGAAGCACCTTAGAACGTATACAAGTCTCAGTTCTGCTTATTAAAGTCAACTACCGTATAATTACAGGCTATCATTATTTCTTGTAATCAAATTGACAGAGAAGCTTCTGGAAGGAGAGAAAGTTCTTGCTTAAAGAGTTTTTTTTTTGTCTGTATTTGTAGGCCACCGAACCGTACGTAGCCACTAGCCTGTATATTAGTAGCATAAACTCTACATCACAGGGCTTCTTTGTCACCAATAAAGGTGGAAGAGTTAAGAACACTAAATAATGTTTATCATACCCAATTCCACAACATAAAAGATAAGAGAAAAAATCTGTGTGGGGGATTATAAGGTATCAACGTGATTGCAAAATGATTGCCCAACTCCTTATAAACTTGTCCAAGTAGATGAAATAGGAATATAATACATGCAACCACACAACACACTTAGTTTTGGATCTTAGAAGAATATGCAGGTTCTTCCGTTCTCTCATCATAATTGCGATGAAAATGAGTTTTGGAATCCAATCTTTCGGGAGAGAGTCAACACTCAATGGCATATCACGGGGAAGACATGTGAGGCACATGATAGGTTGTTAATGTCCACTTGGGTAGTTGGGTTTGGATATATAGATCGGATGCAATCCACGGAAAAGATACGCAGCAGCCGCCCAAAACGTGAACAAATCTTAGGCTCTCTGTTTTTACTGCTTAAAAAATACATAACCCGGAAACATTCCAAGGACTGACCGGTTTAGGGATACTTACTAGATCATTAAGACTAATCATGGGTTTGTGGTATGCTCCTCGCCTGTAAAACAAAATACCATCTTAACAGAAGAATCGAGAACTAGGGTGTTTTGATGCAGAATCTTAAAAGTGGTGTCGGTGGTGGTTGACTTACTAACGTGCAAGACCTTATTACCAAATGAATTAAGAAATCAAATTCAAATTATCTTCAGTTTTAGCTTAACCCTCACCCACCAAACTAATTAGAAAGGGACGAAAAATGAAGAAGAAAGAAGAGAGAAATAGAAGTGTGTACCCGCACGTGAACATCAGAAGTTTCGAGGGCTGTCGTCCAGCTGTTTCTCATCTTCTATATCCACCTCCAAGATTTCCTGAGAGAGAGCAAAACCACAGACTAAATGTAGCTGAAAGGGGCAGGATATTTCATTCACCGAATATTCAATTATCTGTTACAAAATGAGGAAGTGGGAACGACTCACCGGGATCCTCTGTTTCAGATAATTACCGACTCTGGCTAGAACGGTACTACGTTTGTGCCAAAACCGACCTTTGAGACTAATCTTCACGAAAGGCCCATCTAATTCGGCAAGTTCAGCTTCTCCTGAAAAAAAAAAAAAAAAACATTTTCTTTCTCTTTTTCCAATACCAATGTTGAAACTAAAAAGGCTCGCACGTTTAACCGTAGGAGGAGTTACCTGTCATGCCGACGGAAGCGTCGATCTGCGCCAGCTCCGCACGAGCTTCGACTAATACCTGTCTGACGTTGTCTTCCGTCAGATCCAACGGCGGTGGGGATGAAAGAGCAGCTGCTGAAGCCGGTAATCTGATACGGCTCGTCGTTGATTTCAGAGGCCGTGCTACCATGAGCATTCTCTTACCAAGCATTGGCCTTCGCCTTTCTAGGTGGAGTCCGATACTTGACGTAGAAAAAGCGTTAGTGGAAAGGATCGACGGCAGTATCACGGATAATACGCCATGCTGATAGTAACGGTGGAGACACGCCTCCGGCGACATCCCGTTTTGTTTTTCCGAAGCTTTCTCGTCTACTGTAACTAAGAGATGTATCTACCAGAAAAGGGAAAATGGATAGATTAGTGGGCCCCTCTCTAATGGATGTTATAGATCCGATAACATCATTATCAGTAATCGGAAATATTTAAGGTAAAATGATAAATAGGAACTAACTGGCGCGGTGTTGGACTTGGGTGAGAAAAGTAGGCATCGACATGGTAGCTTTAAGCAGTCGAAATGGAGTCTAAGCCATGAGTATGTTACACAAGCAAGTTTACATCAACCATAAAAAGATATCCAGCAAGTTGCAGAGCTTAATCCCACCCGATCTCATGAAGAAAAGATCAGGGGGTTAAATTTCATGTCAAAAAAGAAAAAGAAAAAAAAAATTCTCGCTTACGAAAACTAGAGACCGTAAGACAAGACGTACGTTTAAGGCCCGGCTAATTGTTCTCCATACAGGTACGTTCTTTAGCTGCTATGCTTCAAGGGCTCGAATGAAGCGTGGCCCACAGCGGACCACCAAGCTATAGCTCATATTTGAGGTTTACATCATTTTCTCTTATAGCCCAACTAAATGAACCGATGAAATTCTACGAATGTCCGTACCAGACCGTTTAATTTACGGCCGAATCAATTTTGTTGCCCTCACCTGCAAACCACAGCTGTGCTCCCTATATTGGCACCCAAGTTTCGTTTTCTTGGAGCACTAAGATCGCCATTGGATCGTGTTCCAAACACATCACAAGAAAGTTAGAAACACTGTAATTCATTCATCGACATAGCTACATCAATTCATTCCAAAAAACAGGGTAAGTCCTGCATTTATTCGCACCATCTGCTGCTCAAAACTCATGAGAAATAAAAAAAACATTACTTGGATACAAAACTCGCTTACACCTCCCCACTTGAAATAAACATGTAATCTCATTAATGGTAGTGGAACTCTATATTGCTGCAAAGTACTCTTTGCTGAGTTTAGGGTCTGGCTTCATGGACTTCTCTCCAGGCTTCCATCCAGCAGGGCATACTTCGTCGGGGTTCTCCTGCACATACTGCAAAGCCTGCAGGACAAAATGCATTGATGACCAATTGTGAAGGTAACAAAAGAGAACTGAAAAAAGACACTAAAAATGAAAATCTTGAAAAGCAGAATTGCAAATGGTTTGTCTTGTCCATAAATATATAGTTACCTGAAGAGTTCTCTTTGTCTCATCAACACTCCGGCCAATAGCTAGATTGTTAATGGTGGAGTGTTGTATAACTCCTTCCTTGTCCAAAATGAACAGTCCCCTCAATGCAATCCCCTAATGATTGAATCAAAACTTGTAAGACGAAGAATATGTAAAAATTATGATACAAACAAAGCTGTACCTAACAGACAAAAACTGTCATCAAAATGAGAAAGCATCTATCCCAACATTTACTAGCATTATGGACCTGCAGTTTAGACCCGACTCCATGTCATCTTAGAGATCAAGTTTTTCAGTAAATCATACAAAACCAAATATTTTGACAATATATGCACTAACTTTTATTTTGAGATGTGCATGCAGACCTAAATGAGTAGAACACTAGGAGAAAAAAAGGACAAAAGCGCTGTAATATCCAGAAACATATTTGCAGCCATTTCAAAGTCTAATCTCAAAATCTTTAATTCATGTGACACATTTTCTGATTAGAGTACGGATGTCATCTACCTTTAGCGGAGCTAGATAACCCCAATTGTCTGCAATTGATCTAGACAAGATCCTTAAGAAATCTCTAGGACCTATCCGTACAAACAGCGTTTATTTTTGCATAAACCCTATAATTTAAATAGATCATACAAGTTGACAATGTTACAGGATAGTGTTTGAAACAAAATAACCAATTTTCTTCATATAGGCAACATGAAGAAGAAAATTATAACCATATTGTTACTCAACACACTTCACAAAAATATTGAATAGATAGTCCTTACTGGTATCGCATGTCCACCACAGAACCTATGCTCTTATCAGCTCACGAGTTATGGTTTGATGTTTTCCTTTCTTGGAAAAAAAAACTCCCCAAACATGCACTCTTAGGATGCTAGCCACAAAAAGTAATCTCATACCTGATCTGGGATTAGCACACCATAGGACTTTGAGATTGATTTGGTCACATCAGAAATAAGAGGATACTTCAGATCACCAAGCCCACCTGACTTTCTGTCTGTTTGGACCCAAGCAAGATGCGAGAACTACACCAGGGATAACAGGCCAAGATCAATATGCAATTTCCAGTTTAAGGCATTATCTAGCAGATGACTCCTCATAATGTTTTCTATTCAACAGGAAAATAAACAATAGATAATTGAAACTCACTTATCAAGGAGAAAACCAAAGAGATGAAAGGGTTTCCAGCCAGTGGTTTTGGAGCCTCTAACTTAAATAGAAGGAACAACTTACCACACTGTCAATTGATACGCCCAATATTTCAGTGTTTAGCTGTTCAAATTCCGCATGCCGGTCACTGAAAGCAGTGATCTCTGCAAATGAGCAAGACGAGAAAAGAGAACATCGGAAAGCCTTAGCATCAACTAATAAATAAACGCTCAATTTGGATTAGTTCAGGGTCAAACCAACCTGTGGGACAAACAAATGTGAAGTCCAATGGGTAGAAAAAGAGAATCACATATTTCTTCCCAATGTATTCAGAAAGTTTGACCTGAAATGAAGATGATTTACTAACATGAAAACGTGAATGAATTACCAAATTAGTAGGAGCATGAGGGAGCATGAGAATTGGATTTGGGTCCTCGGATCCGTCACTAAATTAATTAATCTAGTTATTTCAGGCACTCGTATATAACAAATAATTTGGAAACGTATTCCGCCGAAAAGTAGCCAACTTCAGAAGTCAAATACCCAATATAATGTGGTGATTGCAAGAAACAACCATTTGTGCTACTGAGATTCTCAACATTATTCTCTATAAGCTACCTTGATGAATTCCTGATCAAAAACAGCCTCCGCCTCGAAATCTGGTGCTATATTTCCTACCAATGGAAGGTCAGCCTGTGCAAAGGGCAATAGCGCAAAACATGTCAAAAATCAAAACAGAAAAAACAAAAACAAAAAGAAAAAAAAAAATCAACAAAATGCTTCACTTACAGAAGCCCTGACGACGAAGCTCCGTCGAGAATGGGACCCGCGAGTGAGCGAAATGGAGTGAGGAACACGGGATAGGATGGGTTTACGGAGACCGTTGAAGGACTTGGGGATGGATAGGGTTTGGGACAAGGGGTTGGAGACTGAGGCCATCGGAGCGGCGGCTCTGATAGAGAAAGCCCTGGGGTTTGAGGAGAGGAGAGTAGTGGAGGCAGCTGCGCAGGCCATTCTCGGGAGTTGAGAGGAGAGACTACAGAAGCTCACTCGCTCACTTACTGTGCCCGTCTCTCTTATGCGTCTAGCTTGGCCTTGGTGAGTCTAAGGCGGAGAAATGGTGGGTGAGAAGATAAAGTAGACAGGTGTGAGGTTGGTGGGAGGAGTGAGTTTTATACCCGTAACCGGCTCCAGACATTTGGGGCAACCGGAAAGCCTACGTAAGTTTGAGCTCGCAAGTTGCTTAGAAAAAAAAAAAAAAAAAATTTGAGCTCGCAAGAAAAAGTAATTTTAGTAGTTTTATACTCGTCGAAGATATTTTAAGCTTCAGCCCACTGGACTTTCCATCTGTTTTACCAAGCCCGTCCTAAAATAGGGCCTAGCCCGTGATTATTTGGGGCCTTGTCTTTTCCTTTTTGCCCTTGCTATCGCCTTCCTTCTCGGCTCTTGCTCTTGGGCCTTAGACTTGGTTTCGACCCGTAAAGACTTCTTCGAACCGTCTTCGGATTGCTTTCAGTTTCAGATAGCACGCGATCTTCGAATCGTCCAGTTTGGAGCCTTATCCTCTCTACCCGGACAATCCTCCGTTACTTCCCCCACCGAAGAACTGCCTACTCAACATCAGCCATGTAGGCGCTCGAACAATGCCCCAAGAGACAATCCATTTCCTCTCCACCTCCACCTCCACCACCAAGTCCTCCTTCGCTTCCTCTCCATTCCATTCGAAACCTCCTTTCCCTTCTTTCCATCATGATTTCCCTTCACTTCTTCGCCCAAGGAACCGCAACTTCCCCACAATCTTCTCCCTCAAAGCAACCATCTCTCTTCCACTTAACCCACCAAAGACTTCAGAGATTCCCTCCATATCACCCCCGTCTCGCCCAGTCCTCCAGCAGCCCGACAATCGTCGTTCTCAGTTCCAAGAGAAAATGCTCTACCTCGACTCCATCGGCCTTGACTTCCTTTTCCTCATCACCCACCACCCTCCCATCATCTCCGCTCCCCTCTCCGACATCAAATCCACCGTCGATTACATGATATCCCTGGGCTTCACCGCCATCGGATTCCGCCGAATTGTTGGCATGTGCCCCGAAATACTCGCCTCTCGAGTCTCCGACATTGTCCCCGTCTTCACCTTCCTCCTCCGAGAGGCCCGCGTCAATGGTTCCGACCTCAGGCACGCCATCAACCGACGGCCCAGGTTGCTCGCCTGCAGCGTCAAGCAGCGCCTCCGCCCTACCCTCTACTTCCTCCAAAGCATCGGCATCTCCGAGGTAAACAAGCACACCTACTTGCTTTCCACTAGTGTCGAAGAGAAGCTGATACCCAGAATTGAATACTTCGAGAAAATCGGATTCTCGCACAGAGACGCGATATCCATGTTTCGGAGATTCCCGCCGCTGTTTAATTACAGTGTGAAAGATAATTTCGAGCCGAAATTCAATTACTTTGTGGTGGAGATGGGGAGGGATTTGAAGGAGCTGAAAGAGTTTCCACAATACTTTTCGTTTAGCTTAGGGAATAGAATTAAGCCTAGGCACCAGTGTTGTGTAGAGAAGGGTGTGTGCTTTCCTCTTCCTGTATTGTTAAAGACGAGTGAGGCGCATTTCCGTGATAGATTGGAGGTATGTATTAATTCTTCCATACCGTTGAGAACTTCTCCTTTGTGGTGTACAAATTGTTATATCCATTCAAACGTATAGCGTACATTTGATTAAACTTCCCTTTGCACAATGCATATTACGTCATTATAAATATATGTTCTTCTTCGTTCACAATCTACGATTGGTATAGCCCTTGCCTCCAACACTCGTCCTGTTAACCATGGTCTCTCATACCACTCTGGGCTGAGAAATATCCTGACTTGTCGAAATCTTGACATAACATGTCAAAAAAACACCTTAATCCCAAAGCCTAAGCCTGAAGTTTGAACAAATTGCTTTTAGTCGTGGAAACGTTGGATTTTTCTTGAATCAAATTGGGATAACAATATTGATGGAAATAAGATTGAGCTTTGGGACACTCGGACTAGTTAAACTACTTTGGGAATTGGGTGCATGTGCTTCTGTCTGCTTGGCAAGCTTTGTAAATTTACTTGGAAATTTTGCTGAACTCTCTAAAGCTAATTGAATTATTAAAATAGACATTATATCTTACGTCCAAGATTGAAGTGCAAAGTCACTGCAGGTCCTACTATCCTTCCGTGGAATAAATTTGTTGGTGGTTGTACGTTGCTTTTACATTGCTGAAAATTTAATGTTTTACGTCAAAATATCTAATATAGTGCTATTGGTTATGCTTTTAATCAGGTATCTTTGCAATATAAAATTGTCAACAACATTTTATCTACATAAACGATGTTCGTCTATCCTTGTATTATGCCATTTAGGAATAATGAGCCGATCTGAGAGGTTGTTTGGCTGATTGGATACTTGTACTATGCCATTTTGGGTGTACTTGGTTGTCATGTATTTGAACAGCACTAGCACCACTCTGTGTGGTGAATATAGGATCCATAGCTGATCCCTTTGTGTGAATAAGTTTGACGTTAGTGAAACTGAACAGGTGCTAAAGCTGCTTCTTTAGGGATATCCTGTGGAGTTAGAATGATATGAACGATTATATGAACTGATGCAGTACTTACTATGATGATAGCGGAGTCTGAATGTTGGGTAACATTCCGAATAGTGAAGGAATTTCTTTAGTTTGAATGTTTGGCTATCTGCTGGTCAATTTCTATGGTTTATCATAAATCAAGGGAATACACCCTTCCGAGCTTGTTTCGCAACAAGTTTACTTGCTTTCACCACTTCAGTTCTTGTTCTATGTAGGTTCTTCTCTGTCCTCAGTAGTTTTTCGATGAAATTCCTCATTCAACCATCGAAGAACAGTAATTGATACTATGTAGCAGAGAGCTTAGTAGTGTTGTGCTCTCTGCAACCTGTTACTGTTTAGAGTACTAGGCTGCTGCCAATGGGCGTTAAGGGTTTAGAAGCTTTGCTTCTATTTTATGTGTTTCTAAGCTTAGACGCCTTGCTTTCCCATGGAAGAGTATGGTGTTTCTTTTCTTGCCTTCACGATTAATAAGATAAACCACCTTGAGGATTGTGGTTTATCTTATGAGTTATTTGGGTTTTTGGTTTCTTTTACATGAATACATTTTTCCTTGACATCTTTTTATTACTCTTAAACAAATGAAGTTTTCAATGAAGCAGAAACTAGTTCAGGAAACTGGTTGTTAACCTGAATTGAGAAGCATACGGTGTAGTGAGTGATATTGCTAATCTGAGTACTTTATTCGATTGATAGACCCTCTGAAACCCAACGTGATGAATACGCTTAATGTGTCTTTTTGCTTTAGATTATTTTAAGGTCTTGCGCAAGTGTTTTTGAGTTTGGGGAAGTATTGAATTATTGAAAACTGGATCCTCCTCCTTTACCGTCGAAGATGGTGGCCAATTTTCATTGATTCACAACAGAGGAAAGGCAAAAACCAAAATACTTTGGTCCAACCAACCGAGAATCGAGGTTGCCAACCGGTCCAAACCCATCCGATTCAAGTATTATCAGTTTTTCCAAGTTAAAAGAAATCAACACTGTCCATTTGGGCATAGATGCCAACTCCCACCTCCATTAGAAGTGCTTTCTATCCTCAATCCTTTTAGAGTGAGAATCAAAGGGAATCTCGCGGGGATTACTTAATTGTTTGATACAGTGTATAAAGCTGCGTAAGCAATATATTTCTGAAAAAGTATATTGTTTTTAATGTCGTGATCGTCAATGGCCTCTAATAGCACCAATAATGCATTCAAATGGAATAGGACAATGCCGGTTGAACCTGTAGATCATGTCATTCCATCCTTCAACATCCCATCCGTTATCCCCCCCCCATCTTCGCTTCTCTTTCGCGATAGCAAAACAACAGAGATAAATAGAATCAGATATGCCCGTGAGATCATTTTCGGGACAAAAGTCGTCAGCGACGAAAGCGACGCTGATGTTTTCTATGCTGGTCTATGTTTTAGAGTAATGCGGAGGAAAAAGGGAGTTGAAAAATGAGTACCTAAAATGGTAACGGAGAGCGGGGAGCCGTTTACAAGACAACCTAAAGGCGCGTATCTCACCGACTACTTTTTTTTTTTTTTTTTTTTATCTGTTTATTTTCTTTTCCACTGCTTTTTCCCAGTTGTCATCGTTTTTGGACTAACGCCCCATAACGTTTGTTAATTCCTACTTGCAGCGTGTGTCGTCCAGTTTTTGTTCATGCATGCCCTTACTATGAATTGTTAATACAGCTATTATCTATTATCTTTTCTTTTGTCGACAATGATTGGTTCACCAAACACAAATTCCTGCCCTTATAAGATAATTTGCCAAACCATACTTGTTTTGGGAGGAAGAATTGGTTTGGTGTTGTTTCTCAACCATTGGAACTTGCTTATAGATATCCAAATTGTTAAAACGTATAACAGTTAACAATCATTAAATTAATAAACAAAATTGTCAAAATCAATTAAAAGTTGTACAAACCTGAAAGTATTATTCTCATTTGGGCATGAAAAATATATTTAAATTGATTTACATTTAGGTTGCGTTTATTTTATTGTAAATAAAAATTCAAAATGTATTTTTCTTACTTTTCGATGTTTTTAAAGATTAGTAAAATTTAGTCAAATAGATCAACAGTAAAATAAAGTATTAATATGCATGAAGAAATAAGGTTATCTACTTTTTTATTTTATCATTTTCCTACCACACTTGAATTACAATTTTTCTCTTTCTTTCTTTTTTTTGCTTGTTCTCTTATTTTTATTATCTTGATATATATCTTTTATATATTCATAATTTTATGTACTTTTATATTTTTTTTTTTTTTTTTTATGAAAAATATTTTATTCGAATGTTATATATGATATTTTTAATTCCCCTCAAACAAATATTAAACGGTAAGTTTACTAACTATACAAGATCAGAAAAAATAACGTAAAAGTTGCTTTAAAGAAATATGTTTAGAGGTAACAAACACACATAGAGAGGTAGGATATTTTATTGAAAAATAAAATTCACTTGAATTACTTTGCCTTATAAATAAAAAATTACCTCAAAACAAACAAAATCTTAATACTAAGACATATTTGCAAAATTGCAAAGAAGTCATATTTGGTAGTGGACGGAAGGCACGACAAAACTAGCATATAGTTCGATGCCCATCCTTTTGTGGGCAAGGCAAACTAGCAAAATGAACATCTTCTTTTGCAATAGGGGAGGGGACCAATGACTCATTACATAGACTTGCCATAATAACTAATATTTATATGGCATAAACTTTTTGACTCTTGCAAGGCAATAAATAACAAGTACTGCTTACGAGGAAATAAAACTCACGTAGAATTTTGGTCTCTTTTTTTTTTTTTTTGAAAAAAAAGTTTTGTTTTTGTTGGGGATTGTGATTATCCTCTTGAAGAGAACATTTCCAGCTTCAGAAAGATGGAAAATTGAAAGATTCTTTAGGAAGAGGACCTAAAATGAAGAAACGGAAGACTCATAGTGGTCAATATACAATACTGTTAAACGTAACGGGCCAAATTATAAAAATGTGCATTTCTATTTTCCGCTGTGCTTCCCTCCACATCTATCCGAAACTAAAAATTCCCTCCTTCCCTCGTTTTCTGCTCTCTCCTCCCTAGCACCCCAGTTCGCTTTCCCCCAACTCCCCTTCTCCCTCTCTCTCACAGATCCCATTCCTTTCTCCGAAAACCCTACACCACTTACTTCCACTCACATCCTCTCTGTTTTCCCCAAGCCCTCAGATTGTTCTTCTAATTTCCAAGACCTCTCACAGATCGTTCTCGTAAGCGAAAGCCAGGCCTCGATCGCTCGAACATCCATGTCCGCCGGCGCTCGAGCTCCAAACCGCTCCGCGCAGCCGCACAACGGCGCGGTGCAGATCCCTCCGCCGCCGCCGAAGCGGAACCTTGCGGCGCTCGCTTCCACAAAGCCGCCGTTCGTTCCTCCCGATGACTACCACCGGTTCTCCTCGGCCGCCGATTCTCGCAGAGCAGCCATGGCCGCCGATCACGAAGCGGAAGTTATTGTTGTTAGATCGCCCGTAAGTTTACTATGTCTTTTTTATTAATGTTTGGTTTGGGCATGCGGTTTACCTGGCCTGTAGCGTAATTAATTGGTGATTTGTGGATAATCTTAGCCAGATTTCTAGTTGAATGGTTTGATTTTTTTTTTCTTTTAGTTGTTCATTTGATCCCTAGTCACTTCGTCACTCCAACGAATTCATGATTGTTTGTGAGTTTCAGTCAAATTATAGAGGAAGACTCCGATTGTATGGTCATATTGAGGATCTGTGACCGTACCTGTCACTTTGTGCTCAATTTTTTCTGAGCTTTTGACTTTGTTGTGTTTTACCTTGAAGATAATAACTCTAGAGTGGACTGGCGTGAGTGAATTTCTTTAGGCAGCTTCAGGATGGTAGTCAAAAAATGTTCAGCAGTCATCACTCAGCATTTCTTGTTCTCTATTGGTTTCTTTGTTTTGCTATTGTTTTGGTGACTCAAACACGTTGTTTCACAAGATGTGGGTCTGTGGTGTACTTGTAAGTGGAATTTAATTTCTGTTTCTTCGCGTTTGCATGCTGTAGCTCAGAAAGACGATGTTGGTGACTACAGATGTATAATACATAGTTCGTATAGGAATCCTATCTGTGTTATTGCTGCAGCAACTTCAACAACCTGAAAAGTTCTCAGGCATGAACATGAACAGGTGTCTGGGCATTGTAGGACACTTATTGTCATCGTTTTTTGGTTAATTTTGTCCATCTTGACTCATTGGTGGCGACGACATCAGATCAAGATCACCACTTGGATGTGCACTCTTTGGCGGTGATATTGTGGGTTGACCTTTAATTGCTTCTACTGAAATTTTTTGTGGTCATTTAGACAATGGTCTGCAGATAAGGGCTGGAGGGTGAGATCACTTATTCAATACCGTGTGGGAATGTAATTTTGTATTTACCTATCAGAATATTGGGAAATTGGGCTGGGCACTGGACTTCATTTCTATATTTGCCAGTGGCCAGCATAGGATTCTATGTCAGTGCTTCAGTAGTCAGATTGCAAGGACTTTCAGTTTATGTGCTGTGGCTGCCTTGTTCAGCCTCCATGTCACATTCAAGCACACTATGTATCTCACTAGTTTTTTCCATCAATACACTAATCCACCATAACTATACATATTAAGCAGTATTATTTCCTGAAATATACATGGCAATAATGGTCTGACTAGTCTTCTAATCATCATTGGGTCAATTTCCTAAACCTGTTGGTGATTTTCAGCAATTAAAGCGGAAGAGTGGAGCGGATGAAAATGAAGTTCAGTCGATTGAGTGGACCACCAGTCCTGGATACATTAGCGTGGTTAACAGTCCCCTCAACACACCTGTCTCTGCAAAAGGAGGAAGAATATACAACAGGTCAAAGGGTTCAAAGGGCAACAGGTCCGGGCCTCAGACACCCGTGTCAAATGCCGGTGAGACACTTTTTCCACTATCCCCCAGTTGATTTAGACTGTTTGATATCAACTCTGTTGAGTACTTGCTCTTGGAAACAAGCTAAGTTGGATCATTTACTTCTTCCCATCCTAAAGGATTTGGACACACATTGTGTACTCTGCCAGCATTGCTTTGAATAAGAAAAAGGATCTAACAAGACAGTTTCTTTTATGCAGGTTCCCCCTCTCCTCTTACTCCTGGCAGCTGTCGTTACGACAGTTCCCTAGGTAATGCTGAAAGTATTGGCATTGAAATGAGTTTTTCATATGCAATGATGGTTGTGTTATATAGCTTTTGTACTAAGAGTGACATTAAGAGCCGGAACTTTACAGGATTGTTGACAAAAAAGTTCATCAATTTGCTCAAGCAAGCTGAGGATGGTATTCTTGATCTAAACAAAGCAGCAGGAACTTTGGAGGTCATGATTTAGCCATCTGATTATATGCTTTTTTTATCAAATAGAAATACTCAATGGAGTTTATAATGAACAGGTGCAAAAGAGGCGGATATATGACATAACTAATGTCTTGGAAGGCATTGGTCTCATTGAAAAGAAGCTCAAGAACAGAATACATTGGAAGTAATGCTTGATGCTTTGTTAAAATGTTTGCTGTTGCTGTTGCTTTTGTTTGGTTTTGATTTGAGCCTCCACTTGGCATATGAAGAAGATGATAACTTATGTAAGGATTGGTTGAATGAATTATTAGGGGACTTGATGCTTTAAGGCCAGGGGAGGTGGAAGATGATGCCTCTGCATTACAGGTATGCAGATGTGGATGTTGATTGTTGTGATGCAAACATGGGCGACTAAGTGTTTTCAGTTATGTTAGAAAGTTGCATAGTCTTGTTACGATCTGTAAATGTCCACATGGTATTCAGAAATTGCTGTATTCACAGCTGGCGTTCCTTCAATGGCATCCAATATATATAAGAACAGATCAGCACGATATTAAACCAAAAAAGGACGACGGGAAAATTATGGACCTAGGTTAATAGTTTTCCAGCAAAGATGACAGTTCTTTTGGTTTTTTTCCTGCAGGCAGAAGTTGAAAGCCTTTCCATGCGAGAGCAAGGTTTGGATGAGCAGATAAGGTTATGTAATAGATCTACTTACCAAACAACAAAAAATATGTCACCATCTCGACATTGTTAACGTATGCTGACGCTTTCAAACTGTCACAGGGTCATGCAGGAAAGATTGAGGGATTTGAGTGAGGATGAAAACAACCAAAAGTACAGTTTTTTTTCTGTATTATTTTTAATATACTAGAAAAAACAACTGGTTTATAAGCTTTGCTCCTTGCTAACTTTTATATGCATCATATTAGGTGGCTTTTTGTAACCAAAGAAGATATTAAGGGCATACCATGCTTCCAGGTTAGTCCCGTAGGTGTCATAACGATTTAGTACAATTAAATTGCATCTCAACTTCTACACAGGTTCAATGTCGTTTTAGCTTTTCACTTAAACTTGTTAGGCTTTCTCTGGCAGAATGAAACCCTATTAGCAATTAAAGCCCCCCATGGAACCACGCTGGAGGTCCCAGATCCAGATGAAGTAAGTTCAGGTCATACCAATTAAGAAAGGTACATGTGATATTTAACAGCGGTTGATGCATGACACTGCTTCTATTTTCATCAGGCTGTTGACTATCTGCAGAGGAGATATAGAGTTATTCTTAGAAGCACAATGGGTCCCATTGACGTTTACCTCGTCAGGTATTATTGTCTTCTTTCTGAAGCTGAAATACCTTGCAGGCTTATAACTCATGTTCCCGTTATGATAACACTATGAGATCCTTACATGTTTGATGTTGGTTTTTCTAAAATTCCTTATGTTTTTCCTCCCCGTCTTTCTCATTTTTTTCCTCTGGTAATCTCTGTAATTGTTTTGAAGTCAATTTGAGGAGAAGTTTGAAGAGATGAATGGGGTTGAGCCACCTGTGAGCGTTCCAGTGGCTTCCAGCTCAGGGTCTAGTGAGAACGCACACTCAGAAGTGATCAATGTCAAGAACACCAGGAAGGAAATTGCACCTCAGTCACAATCCAGTCATCCAATGTGCTCTGATTTTAATGCTTCTCAGGAGTTTGCTGGGGGCATGATGAAAATTGTTCCCTCCGATGTTGATGTATGTCTAATATTTCTGAGAAATTTTTTCCTATGGCTAATTGTTACGAAAATATCATATATTTAAGAAGACCAAGAGTCGTCTATGATAAGGCATATGTATGGTTTGACTGATTTTATTTAATTGCTATTGCAGAATGACGCAGATTACTGGCTTCTGTCAGAGGCTGAAGTGAGCATAACAGATATGTGGAGAACAGATGGTACCCCAGGTTTCTCCGTAGTTTTTTTAACATTTAATTGAACCTAATTCTGAATGCTCAATTCCTCCACTCCAATTATGGCAGGTGTTGAATGGACTGGGATGGACATGCTCGACGCTGACTTTGTAATAGCTGATGACAGTACTCCAATTCCACAAACTCCATTATCGGGGATCAGTGAAGTGCCATCCTCGGCCGTCAATAATACCCAGAGTTGAATAAATCTTGACTTGCCCAATGCACTAAATCAAGAAATAGGTCTGTATCCTAGTGGCGACCTTTTTGTCTTTACCTTGTTTCTAGATGCCAACGTGTCGCCAGGCGAACAAATGTTGGGGAAGCTTTTGGATGAAGCTAATGGTTGGCAGTTGCATTAATTCTTACTGTACAGTCAAGGGGCCCTTGGTATAAATAAATGCTACACTTTCAATTGAGATGGTGCATGTTTAGCATGGAAGGTATAGCAGCTAATTTAGTAGGTCTTATGGATAAAGTTAGGGCCCACACTTAGAAGAAAACAGAGGTAGAATTTACATGCATAATTCCGTTATTGGTGTATCCATTCTTTGTTTGTAGCACCTTGGTGTCTGTTGTTTGGAAAAATTATGGCACGTTCGGCTGTAAATGTTACAAATGATAACATGCTGCGAGGCCTGTGTATTGGATATTGTGGGGGCAGCTGCCAGCTAGATCCAGATTGATCTAAATTTATGATCCTAATCTTTGTTACAAACAATGGCTGCAAGTATTTGGCACTCTATTATGGAGATGCTGGTAACGTTCTAATTTTTCTTATTCGGGATCTCCTCGATTCATTGTTTTTCGTTTTTTTAAGCATTTCTTCCCTAAGTTCGTTTCCTCCAGTTTTTACTGTCATGTAGATCTTTTTTTGCTATTGTCTATCTGTTTGAAATGAAAAATAACTGAAGCAGAAGATTTGTGCAATTGCTCGCATATTCAATTGATAAAAGAATGAGCATGCTCTGTACATTATATAACCGAAAGAGAGAGAATTTTTCTATCTAACAAGCTAACAACCCGAGAAGGCTCTAGAAGAAAGAAGGAAAATAATATACACGCAAGTAAAATACAAGGAGAAGAAATAAAGGACAGATCAGCAGAACCGAAGATGCTGACTATGCGCCTGTATCTTGGTCAAGAGCTATATAACGTGCTCTTAGTTCCTAGAGCAAGATTGGGTTCGTAAATGGCTCTTTGTCCTTCCTCTACTGACTCTTTGTTCAACGGCTAGGAGCGATGCAATGATATAGTCGTCTCCTGGCTGTGAAACTCTATCAGCATCTCTCTTAGGTCTAGTGTGGCTTTTGTAGATGACGCTCGTGAGATTTGGAATGAATGATATGGTCCTCGCCTTTATGAACTCAAGAAAAGTCTCTCTAACCTTGTTCAAGGAGATGATACAGTGAGTGTATACTATGGGAAGCTTAAAACACAATGAGATGAACTCTCCATTTATGATCCTCTTCTTGTTTGTAACTGTGGAAATTTGAAGACTCTTTGAGAGATAACAATAGGATTGTGTCATACAATTCTTCATGGGTCTACATGACTCTTATTCCAACATGAGGGACCAGGTGATGATAATCGAACCACTTCCTGCTGTAAACAAAATTTTTTCTCATATACAGCAGCAAGAACGTCAAAGGCAAGTACTCTTAAATAACCTTGGTTCTAAGGACGTGGCTTTATTCACTAGACGTAAAGGAGGATTTTCGAAGTCCTACAACCAAGCTGAAAATTTAAAAAAAGACAAAATGTTTTGCACACACTGCAAAATCAGTAGGCATTCTTTCTAGAATTGTTTTAAAGTGGGTAATGCCAAAGCACCACTTTGTACTCTCTACAATATGTCAGGACACTCTATGGACCGATGCTACAAATTACATAGATACCCACCTGGACACAAATTTTTTAGTAAGAATAAAAGCCTTGAAGGTTTTGTGAATAATGTTTCTGGACATAATTTTTCAGCTGATGACGACGACGAACCTAGTTTGTTGATAGAAGGCAAGTTCATGAAATTATGGTTGTACTCAAGTCTAAGGATTCTCTCACAATTTCTCCCTCTGCCAATCACATTCAAATTGTGGCTCCCTCTTCCTCTCCTACCATGTTCGGTATTTTTATGTCTCTTTGCCATTTCACACACTTGATACCAATGCTACCTGGATAATATGCACAGGTGCTACAAACCACATGGTCTGCAGCACCTCTTTTCTTTCTCACATCACATCTAAAGCTTCTTACTCTGTTAAATTGCTAAACAGAGACTGTGTGTTTGTATCACACATTGGTGTGGTACAGCTGACTGAAACAATTACTCTTTCAATTTACTCTCTGCATGAAAATTATCTGCCCAACTTCAGTGTTGTTTTGTCTTTTTACTTGATGTATGCTTTATTCAAGACTTTGCAACATGGTTGACAATTAAGAAGGGTAATGTCACACATGGGCTCTATTATTTGGACACTGACAAGCCACTATCAATAGC
This sequence comes from Morella rubra, assembly GCA_003952965.2. Classification (NCBI taxonomy): domain Eukaryota; kingdom Viridiplantae; phylum Streptophyta; class Magnoliopsida; order Fagales; family Myricaceae; genus Morella; species Morella rubra. The sequence continues at coordinate 23,461,352 of CM025856.1, forward strand.
TCTTTGCACCACTCTTGTCAACTATAGCCCTCATCAGACTTCGGTTATAAGCTCTACTGCAGATACTTCTTCCACTTTTGACCTATGGCACTGCAGATTGGGTCACTTGTCTAATTCAAGATTTAAACTTATCAATGATTCTCATGTGTCCTCTTTTTCTACTTTACCACATCCTTGTCTCATTTGTCTGCTTGTCAAACAACATAGATTATCTTTCCTTAACAGCAAACACATTTCATCTTCTCTTTTTGAATTAGTGCATTTAGATTTATAGGACCCTGTGCTACTACTTCTTATAATATATATCATTATTTTCTTACCATTGTTTAAGATCTCTCTAGATGCACATGGAATTTTATGTTGAAAAATAAATTTGAGGTAAAATCTTGCATGCACTTTTTTACTGCCTTGATTGAGACCTAATTTAATACCAAAATAAAAAGATTTCACACTGACAACGGCCTTGAAAGTTCTTGCATCATTGCACGCACCTTTACCCTCATACAAAATAACATAGTAGAACGCAACGCACCTACGAAACTCAACAAAATAACATAGTTCTTCTAAGTTGCTAGGGCCCTCAAATTTTAGTTCAATCTCCTTTTAAAATATTAGACAGATTGTATTATGACAACAACATATCTTATTAATCGCATACCGACCCCTCTCCTCCAAAACCAATCCCCCTTTGAAATACTGTTTGGTCATAAACCCTCATACACTCACCTAAAAGACTTTGGTTGCCTCACCTTTGCTACTACTTTGTTCCAAGGTCACAAGAAATTTGACCCCCGTAGTCGTGCTGCTATTTTCATTAGGTACACTTTTAGCATAAAAAGTTATAAGTTACTTGACTTGCATACAAATTTCATTTTCATCTCACGCAATGTTATCTTTAATGAGACAGTTTTCCACTTCATACTACCCCTCTCTCTCCTCCATCTCATTCCTCCTCTCCTTTTGTTTTTACTAAGTCTTTACCTGATACCTCTACCTACCCACCTTCTGATCCAGTTTTACCTTTGTCTTCTCCCACCTCTCCTATTATCCCCATTTCACCTTCTAGTTCACCTTTAGAATCACTGGACATTCCACCTACTACTTCTTCTCCAATGGTCCTTCTCGAACCCCTTTCTGTACCTTCTGACCATACATTACTACCACCTACCACTTCTGCTCTTCTCTGTCAATCCACCAGACACAAATATGCCCCTCAGTTTTTGCAGGATTATCACTGCCAGTAGGCCATGTGTGACATCTCTTCCTAATCTCATCCTACTGCACCCGATTTACATTGAGGTGATTCCGTTTCTATCTTTCATACTCTTTCTTACCATAAACTCTCTTTTTCCTTTCATGCATTTACTACTTTAATTTCTTCTTCCATTGAACTTACTTCTTATACTATTACTGTGAAAGATGCTAATTGGCGTAATGCCACGCTTTCTGAACTTAATGCCTTTGAACTCAACAACACATGGTCCTTGACTACTTTGCCCTTTTTTAAAACTCTTATTAGGTGTAAGTGGGTCTTTAAGCTTAAATATGACTTGGTGATCTCCGCTACTTTCTAGGCCTTGAAGTAGCCCATTCTCAACATGGTTTATCCATCAGTCAACGCAAATATGCGTTGCATATACTAGCAGATCTGGCCAGCTTAGTTCTCGCCCCCTCACGTTACTTATGGAGCAAAATTTACGTCTTAATCAGACTAGTGGTAGTAATGTATGGTCAGAAGGTACAGAAAGGGATTCGGGAAGGACCATTGGAGAAGCAGTAGGTGAAATGTCTAATGGTTCTAAGGGTGAACTAGAAGGTGATGTGGGGATAATAGGAAAGATGGGAGA
>CM025856.1:23470698-23492472 GCA_003952965.2 Morella rubra
GTCAAGTCATGTTCATGAAAAATGGAACCTGCACTATAGCTGCGGGACAAATCCCACTCAAGGTGCGCATAAAAGTAGGTGTTTTGTTAGTGGACGGACCTTTTGGCCCTTGGGGTTGATGACAGGTTATCCAAGTGCCTGTCATGTTGCCTTCAAAAGAATTAGTCTTTCTATCACAATTTTCAGAGTGAATACTAATGTCAGGACCACCAATGACTTGAGCTTCTAGTTTTTTCTTTTCCTTGTTTTGATTTTTCCTTGGATAAGATTCCTGGTTAGTATTCTTTTCAGGGATCTCAAATTGCAAGTGGGATATATTCTTCTGCATTGTTGGCTGGAATTTATATACATCTGCCTAAAGAATAGCATAGGCCTCTTAAGTTGGTTTTCACGGGCGCTTGGTAATTTGACTCCTGTATTAGGAGACAGAATGGCGGAATAGCAGCTCACCAAATATAAGCGAAGACCTTAGCACTTGACCAGTAAAAATGCTATAAACAGGATTGGCGGAACCTCTCAAGTTGGAGATTGGCCAGCAGTTGAGAACTAATTAGCTACAGAAGTTTGTGAAGGACTGTAGACCGCAGTTCATGACCCTTTTCAGTTTTCACCCCGAGCGAGCAAGTCACGTGACACATAGAGACCTTAACTATTTGATTAAGATATGTATTAAAATATAGCTGAAATTTTCAAGTGGAGTAACATCTGCAGAAGCCCAGAGGGAATAATTTGTCTGATACCCATTTCAAACTACTAATGTGCCGCACGTGGAAGTTGGAATGCGTGCCAAATAGTGGAAGGATTAGCAGCAACCATAGGACTCTTAGCTGCAAATTGTGGACCCTGTCAGGGCAGAAACGCTGGCTTTTTGTTATCATTATCTACGATTCGTGTTTGTTTATTTTTGTAAATTTTCAGTAAAATAAATACACTCTAAATTTTAACTTTTTATACATATATTTTTAAATTTTAATAATTTTAATAAAATAAAAATTTTAAAATTTTAAAAATATTAAATTTTTTAAAATTTGGTTTTTTTTTTTCAAAAAAAAAATATATATAAAAATTTTAAAATTTATAAATAGAACATATTTAAATATTAATATAAATAACTTTTATTAATAAAATTTAATATTATTTTAAAAAATTTCAAAATATTTAAAAATTTAAAAATCTCACCGAAACAAACATTTCTTATATTTTTGGTATTCGATTTGACTCCATGTTAGCTTTCAAATTTTGCCCAAGTCTCGTCTTTGTTCATTAGAATTAAACTAATGCAACTGGTTCAAACCTTTTATACTGGCTGCTCTCGATTTCCTTCAAGAGTAGTAGTAACATTCAAACTAACATTGTTGACTAATAAAGAAATTACATTATAAAATATATATATATATATAAATAAAGGAGAACTTCCCAAGAAAAGAAAAGACAAGAAAGACAGGATATAAATGAGAATGTCCCGAACCGGTAAATAGTTAATGTGGGTCACCGATGTTTTCAGAAAGTTGGCACCAAGTCAATAAGTAATAAACACGAGCAAGCAGCACTAGAAAGTGGACACAGCCAAAATAAAATTTGCTTCTCAAGTCCTTGCCGACTGCAAGACTCAAAACAACTCCGCTCATTTGCCAGATTTCACAACGAGTACTAGCCGAAATTTTCTTAAACGATGAAAAAAAGAGTCGAAAAGGATAAAATACAAATATCGAAAATCATATAGGCACATGGGTAATTTGAAAAAAAACAGAGGCTCACGCGGGATGAAAGATAGAGACAATGCACGCCAATAATTGCCGAGAGGTAGCCGCTTAGAACAAAAAATAAAATTGCAGAGACGTAGCCGCCGCGGCCACAGACAGACAGTGCGTCTTTCTGCTCAGAAGTCAGAACTTAACCTTAATCCGCCACAAAACAATTCTCTCTCTCTATCTCTCGCTCGCTCGCTCCCTAGGTAATCGTTTTCTTTACTAAACATGGATGACTCCACTGAGCTAAATCCAGAGCCGCCGCCGCCTTCATCCTCAGCTCTCCGGCGCAGAAACTCGATCGCCGCGTCAGTAGTCGTCCCTAGAAAGCTCTCTCTCCCCACCCGGATCGCCACCAAGCCCCTTCACAGCTTCCACAGCTTACCCCACCAGAACGGTACCGCGTCGCCGCTGGACACCGAGCTGGTCTCCTCCCTCAAGTCCTCTCTGGACTACACCTCCTTGAAAGACCTACTCCCCTCTTCCAGCGGCGCCGCCATGGGCTCCCCAACCGCCACCAACTCCGGTTACGAGATCTCAATCCGCAACCGCCTCGTGAAGCAGGCAGCCTGGGCCTACCTCCAGCCTATGTCCTCCTCCCCGAGCTCCTCCTGCCAAAACTTCCTCCCCCGTCTCCGCCTCAGATTCTTCAGCAGCCTCACCGCCTGCCTCGCCTTCTTCAAAAGCCATCTTCTTCCCGCAATGAGGCGACTTATCGATTGGATTCTCCGCGCCTGTCAGCTCCAGATGAACATATAGCGCCGGTCAAATTAACTGCAATCGTGCGTCTTCACCGCGACCCTCTGATGGCCCTGAGTGGTATTACTGTGAATGCGATTTGACAGAATAGCTTCCTTCTTTTTGTGTGATTTTTCTTTTACATCATCTTCCAATTCGAATCCCAGATAAAATGTTTGAAGCATAGAAGATGAAGGTATATATTACAAGGAGAAAAGAATAAAATGAATTTGACGTCTTCTGAAAAGAATCAAGTATTTGTACAATTCTCAATTGTGTGGTTTTGAACGCCTAAATAGGTGGCCTTGGTGTGGCGTTCGGTTGGAATTGTTTTCCGGGGGAGCTGCTGGGCCGACCTCCGGGTTGTATGCATCGTCAGCTTCCCTGTATTCTCGTTGGTTGAAAAGGAAAGCTTGTAATAAATCGGTTTTCGGTGGTTCGGCAACTACGCGGTTGAATGTACTATCGGGCAGTGGCGGGGCACTCGGACTCGGAGACCACCTCTTGTTCTTATCTGACCGACCGTCTCGCTTGTTGGGCGCACCATTAGGGGGAGGCTGGGACGTTCTCGAATCATTACGATTGGCCCTCTGCAAAAGTTGTTTGAGCGCTTCAAAAACAAAGTAATAACACCTTTCTAAGGTAATGTTTGTATTTATCAGAAGACAACATTTTAGTGGCCAAGTTGACATTTTTACATGAACTAAATGCCAATCCTAATAGAGTTCTTGATCTCATAACACCAATTCTCACTTCCAATCTTAAAGCCTCAAACCTCCTGAAATTGTCATTGTTCTATATTTTGAGTTTTAGTCTCTGGCAAGTCTAATCAATCATTTTCTATCCTCTGCCGCAAATTGACATAATCTATAAGGAATGTACTTCATACCAAATTACCAATCTACGTGCCATGATTTGGTTATGTGGGTGAAGGGCTAATAAGCTTTGTATATGGGAATCATGGAACTGGCCTTGTTCAAATACCCGCCGGAAAATATGGTATAAGATAAATTAAGAGCGCCTTACCTCACTGCCGGAGCGGTTAAACATTCTAGACGTAGAAGCCAAGTACTCCACAACTTGGATGAAGGCTGATTGACCTAATTGAGAGCAGTTTTGTATATAGAAAAGGGCCAAATCCCACACCCTGGCTCTCCACTCCAGCAACTTCCTGTCGATATCTGTTTCATGCTGGGATACATACGGCCGCAACAGGGTGTCATACACATAGCCGGTTCCCTACATAATACAGAAGTTATCACATTCTCAGTCATAAATGAACGAGGATATTGAATTGCTACTTCCTTTGAATATACGCAAATTCCCTCCACCCCGATAAATCCCTCCTTCCTAGTTCAATTTACCTTGGTCTTTGGGTACCAAAGATAGATAATAAGCACCAGCTTCATCTCACTGTACAAGGGAAACCTACACAAAATTTTGGCATAAGTTGATATCCTGTTACACAAAGAGCAAGTAGTATGTACAACGACCTATACATACCATGACATAAGTGCGTCCCCAACCCTCTCAAGAGCTGTAAGCAATGCCACAATGATCCTGCAAAATAAATGACAAAGTGACATTTAATTCACGTGCTACAGAAACATCTAATTCACTATGCTAGATGAGTATTAATGATCCATGACATCTATGAAGTCAGAAGATAGTAATGACGGCAAAATTTCCATCAGATGCTCCTGAAGTCTAGCTGAAAGACTTATTTCTCATAGTCTTTCCCTGTCCAGTTTTTCAGTCTATTTACAGCTGAAAGCGTCAATTCAAAGGCATCTCCTACCATGGGTTCGTTCTCCTAATACGGGCAAGACATCTCTGCACTATTGACCAACGCTACTGCAATTCCCTGGCTTAAGATGCTAGCCTTATAAACTAAGAGATGAAACAAAACCGGTTAAGTTCTCCAATACCCTTCAATCTGAACTACAGATTACCCCTATTAATTTCCTCAGCCTCGAGGTTCCGAAGCAGGGCTCCTGAAGGGCATCATTAACGTCCTCTAAAATGAGAAAACCAGATACGACAACAAGAATTGAACCAGTGGGCACACCATGGCTGAAATGGCTAAAAACGAAATGCTTCTTACTTACCAGTATTGACACCAAAAGCGGAGTTCTTCGATCTGGACCCTGTTCTTCTCCACGGTTTTGTAACACTCAAATGCAGGATATGCATACCCAAGAAGCAGCCTGACACCCAGAGATCAAAAACCAAGATGAAAAACAAAAACCCGTTGCAGCTCGGAAATCATAAAAAATTTCAATCAAAACAAGTTGGCAGCGGCCAAAGAAGAATCAAAAGATCTAAAATAAACATCTATGAGAATACATGGGGGTGCAACATACAGAAGAGATCTGGTTATGAAGTCTCCCAACATTTTTATTCCTACAGGTTAAATACCCGCCAAAAGCTCCTGCAAAACAGGCAAACAACGTTCTTTTATTAGTAGGAAAATCCTTAAAGAACAAAGCGAGAGGACAAAGAAGCATCAATTTCATAGAAAAGCAGGTTTGTTCAGAGTTAAATGTCGCGTAGACCAAAGAAACCCCACCAACTGGACCTGCTATCGATGTCTGATATCTATTTTACTGGTTTCAGAGGCGGCGTCCCAATGAAAAACTCACAAGAGACAATCACAAACATTGAAACAGAACACCTTGAGGATTTGGAGATTCTCAGAAATGGAAGTCTATACCTTTGGAAGAAGTATCTCTGATTCTTTTCTGAAAGAAAATGTATCTTGTGGGCTGAGAGAGGAGGAGACGAAACAAACTGGCAAGGAAGCTTGATTTAGAGGAAAAAGAAAAGCTGGAAGTGTTTATATAGCTACGCAGTTATGAATTACTAAAGCCAGCAAAATGTAATTTGATTAAAGCATTGCTGAGGTGGGGGGTAGGTTTCTTGGCTCGGACGCTTCTTTGTTATTTTACACGCAATTGTGTTGGAGGGATTTCTCGGGATTCTTCAAAACGGACTTTTACATGTCATCTGGCGGTTAATGCGTGGAGGGCTTTTCAGTCATTTTATGTCCAAAAGGGTAGGGTGTGGAAGCCTCTGTTGCCGGCAGTGTCAGCTTTGCGTCGATTCCTACCACGCATGCCATACCCTTTCAAAGGTCCACGTGGTAGATTATGCACCCTACGATTCTTAGTACGAGAACTGCGGTTTGACTCTGAATCTGTAGCGGAACTCGAAGTTTGGTCGTTGTTTCAGTTTGATCCGACACAAAAAGGCTCGTAAGTCGTAAGATTTACTTCGAGAAAAAGCTTTTTTTCTCCTCATCTGAATCTGTCGGAGATAAATAAATCATGTTTTATTAATTAAATTTAAAGAACGAGGAAAAGTATTAGGAGAAAAACTCCCTACTCACTTGCCATTTTGATCCGAATTCTTCGACATTTGTTTTTGTTGTTAAGATATTTGGACCCTTAAGGCTTAAACCCCCGGATTGCTTCGTCCCTAGCAAAATCTTGCTTCTGATTTACGTATACAGAGTATATAGTAGCTCTGGGGATTAGGAAGGATTTCATGGAACCTGCTACTTTAAATTGATGTTGAACCCGCTCGGTGGAATGTATATGCTGCGGAATAAAAAGAAAAGGAAAAAAACAAGACTGATTACAATATATGTTGCGTACGGGAGAGTGGAACCTCCCAATTTTGTAATATGTTTCGTGGAAACTTTGCCGAAACTTCGTGGCTAGAACCCATTGTAATCGTGATTGCGTTTGCGTAACTGGGTGGCATCAGGCATGAGGGAGAGAGGACCTGGAGACTTGGATATTGAAAGGGTCCGGGGGTGAGAATTTTGACTCGGGCGAGCTTATTTTACTCGTTTCCTTTTTCTTTACGCTTTTCTGTGGGCCCACAGACTGGTTCTACAAGATAACGAGACTGTTCATGTGGATGAGGGTATAATTGTCACTTACCTTCTCGTTGACCCAAATTCCTGATTTGTGAAGTAACTGAGAAGCATTCGGAATCCGTTTCTAGAATTCGGAAATAATTGGAAATAAAAAAAAAGTCCATGAGATCGTGCAGAGGACGCGCTTAAGCTTCCGAGTATAGACTATTTACATTTTGATGTTGTTGTTTTCTTGGGGGGCATCTTGCAATATTATTTATTATGTAGTTGTTCAATGTACCCATACACGACTCGCGCGCATGGCATAATGTGTCGCGCACATGAAATTAGGTGGATAAAGCGCAGTTAGCCATCGAGTTAAACTAACCCCAACTACCCTATAATATTATGCACAAATTGAGAAAGTACTACGAACGTAATATATATATACAACTGTTGTATCATCAAATTGTATCGTTTAGTGGTCGTCTTGACGTGCCATTGCCATTATTATGCCTTTTGGCCTAAATAATTACAGACAATATAAAAATATATTTTTTTGTTTAATTAATACCTATTTGGCTATTGGTTAGTTAAATGTTGACCTAACATACCAATCCCTTTGGCACGTCGAAAACAGAACACCGAGTGGAATATTTAATTCCGCAGGATTTCATTGGAAAAATGCAAATATGAAAAGGAAAGAACAACTGGTACTACTTATTAAGAATCAAACATCTCAATCTGGACTGCAGTTTTCCAAATCAAACAGTATCGCGTTGAATACGCAAATATTTTTGTGGAAAAAAAGGTAAAATGCTGGTAAATTTAATAATAAAAAAATAGAAGAAACTTTTTAAAAGAAAAGGTAAGGTAGAGGAGGACGCGGTCTAAGAGGACAGAGGTGGATTTGGATTTTGAAGAGAAGGACGAAGGAAGATTATTCACCAGAAACGACGCTATTATAGAGAAATTTGGTAGTGAAACTTTCCTAAAGACTTTGTGGACAAGTTATGGACTCTGTGATACATCGCATGTGATGACGTTTGGCGCAAAGAGTTTCGTAACATGCAGTATAAATGACGGGTACAATTCACTTTGTAAAGAAAATTTAAGAGTAAAAAAAACAAATATTTGACTTTATGGTGTACGTGATCGATTCTTTAGACCAATCATGAGTATTAGTTAAGAGTTGGCCCATGAATGGGACCTCTTTTTTTTCGGTTAATGGTTAGGTGAAGATAAGATAAGATGTGATCCTTTAACCTTGGTTTATCCTTCGTTTACTCCCAAGGAAGTCACGAGTCAAAAGAAAAGAAGATACCTCTTATTGTTGTAAATCCTTAGAAGCAATATAATTTCATCTCGTAGGATTATATGGGTTTCATTTCTTTTTCCGATTAAGTCCTGACGTGACTAGAAAGAAACAAAGGGTTTGGATGACACTAGGAAGGACTATGGAGTCGTCTACAATGGTAATTAATGTTGTAGAAAGCAGCCAAAAAATTTCAGTTTTCAGTCCATCTAACTTGGCCTTCTCTTTGTTGAAGGAGTTTGTCTAGAAGATGATCCCAGTGCTGTTAATGAGGCGAAGATCAAAAGGCTTAGAGCAATCTCCACTACGTGCTTAATTTGTATCGTGTTAATGCCTAGATGGAGATCTGCATGCACCAAAATGTAAAGATCAAATTAGACCTATCGCGTTTGGCGATCTACTCTACTCAAATCTATCTTGTCTGTACTCTTTGCCAACGAAAAAAGTTTCTAACGTACATTTTGTTTTGCTCAACTACAAAAATTGGCCAGTGGAGTTGGCGTAGGTCAACCTGATCTGACCAAGCTAGTGGGACAATAACATTATAACAAACGCACTTATTTGGACTAAGTGTGACATTGCTATCTTTTCGGGTAGCTAGAGTACGTACTTTAGTCCATATCAATATTGAAGTCTGAAGACGATACTTTAACTACTCTTTTGTTTGTTTTTTTTGGAAATTTAGCTCCAATGGCTTGCATGCACTTATCCATGGACCATGACTTAATTTCTGTGTGCGTAGTTGATTCCCTTTAACGAGTACTAACACAGGAGCAAATTCATTGAAACTTCCAACGGAAGACCACGTCTTCGTCCTCTGCATGTCGTTGCATTTATTTCCACCTCCTTCCTATTCAAAGGTTCTAGAAACTAACTCGTATTAATTATCAATATCTTATTGAATCAACGCTAGAGGTTAAAAATGGTCGCTTTCTAAAACTTGGTCCAATGTGTTCTCATTGCATCCTGCTGAACGATCGATCAATTTACCATGACAAGTTGCAAATGCTTGAAAGAGCAAACGATGCATGTTAAACGACTTCAAAAAAGGTTAGGCGTGTTAGGTCAACCTTTGACCAACCGTTCGATGGCTAATGACATAGTCAATGTGGTTGAAGATAACCTACACTTTCCTTTTGTGTGGGTATAAAAAAAGTTGCCTTGATAAAAATTGAAAAATCAGAAGTTAAGGAACCCATTGACCCAATAACATTTATTTTAAGGAAAATAAATTTATTTTAAATGTCTGGGGAAACCTTGGTCTTCAGTGTCTCAAGAGATTTGATATATAATATTTTTCCCCTTTAAAACGGATGAAAATAAAGTGTAATTTTTTTTAAAATATATTGGAGCTGATCAACCTATCTTACTTTTCTTTTTTGAAATATAAGTCAGTGACTCCATAATTTTGACTCTCGTTGTGGTCAGTTAAGCTTAATTCACGTATTGTCCTCATTTTTACACTTATCATTCATTCATTTGGCAACATGGACAAGTGTGAGTGACTTATAGGTTTATGCAAATAAAAAGTACGGTCAGACGTGGATCACATGGAAGCACGTCCGGCCAATATTTATCTCCGCACTTCCCCCATCCATTTCCTTGCTTCCTAATTTCCTCCGCCATAAAACAGTGCTGGTTTCCAGCTAAGCATGCGCCCCATGTTGTGGGCCAGAACAAAAATAAAAAAGGGGCCCCATGTCGTGCATAGTTGTGGACCAGACAATAAAAAGGAGAGCTTTCGTTTACTCGTTTATCCAAAGTAATGAGTACAGTCGCACTTGAGCAGTTTGATCAAGAGGCCCGTCCAGGCCCACGGTGCATCACTCAAGTCCTAAAACCAATACAAATAGGGCCTTCTTCCACTTCACCTTGATGGATTGGGTTTCTGCTAATGGGCCGTGACTCTTTCGAGGGTGTTGACTGTTAAAGATGTACCCGACATTTGTTATAGATCAATTTGTTTTAGAAAATTATTTGTATGCTGAATTTTCCTCTAATAAGGGTTCCAAATAAAATGTCGATATTAGAGAATTCTTCCTCTCAATGCTGTTACTTTTTATTTATTAGTCTATTGAAAAAGCACGTCCTATCTATGCCTCTTAAAATTTAGCATTTCCCATAATTTGCAATTTTCAAGTTTATAGATATACACGTGCGAAATATTGCTTTTACAATGAGAATATTTTTTAAAATTAAAAGAAAAAAAAATGCTCCTTAAAACATGGTAATGGGCCCGTGGACAGAAAGCCGAAAGAGTGCAATACGGAGGTGTAAATATTAGGGAATGTTGTAAAAATTAAAGAGAATGTAGTGTTATTGGGTTTTGTGAAAAAATAGTTAATAAAGTAGAATTTTAGGAGTTAGTGAAAATGTGAAGAAATATATATTTTTTTTTTACACAATGAACACTTTATTCCAAGAAAAGGACCAGCCAAATCAGGGCGGATCAAAGTACAACTGCTGTCGTAATAAAAAGCTAGGTAATCTAGATAAAGAGATTAAGCCGAAAAAAACTCCTTATCTATAGCCCACTTAGTCAAGTAATTCGCATTTGAATTAACTTGACGTGAAATTTTCATAAAATTCCACGATGGTCTATCTTCGTCATTTCTTGAATAATTTCAATAATGGATCCTACATCTCCTGCCAAAGAAATGGACCTATCCATAATACTTAAAATAGAGAGGAGTGAAAGAGATTATTTTTTAGTTATTTTATTTAATACATATTTTGAATTAATTATATTTACAAACTAAAATCTTGGAATAGTAAAATTTTTTATGCTTGTTAGTATTTTGCAAAAGCGACCTAAATAACTGGTCTCGTTCTCATTTGCGACTCCCTATTGGCCTGTTGATGGTTGCTGACCCACCAAAAGTGGATGAACGAGATATCTCGTATTGAATTGGTAAGTGTATAATAATATATCCGTATCACGAATTTCGTCATCTACACAAATCAAACAAATCCAAAATATGTTTTTTTTTTTTCTGATCAAACAAATGTAAATAGAAAATGAGGACAGCGAGAGAGAGTCAACGGAAAAAAGAAAGGAAAAAAAAAAGGGAAGGTATCGAGAAATGCTACTACGGCCACTGCTCGACCCCTCTATCTCTCTTCGCCCTCCTTCTCCAGGTATTGTACTACGTATCACTTGAGATTTAAATCTTCATCTATCCAAAATCATAGAGTCATAGGTGGGCGGCAGATCTTCTCTTTCTTTTGAATTTGTTTGGTTCAAACATTTTATAGCATTTGCGTTGCATTTGTGCAATGCTTCAGGAAGAGCTACAGATCAAAGTGCGCAGGCAAAGCTATGGGTCGAGACGAATTAGTTTCCGAAGAAACTAATAGGCGTGCTAACTTACGATTATGCAATGTCTCAAGGTACATTGATTTCCTTACGTTGTTGCTTACGAATTTTGAAATTATTGTTTAAATCATGTTTTACTTGGTTATTCCTCTTCTTCTTCTGTTCTTAATGTAATTTGTTGGTTAGTTATACTATCGAATTGCTGGAGATACGCGCCGATGATCCTAAAATGCATGTCTTATTTATCCCTGGAAATCCAGGTGAGTTTGGTTTCACTATCGGGTGTGTGTTTTCTGGTTTTTGGTGGTCCGTTGACAAATAGGATTGCTGTTCTTTTGTTTAATATATATATCCGTCACTACTTTGTGTAGGCATTGTTGCATTTTATAAGGATTTTGTGGAATCACTGTACCAGTTTCTCGGAGGACATGCATCCGTTACAGGCAAGATATGGTTTCTTGCCTTTTGTTCATGATAAATTCTCCATCTCTGAGTTGTCACCTCTGGGCTAATTCATTGCACGCTCTTGTGTTATCACCAGCTATCGGGCACACATCATGCACTAAAAAGGTACTTACACACTGCTAATGTAAGATTAAGCAGTCGGCAGTTTCTGTTCTCTGCCGGTGTTACTGTTTTGCAATACTTCATTTTGCGGTATTTAGGATTGCACCATTTTACTTACTAGGTCCTGGCCTAGAATTTCGTATTTCGAAGTAGACACAGGTGACAAATAAGCTAACCCTCAACATTCGAGCTGTGCTCAATTCTGGTCTAGAATGAAGGCAAGTTCTGGAAGTGAAACTTGACTAATGCCTAGTATTTTGTTGAAGGCATCCTTTAAGTCAACTAGCAATGTGTGTTTTTTTAAAAAAAAACTGTTGAGAAACTCAGAAGGTAATCATTGTTCACTCGTAAGGTTGAATGGATCAATTGAACCAGTTGATCATGGAACTATTTTCCCGTGTCTTTTATGAGTGTCTGTCCTTTCTGTGCGGGTCTCTTAGTTTTTTTCCTTTCCTTGTTTGTTCCATCTAGACATAATGTGACTTCAAATCAGTGCAATTTTTTTCACTTTGATGTTGTATATAGCTTTGTATGTCTTTGTAAGAGGGTCTTTGCAACATGACTTGTTTATGTACGTTGACTTGTTGCTAGAACTGGGAGTGTGGAAGGTTGTTCTCATTAGAAGAACAAATTGATCACAAGGTAACTTTCGTCTCTCTTCGTTTGAGCAAATTGTTGGCCTGAAGAGTCACCAGTGTTATGTTAAGATCTGTGGATTCATAAACAAAGTAAACTTTGTACCACATGATGAGTAAGATTGAAGTAATTGCTTTTACCAAATCCTAGGAAACTTCTTAATAGATCTGCATGGTTTTGAAAAATGCACTTATTTGGTACCAGATTCAGACTCATTCCAAGTTAAATGAATTTTCCGCTGGAAATGGAATCCGGTCAAATACGTCTGCTGTACTATCAAGACTCCTTTGCTTCTACAAATCCAACTAGTCTGGATACAAACTTTATTGCCCTCTATTATTTTGTAGGACTCCTTAGGTATTGCATTTAACTATTTTCTTGACAGTCTTGTGCTTTTGCAGATGGATTTCATTGAGAAGGAGCTTGGAAATGTTGAAGTTCCTTTATGCCTGGTAATTCCATATGTATACTATACTTGCAATTCGATGCTTGCCTTTTTGTGTGTAAGGCATGAAAGTGAATATCAATCAATAGCACATCTTTGTCCCCGGTGACTAGATTGAATTCTTACTTTAGTCTCCATTCATGTGGCTTTTCAGTAAGTGATACAGATGTTGGGTACAAGAACAAAGAGAAAACAAAAGAAATGAGATTTGGATGCTTATGTCTTAAAATGTTTTAAAACCCTGGAAGTTTGCCACTTGTTGAAACTGGACTCTAGTGTCTAGTCACTTTTCTATCTGCATAACTATCTGCCTTTCAAGATGGACTAGTGTCCAGTTAGTCCTCCGTAATAATGTTTTCTTCATATTTGCGAGCATGTGCACTTAGGAGAATTATATTTTGTTTATTAAAAAGCACGAAGTGAGAGGGGATTTCAAGGATATACTGCCCCCCACCCTCCCCCCAGATATTCTATACCAAATTTCTTTGGCTATGAATGATTTTTTCTTTATTTTTGAACATATTACTGTGTTTCCAAATTTGTACTTATCATTATGATCGAATGTTTTTTGTTTCTGTGATTTTCATTTTAGTGTGTTCTTCTTACATTGTCTCTTTCAAAAGATAGTTTCTGGACATAGGAAAGAGTAGATGCTTTCCAAATAACAACACCATCCCCTCCCTTCATTGGATAATTGGGTGATGGGAATAGTCCATCCATTCCAGCTTTGAACTAGAACTACTTGCATACTTTGCCTGCTTTGTGTTGTAGGCCAACTTCATGCAGTGTTCTGTTTTATTGCTGTAATCAGTCCATTACCTCCCTTGGATTCTAGAAAAGTCATCAAGTCATCGACATAGTTATTGTAATCTGGGGAAAGCACTTGGTATAGTGGAAGTTGATTTCTGGTTTGTTCCCTGAAATTCTTAGTAGCTGACATGTAATTCCCTGTGTAGGTTGGACACTCCATTGGTTCATACATGGCTATTGATATGTTTAGAAGGTCCTCGCAGAAGGTTGCATCAACTTAAAATTTGTGTTTACAGTATCTTCATGCTTTCTTACTCTCTTTTCAGTTTACAAACCATTTTTGTTGACATTTTTCCTGGGTTTATAGGTGACATATTGCATTGGACTATTCCCATTTTTGGCATTAGACCAGTACTCCATGAAGCAGTCTATTATTGGCAAGATGACAGCGTACAATTCTTTCTTTGTGACAAGTAACATTATTCATGTCCTCTTACCTTTTGTTTTGTCCGTGAAGATGGTGAAGATGCTAGGGGTGTGAATGCACTGGGTGGTCTCCTAGGCCGGCTCAATGCAGCCTACGGTAACTAGATTAGGGCCAATGGGTATGGGAGGTGGGGGGTAACAAACTTTTAGTCATCTAATGGGTTTGAGTTTTGGCCTCCTTTTTTTTTTTTTGGTAGTTGAATTTTGTCCTTCCCACTTGGTCCTAAATGTATATAAACTGGTTATCTTTAACCATGACGACCTAAAACTAAGCACTTGTAGGATTAATTGTACTTGTTTCTGGTTTCAGGTCACGAATTTTAAGTGTTGCTCTGTGTCTCATTGTGGCAGCATTGGGATGTTTACCAAGGAGGGCTATTAGGTTTATTTTGACAAACTCTATTGGGAAGTCATGGTCAGCCGCTGCGCTTGAGGCTGGTTGCACACACTTGATGCAGGTGAGTTTTGCCCGTGATGGATACATGAAGTTGGCTTCATAATTTCAGAAGAACTTTTCATAAAGCAGTAACAAGCAATTTGGGTCTTTAATTTTTCTTAATATTAATCCATTTCCATAGCAATTGTGTATTGTTAGTTGGACATTCTACTGATATCTGTGAATCCGATCATAATTACACTGGATATCTTTTCATATGTGCACTAAAATGGTGACTCAATTAATTGAGATTTAAGTTTAGGTGAATTCTGTCATTTTCGTGCCTGTGGGTGTGTATGCGTTTTAGTTCTCTTAATTACCTTTTGTCCTCTCTTATTTACAGTATCACATTCTGCGGAATATGTTCTTTCTGGCTATGACGGAGTTCAGAAAGGTAAAAGATTTGCTTTCCATAAGAATATACAATATGAATTTTGTCATCAATTCTCCTGAGAGGTCACAATCACATCAATCATACATTTTAATAAGAAGAATGCATTTCCACCGATACTTGTACTTGCTATGCTATTCAGCCCAATTCTGATTGAGCACTTCTCTTTGTGATAAAGTGTTTCTCTGATTGTAGTCGCTGTTTTTAGTATATTAGATAAAGTTATCCAATCTTCCTCTTTCTCTTTTTTTTTAAACTGCTCTTCCTGTAATTTTAGTTCCCCGTTCACAAAACCTGCTAATGCCTACACACTTTGGTAGTAATTAAGTGAAAGGAATTTTAACTTATATGCTAGGTTTATGAAGTATTTGGTTACCCCTGACAAACCATCATATATGCTTTGAGAAATATGTTTCCCCATGAAGTAGTTAACAAAGTCTTCTATACTTGGTTTGCACTACATCTACATTTCACTGGCCATGCATTCTTCTGGACCATCAAATGTCGGAAATTGTGACCTAGGGTATGCTGATGCTTTTCACTTTGACTTATTGCATGTGATCCTGGGACCGACTAATATGTGTTTTTTCTACTTTTTTTTTGTTTTTGTTTGGGGGGCTGGGGGGTAGAAGCTTACCAAATGCCAGAAGACCTATCTTTGAGACTCAAAACAAGGAAAGTATGAGTTTCCTTGCGTGTTACTTAATTGGTCATATCTACACTCTGTTTATGTTTCCCTGATGGTTTGGACTATATTCCTTAGGTCATAATCTATTCACAGATCTGTGCTGATTAAATGTGTTTGTGGTAGCTTTCGGAGGCACCAGATTGGGGGTTTATGAGAGAGAAGCAGGAGAAACTTGCTTTTTTGTTTGGTGTTGATGATCACTGGGCTCCACTTCGAATGTTTGAAGAGGTGAATGAGGGATTTTGTTTCTTATCACTAGATCTGTGTTTTTATATGAGCCATATAGAAGGAATTTCTTGATTTGCCGAAATGCTTTCAAAGTGATATTTTGTCTGTTTCTGGGACAAAATTTGTTTGATTGTGTGCCTTGGAATATGTGCTCAACCACAGCCCTCTAAATGGTGCCTCTACATTTCTCTCCTTGTCCCCTTCTTTTATTCCGCCTACTCCTCAAGACTATATGGAAAATCCTCACACGCTCTTCCGTCTTGAATTCATGCTTTATATCTATTTTTGAGATTATACCTAACCCCTCAGTTTTCATAAGTTGGTCAGACATCCTATGGTTTACGTATTCCCTTCACTTGACACCCTGATGTAATGTTAGAAAGAGAGGGTTTAGTATATATATGACAATGAAACGTGTGAGCCATACAAGTTACTTTTGAAGTGAAGGGATAAAGCATTTGTACATAAAGCATTTGTAATTTTTGTTTCGGGTTCATAGTTGCCTTCATGCCGTATAGTTATGAGCTTGGTGGTGAGAAGCTGTAATTTACTCTCACTTCATCTGAATGGCAAGTGACTTCATTGACAATGTTCACAGTAGGCACACAACATAATGAGAAACCGTAATAAGATAGGATGGTGGATACTTATCACTGTGGTGGCTTACACTGAAAGTGGGCAAAAAGTGAAATGATGCTAATGAAAAGTTTGTCCAGAGATGATCCTTATCACTATGAATCAGCCTTATCGTGTTGAGCTTATCTAGAGAGAAAAGTTTCTTGAAAATTTCCCCATGTCTATGGTATTCTTCAATATGACTGAATGCGCTCATCTTACACCAATTTCTGGCATTCACAGATTTCCAAGCAGGTCCCAGGCATTTCTCTATCAATTGAAAGGGCCTATGATCATAATTTCTCTTGCACTGATGAGGGATCATCAGGTGTTGCAAAGCATGTAGCAAGCTTGATCAAGAATCAATTGTTGCATTCAGGCCAGTAAGGTGTCTCTGTTGCTAGCTTTCTGGATAATCATAGTTCTGTCCCGTATTTAGGAGGATTGGACAATGGGTTATACATCATCCCCTCATTCATAAAACGCAATCAGTATGATTTCAATCTTGCCTTTGTAAGGATTATAACCTGAATGCTTTTATTAGTTAGCAATGCGTAATAATTTACCCTTCTGTTTTGTTCACTGACAAACTTGTTAATGCATCTGTCTTCTACTGAACACCAATATGTCCCTTCAAGTGCTGGTACCGTATCTAAATACTCCACAAGGACGATCTTCATAAATGTAGCTACGTCTACGCCCTATACGTCTAGCAAGCAGGCAAAATTCGGGGGCAATCTTTTTTCTTCCCCGCGTCTAGAAGTTGGTTTCCTAATTTGTTTGTATCTTCCCGTGACTCTTTGATATCTGGACCGACACCTTAAATCTAACAGGACCATTTTTAATTAGACTAACAGGCGCAAGTATCCGGCCAGAAGGACAACATCACGGGCTACATAATGCCTAAATGGAATGCAACGAGGACTCATAAGAGCTGTTTGCGTGACGGTGATATGAAATTAGTGCGATTAGATTGGTTTGTATTATAACACAATATAACAAGCCCAAGAATCAGCCTAAGAAGAGGGAGGGGCAAAAGAATATACATATAAATAAATCCAGCCAACGGGATCGAATCAGCCAGGAGATTTGAAAAAAAGAAGGAAAGGAAAAGGATCGAAAACAATATGCTTAAAACAGAGGAAATATCCACACTTCCGACGAGTGCTTAAGACAAGCCAAGGATTGTCAGATTAACTACGTGCATAATTTTTTCTGATCCCCAAATCATTCTTACTGTCTTGGCAGTTTCCTAATTCCATAAATATATGTAATTTGCCACGTCTGCTTAATCACATACGACACATTCGTGATTATTATATATAACAAGATACTTAGCTTAGCTTAACTTGCTCTCGATCTCCTTCATATATATGACAGCAAATCGAAGACAGCATTTTTTATATCAGCAGAACATGCGGCTGTGATCACGTTGTCTTTAGCCAAAATTAACAGACCCGTCATTGTATCGTATGGTCACCCACCTGAGGTCACATGCAGAATTTATAGAGGACCTTCCCCCACCCCCATAATTAGTCAAATGCCCCCATCCCCACTCACTCACTTCCTAAGAAACCTTCGCAGAACGTCCCTCTGTCTCTCTCTGTTTCGAACTCTCTCACCGCAATGCCCACCACCAGAAGAAAGCTCCTCGTCAACAAAGTTTCAGTCGACATAGGCTGCGGCTGCAGAAGACCAAAACTGTTCCGCATATTCCATCCAAAACCAAAACCCAAAACTCCCAAATACCAAAGCCACAAACAGTACTATACCTCTTCTTCAAGCTCATGGGACAAGGAGGACACCACCACCACCACCACCGCCAACACATTCTACCAATACGTTGACTATGCGCAGTATTCGGACGTCGAGAAAGACATGGAGGGCTCGAGGACTGTCACAGGCTTTGGCAGGATAGACGGTGAGAGTGTTGCGGTGGAGAAAGATTCCGACGACCCGTATCTGGATTTTCGGCAGTCAATGCTCCAGATGATAATGGAGAATGAGATATACTCCAAGGACGATCTCCGGGAGCTTCTGAATTGTTTTCTGCAGCTGAATTCACCCTACCACCATGGACTCATTGTCAAGGCTTTCACCGAGATATGGAACGGGGTGTTTTCTGTGAGGTCTAGCTCACCTAAGCTGCATTTGGGTGCAAGTCACGAGAGGTCTAGGTGATACACGTGCATTGTAGTTCATGATCGTTGCTCTAAAGTCTAGTCCCAGTAATGGTACAAGCCTGTTATGTCTATTTTTCATGTATCATGTACTGAATGTAACAAAATAAATGGCTAAATGGCAGAAGTTGCAGGAACTCTTTGTTACTTCTTGTTTCTTTCTTTGTTTTACTATCTGCTCTTTTGCTGCCGTGTTACTAAAGATGATCTTTCTACCGGAATTTGTTTTGTTTGTTAGTGTTCCTTTCACTTTGTGCTCTTAATGAAAAAATTGCTATTTTTTGGGGGCATTCGAAGCCATGGACATTGGAGAGCATGATCCCAACGAGGGTTAGTCAAAATCTTCACCAGTTTCAAGAGGTTAATCGTTGGTGGGGAAAGATAGACATTGGGATTTTAAAAGTCTAATAATTAGGGAGATTTGGGCAGTATTGGGATTTGAATTTTATAATAACTAGAGGAGTTGTGAGTGGTGTGGGACAGCTGTTTTGATGCTTTTTAAATGAGAGAATAGAAGCTCGAAGCTAAAAAGAAATAGAGAATAGAATAAATTTTCCGTCTGACTTGTGCATTTTCCAAGACTGTCATTAAATCTTGGATGTTCAGAAATCAGACGTTCCTTAGTATACTTTGCAAGTGGCCGCTGAATCTCTAGTAAATGGATTTGAGTTGGACGTCTCTCTGCTTTCTGTCATTTTGCGTGTACGAAGACACTTGCAACTTGCAAGTTGAGCTGTATGGAGCTATTTCAATTTTGAAGAACAGAAGAAGTTCTCTGGTAATAGCTGCGGATGCGGTTTATCATTGTTTAGGAACAAACTTCTAAACAATGATATGGCTAAGGCACTTTTAAGGCCAATTTTCTTTTTATACGAGAAAAGGGTGTAAAGGGGGACTAATGTAGCCTAATCCTTATGCATAACTATGGGAAATTCTATCTGAAAGTCCCGGTTGAGTTATAGTTACTCACTCCAGAAAATAGAGAATGAAAAGGAAAGAAATTGTCATTATATTTCTATTAGAATATAGTTGATTTTGAAAGTGAGAGGTTCGAATCCGCAAAACTCTTGTCCTTACACCTATTCTTAGATGTCCCTATTTTCAGATCCTCGAATCAAATGATCTCCGACTCTCGTGTGTTTTTTTAAAACACTCTAATGTTTGTTGTTTTCACTATGCTTCTCCTATTTCTAGTGCATTTAGATTAAGGAAGAGCACTTTAGAAACCAAATCAAATCAGCCATATAATATTTGAAATGGAAGTTTTATTTTCATTGCAAAGATCCTTATCCTTGGGGGCTTCGACCAACTTTAAATTATTGGAAACTATCACACACTTAAAATAACATGGAGAGAAAGTTGACCTCATTTAATTTTACATGGCAAATAACATGGAGGACATTTAATCGATCCAAGCGGGAAAAAACTTTGGGCTGACCATTGTAGGGCATTTGTAAAAACCAAAAAATAAAGTCTCTGTGTCCGTCTCTCTCGTGAGTAAAGAAAATTCTCGTGGTAAATCTCTCTCTTTCTCAACCACATAAACCAGTACTGAGTACATAAATGTGGTTTGTCTGATTAACTTAAAAATTGTGGACAGTCATATCTAGTGCAGGGAATCTTCATGATAGTGGAAAACAGAGGGGGCCTTCATTTAAGACAATAAGCGACCACAGCTCTCTTGTGATAAAAGATTTTGGCCAAATGCAACCGAGGCAGCAAGAACCTCCAACTCGGTCTCCTTAAATCCTTGCTTTGGAATGCAGAATGGTTTTTAATGCTTTTCAAGAGGGGAAAATGTTTCTGCCATTTCTTTTACCAACAAATTAATGGTTCTAACGTTGCAGGTGCAGACTGCAGAAGTCTCCTTGATGATTTTTGACTTTCAAACTTGGGGATACCTGCTGTCAATAGCACCCTTCTCATCGAATCGAAAGCTCAGTTTCACAAGTAAAACACAGTGACATATTTTTGTCTGAGCTTTCCCAAGTAAACACAGTGACATATTTTTGTCTAATGCCTGGTTGTTTTCTCTCTAATATTGGGGGCCACCTTTCCTGTTTTGCAGGCCAGCGGAAAAAAAAAAAAAAAAAAGAAAAAAAAAGAGCAAACATGATCTTGTTGCCTTAACTGAAGGCAAAGTTGGTTATCAGACTTATCAGAAGAGAGAAGGAGAGGTGCATGGATGGGAGCTCTAGTAAGGAATCATGACAAGGATTTGAACAAAGCAAGCGCCAAGTAACTTGGAGGTTATCATAATCTACTAGGGACCACCCCTCACGAAGTAGAGGTCACGGATTAGAATGGTTTCGTCCCTTCCTTTGGGGTGGGGGGGGGGGCCAAACTTGAAAAATGTTGAAAAAGAAACACAAAACATCAGATAAAGGAAGAGGTATCTACTTGAAGAGAAGGTCGCCGGCAGCATCAATTTCGGAAAAGAGTTTTCTTGTTTGAAAAAGATAAGACAACAATAGACTGAAAAACATATGAGGGATTTGGGTTCTTTTTTTGCAGATTAAAGCATGACATTTTGATTTAAGTATCAAACGCGAGACCTGAAGAAAAAAATAGTGGCGAACATATGAGGAGGGAAACAAAATGCAAACTGCATCAGACAAGTCATCTCTCCACATTAAGGACAAGAAACCCCATTGCTTCAATCTTGTCCCTCCATAGAACGCTTCTTCCGGAACAACCCCCCTTAAAGATGTTTGCTCTTTGTGACATCAAGACGTGTTAAGCTACTTTAAGGAAAGCTGGTTCCAACTCGGTAATCTTTGCAACCTAGGGACCCAGCAAAGCTCTCAGTTTAAGCTCAGACATGTGGGTCCTAATTGAGGTTCAGTCACAGGATACAAGTTCAGCTGTTGGCTGAGTTCTCCAAGTCTAATCTACATCGCCTTGATTTAGCAAAACTAAGCAGCAAGCGACAATCTTCTTTACATTGATTGGAATTAGTTTGGGGACAATCTCCCTTCAACGGAGATTACCGGTTCAGATATTTCTTTCCATCCACTTGGGCGGTTGGGCCAAACTTATCCAACGAGAAAAGGAGGAGTGGAGGGGCTGTGTTTTCTAAAGCCATGGGCAAACTCGAAAAAGTTTTTTATAACATGAATTTAATTCCGGAAGTAAATTAGGTTTTATTTTCTAAATTGGAAATTATAAAGGGTAACTCGAAAACATTGTTCTCGTGTTAGCTTGGAAATTGTTTATTTTCCAAACAATCTCGAAATACTCATTTTCAAAAGCTTTTGAGAAATTCGTTAAACTTAGAGGGGAGGTGGGGAACTAACGCCGTTGCAGCAAAAAGCCGATTGGGCCTCATCTTTCTCGTTCAGTAGAATTTGGATGTAAAAGTAGGAAGCATTCC
>CM025856.1:23493573-23557873 GCA_003952965.2 Morella rubra
TGGTGGAATACAATTGCCATATAGGGTCAGACATCCCAATGGCAAATCCCTCAATTTATAGGAAGTTATATTTAATTGCTTTAGTGTCAAAATATTGCCATGTTGGTTGAGCCAATTAGAGAAACTTCAGTCCTATTTTGGAAAGATTGATCCTTGATTGATATTATGAGTTTTGTGCTTAGGTCGCATTTAACATTTGCTCCCAATATGGAAGCAATGGCCGGCCACATTATCTTTTTCTTAGCATTTGCTTGATTTGGAGAGATATGCTTTTGAATGAGGAACAAGTCTTTCCTCTACAAGGAAAGGATTGTGCCTAAGCCCATAGAGGTACTATATAAATATCTCCATGACAATTGTAAGGCATCCATTGAATATTTATTGAATAGAGTCTCCAAAGGAGCTTTTGGCCTCAGTGCCCTTTTTCTACGGTGCAGGCTGAACCCTATCACCTTTGGGCTAGCATGGACGTGGTTCTTTCATGCTAGACTCTAACATGGCCGTGGTTATGCCTTGTTAGAGAAACTAGGGGGCAAGTGGTGGTCCCTCTCCCTAGAGGTGCATTGGCTTGAGAAGAAGCATTTGTGGCGGCGTGGTTCTCTTGTTACTTGGTCTTTCCCTTGTCAAGGTAGCCGAAGGTCTTTAAAGAGCAGAAGGTTACTTGTGGTGGGCGTGGTCTCTCTGTTGCTTAACCAACCTCTTGACAACAGTTCGGGTTCATTGGTAAGTAGTAAGGTATTTAGCTTGGCCGTGGGTTTGCTGAGCTTTGGTCTTCTCTTGTCAAGGTTCCACCTATCGGGTTCTAGGTCATCCTTTGGGTGGCTTAGGCTTGCTTATCTGTGAGTACTTGCCTGTGCAAAAGTGTAAACTCAACAGGGAAAAGGCTTACAAAGCCTCATTATCTAGCTAGTTTTGGGTGTCAACCCAACCTAGCCTAGGCGATGTGGTTCTATTACTCCACCTTCTCAACTATACATCTTTCTTTTAATTTCTCTTTCATTTATCCAAAAGTACCAAAATGAGCTCGAGTGTTATGAAGAGAACCTTAATGGGCGGCCAAATCGAGCATGTTACCTTGAGGTGTGGATTGTGCGTGTACTCAAAAGTTGTCCTTGTGAGGTATTTGGGGCATTGGTTAGGGGCCTAGGTTGGGGACCCTATCAAAGTGGGCACATGCGTAAAGCTTTAACCGGCATGTGTGGCTACATGTGGTGTCCATTTGACCTCCAGTTTGTACCGTTGTGCTTGTTCTCGGCAAGGAATTCCTAGTTAGCTCCAAATTTTATTTGGACACAAATCGAGTCTCAATTGAATTCAAAAACATAACTTTCGGCCACCTGCCGGCTCTGATACCACTTGTTGAGAACATAACGCAATACCAAACAGACAAAGGCCAATATTTACATGGTTTGGCAACTGCCTACGTCACGGAGGTGATATTTTAATTTCACTCAAAGAACCAAAATTTTACAAACTCTCAACTCTCACCACCGTACCTTCCTCACAGTCTCTCTCAACCCACAATGGGTGCTCTTCACAGAGGCACACCGAACTTTTTACAAGAGTTCGTATTTATAGAGAAAAATCATTGTGTGAAATGGAGGAAACATTGCTTCAAGATTTGCGGCTTGCAAATCTTCTCCGTCGATGCAATAACTCTTGTCAGAGGTAGCTGAAATATGTCGAGATTTGTAGCTTGCGTTGTGGGGTTTTGACTCACGCCAACAGTGTGGACCCTACAATTAATATGGACATCATTAAATGTTGTAAGACCTATATGATGTGTCTATCTCTCCGAATTAGACCTTCCAATTCGAATAGCAAATTAGAGAGGATTTCTATCTAATAATTTGATTGTCATTCTTTGTGTGCAGCACACAGCTAACGTGCTAAACCGTGCTATGCGGTCCTGATACTATCCTGCATATTAAGTTATACCTACTTTCACAGATGGTTAGGAACATTGAGCTTCTTTTGCAAATTAAGATGCTTGAGAAAGGACCCAAAATTAAGCTCAAAAACATTTTTTCAGAATGATAAGCCAAAGGTGAAGTTAACAAAAAAAATCATGTCAAGGTGAAGGTAACAAAATTTTAATAATTCTAATTTAAAAAAAAAAATCACAGCTTAAATAAAACAAGTCGCTAATCATGGAAGTGATGGATATAATTAATTTGCTATATTGGTTCAATCATGATCTTACGTACTTCGACAGGAAAAAAAACTCTTAATTATATGACGGGGAAGTAATGAATGATATAAGAAAGTTATCAAATTCTTTGAAATCTCCCAACAAAAAAAAATGGGAAGAGACTCAACATTGATCTTACCTACTTCGCCATGAGGAAGATATCCCAAATGTTTAGTCAATAATCTTAATGCCACGTAGATACTGAATGCAAACCTTGGGTACTGGTTAGGGGATCAAAGGTTCAATTTTTTTACTTTTTTCACTTCAATGGGCCATTGACAGCAACAGAAAAGATGATAACAAATATGTGATTTTTGGAGAGAGAGAGAAAGGTCTGTCCCCTGGAGACTGGGAATTGATTGCCCCATGTCAAGCAAATCTTTAAAGGAGCGCAAAAGGAGAAAATTTGCACACCGGGTCTAATAGAAGCTCCGGGGAAAGGGATAGTGGGACAATTTTTGGCAAACTACTTTCTACACGTCTCTTTTATCTGTTCTCGCTGGCCAACATGGAAAGACCTTCAAAGTCAAGCAGTCAACTTTTACGTTGCGCACGATTTCACCGCTTGGAAATTATCATTAGACGCGTCAATGTTTGTTTTTGTATAACCCTAGCAGTGGGAGTACGTACCAGTTAACTTTTTCTCCTGTAATACATAGAAGTTCATTCTCTGTGACTTCTGATGTTGTTTAGGGATCCAAACAACGGCAATAGGAATGCATTTAAATTATTTCGGATATAAATATGCCATTATGCCAGACAATTGAAATATCATAGAAAAAAAATAAAGTAAGCTTGATTGAAATGTCAGGCCCGATCCTAAACAAGGCCATGATGTTTATAGGGATCCAATTAATGGCAATAACTCTTTTAAATTATTTTGGATATACAAGGTGGTGCTTATTGTTAAAATTTTGGGGTGGTAAAAATTTTAGGGTGTTAAAGTTGGTGAAAAGTGAAGAGAGAGATTATTTGAATGAATTTTTTATATTTATTTGGAGCGAAAAGTGATATAATTTAATGGGGAGAGAGAAAATGTTGCCTAGTTTTTTATTGGGGCTAAAATTTTTGGCTCCCAAACATTTAAAAGTACTAACTAGTATCACAAAAAACACATAAGCTTGATTGAAACATGTTACTGTTGTAGCGTGGAGAAAATTTTGTGCCAAACTAAATTCAAATTAAGTTGTAATTTCTTATCCGATAAGTTTGGATAGTCAAAAAATCCCTATCATCCTTTCTAGATATTGATACAGCTGCAATTGACAGCCGTCTCCATCCGATCAAGTGAATCTCTACACTTGCTTCCTTCTAAGGCTCGAACTGAAGTCATAAGTTTAGTTTAAGGGCTCAAGAGATTAAGGAGTCTCTGAAAAGTTACACAAGATAAAGAGTTTCTCGAGAGTTTAGCCTGCCTGTGGCTTGTTGTTAACTTGAGCCAGATCGTCGTAGAGAGTTTGGCTTGATGTTGGCTCGATCTTGGCTTGAGCAAACTCGATAATCTTTAAACAGATTAGTCTCTCTTGTCTGAGGTTCGACCTCTGGCTCAAGCGAAGCCTTTACAGAAAAGCTAACAAAATTCAGCTTTTCAGAGTTCTATTCCACTTGAAATTCAAGGTACCCTATAAATACTATGAGATGACGTCCAAAAACCTTAGAGAGTTGTTCTTTTGTTTTGTTGAGCCAATGTTGAGAGAGAAATTCCTTGAGCCTCCAAACTGAATACCGACCGAATTTTCTTTCAACTAATCACCATTGTCATCAATCTTCTATATGAAGCCTTCAATGTGCTGAAAGAGTTTGGCTGCTAAAGTCCCAACATTAAAGAACGAGATCATTCACAAGTGTCTTTAAGAAGAACCTCAAGGGTCTAATAGTTAACCACACAGAGCAGGTCCGGGTTGGATTACTCAGATTATTATATTATGGTTTTCAGAGTTAGCAACAGGGTTACCAGTGCCTGAATCACCATTTGTAAGGTACTTTTTAGTAAGATTTCGAGTGGCACAAATAGCCACAAGTGATTTTTCTTTTGAAGGGTTTTCAAAAGTTTTTCCATTTTGTTAACAAAATCTCGTTTCTTGTGTGATTGGTATTTGATTTAATATCATTGCGTATTTTGTTAATTAAATTTGTTATTGTTTGGATCTAGACAAGATTGTTTTAGGATTTATTCTAAAATTGTCGTGGTTTTTAATTAGAGAGAAAAACACCTAGTTACCCCTCCGCCCTCTAGGTGTTGTTCGGGTCTAACTCGAATTTTTTATTTGGTATTAGAGCCTAATCTCAATCATTGACCCCACGTCTAGATGTCTCATTTTCAGTCATTATCTATACCTCCATATTTTGATGGAACCAATTATGCATTATGGAAAATGGGCATGAAAGCCTTTTTGAAATCCAGATGAATGTTTCTAGGGATCTTATGTTAAGGGTTGGCCAGTATTCTGACTAATGTCAATGGCATTGCTATGCCTAAAGACCTAAGTACTTGGTCTAAAGAAGATATCAATGAGAGTAACTTTAATAGTAAAGGATCTACCTATTTTTTATGATTATTTCTTGTATGGAATTTAATCGTGTTTCAATTGCGTGAGACAACAATGGATGCTTGGTGTAGTCTTGAAAACTACTCATGAAGGTACCTTTTTGGTGACAATTCAAAACTTCAGATGTTGAAAACCAAATTTGAAGAGATTAGCATGAAGGAAGATGAAACATTCGAATAGTTCTGTGCTAAGCTAAATGACATTATCAATTCAAACTTCAATTTAGGAAAGTGATGAGACCTCTGCCTAAAAAATTCAGGCCTAAAGTCACTGCAATTGAAGAAAGCAAAGACCTGGATAAGATGAAGATTTAAGCGCACGTTGGCTTCCCGCATACCAATGAATTGACTCTGCCTCAACCTAGAAAGAACAAGTCAATTGCTCTAAACTTCAGTCAAGAGAAAGCAGTCTCGAGCCTGATGATGAAATGGACGATGAGTAGCTCACCCCATTTGTCAAATACTTCAAAAAACTGGTCAAGCTTAGGGGTGGTCAAAGAAAATTTAACACGGGTGCTGAAAAAACTCAAGGGAGCTCCAACAATCACAAAAAGGAGAGAAAAGACAAGCATGATTGGAACGAGTCCAAGGCCAACAAAACTCAGTACTATGAATGTCAACATTTTGGCCATTCTAGATCCGAGTAACCTACATACCTCCATCAAAGGGAAATTTATGAATGCATACTAAGTGATAATGAATCAAGTTCGAGAAGCTATAATCAAAATTACTCTTCAGACAAACAAGTAAATTTTATGGCGTTCATGTCTATTACTGATGATAATCTTGATTTGCATGATCTTTACAATCAGTCTGAGACCTTGAAGGATAAAGGGAATGTTGAAGAGGGCATGCAGAAGCATGCAATAATTCTTTAAGGAGAGTTTGAAACTTTAAAAAGCCAACAAAAGGAATCATCATGAAATTTCAAGACGTCCAACTTCAAAAGGATAATCACACTATCGAACTTGAGGAATTCAAAGAGAAGAATGCAACTCTTGAGGATGAGGTCAAGAACATGAGAGTAAACTGGAGAAATAAATGCACAACTACAACAATTCTTTAGTGAAACATAGAAACTTGATCACATGCAAAGCCTTGGAGTTCTTGCTGAAAATAAAGAAGGGTTGGGCTACAGTGTTCGTTCCTGCTTTCGCACTTGTTAAGAAAACAGAAGGCATTTCCTCTAGAGAAAAGGGTAGGCAAAGTGAAATAGACCAATGCTCAACCTGTCAGTTCTCATTCTATTGTGACTGCATCTAGGGCTCAGAATACTCATAGATTTGTCCCTACTTGGCATTTTTATGGTAAATTTAGGACATCAAACCCAATTATTTTAATTAAAGGAGCACACTAGCCAATTGCTAACCCTTTTATTTTCAGGATTGAGTATTGGATGTTTGTGAACCAAGTAGGTTCTCATAACAATACTATGCTTATCAATTTGAAAAATTAGAGGAACTTGACCAAGGCAATCAAGCATCTGCAAATATTTTTGAGTGAAAAAGAATGAATACCAATTCGCGACAGAATGGCTATTGGTATTTGTTTATTCCTGAGCAGTTTTTGATTTTGATGCATTAAGATTAGTTGCAATTCATCTACATATTGCATGGCATTTAGGTTTGATCTTATTTTTGCTATTCCCTTTGAAAATAAAACGTACAAAAATATTGACATGAATGTGATCCTTTAGCATGAAATTTTAAATATTTTAGCAACTTATGTCTAGTTTGTAATGTGATTTGAGAGTAGTAGCTATTGTCTAATATTGGTGCTAGATGAATGATCGTTGAATGACTTGTGTTATACACAACTCACATTGCACACCAACATGATTGAACGAGGCTTGACCGCATGTGTGAGATTGCGTGTTGGCAATCACAATTGAAGGGAATCATGTCCCGCTAAGATTGCTTGACTGATAGATGAATATTCATTAATAATCTCAATTATAAAAGTCAAAAGAATATTCATATCAAATGGAGTTGATTCAACCCTTCCCCTGCGCGTCGTCAAATGGAGATTAATTCAAAAGTTGATTCAAGTCTTAGAGGCATGTTTTGCTTTTTAGCATTTGGCTATGTGGTCTCATTCACTTAGTCATTTCATTTGACTGCTTTGACCTGTCGACATTTTTAAGGTTCGATCTTTTTGGATTATGCTTAGTCTTAACACGTGAAACTTTTTTCATTCTTGATTGATTCTATAAATCTTGATAGACTTGTGATATGAAATAATGGATATTTCTTGCTAGTTGTGAGTATGAGTTAATATTAAGATTTCAATGCGAAATGTCATTTATTTATTTGTTTTTTTAAGCAATTTAGTGCATCTAATCAGTCATTTTTTTTTTTAATTGCTGCATGTCATTTATTCACTCTTTTTTGGCATTTTAAGGTCCTCAAGGAGTCATATATTATATATTTTTTTTTTTTGTATCGATTCTCTTGATTTGAGTGTTCTGACTCATAATTTCCCTTTGTCCATTCGTGACAAAAGGGGAGAGAAGACAATGTTATGAATAACTATCTCAGGGGGATTAAATACTCTCTGTTTTTAATATGTTGGTTTATTGGATATGTAGATGTTTTGCTTCCAATATTATCTCTATCTCAATGCATTGTTTCTGTTTCTAACGCTTTCACTTGGTCTATGAGATTCCGTTTCAGGTAAAATAATTATTAACTCTTGAACACTGAATTAGGTATAGGATTGAGTTATAAAATGTAACAGTTTTTGCTGTTGGTGATGACAAGGATCTTTCATTTTATTAGGGATATAACAATAAGCTGTGTTTATCAAATCATAGGGTTTAAAAATTTTGAGCATATCATAAGTCCTTAGTTGGTTCTGCTTTTATTTTTGAGTCTTCCATCTTCCGTTAAAACTAATGGTCTAGCAGACACGTAAGGTTGTTTTATCCACATCAGCCCACCACGTCAAAAACGCACCGTTTGGTACCTTAACTTATTCTAAGACTTAAACACAAAACTTGACCCTCCATCACGACGAAGAACCTACCCTTGCCGCAGAGGTCACCCAAAGTCTTACCCAATATCTCAAATCACCCAAACTCCAGCACCACGTCGTTTTCCATTGCCAACTTTGCAATGGGTCACGATTGTAGCTACAGTCGATGTTGTTTCCTACCACACCTTTTCCATTAGACACTTGAGGAGCTGCTTGAATGAGTCCGCATCGGATGTGTTAAGCAGTTTATTGCTCTGCATTTCATGCAAGTTGTTATGTGGTTCGGAAGACATGCAGCCCAAGAAGTCTTTCATTTGCCCTTTATTATGGATTTGATCTGGGCTGGGTTCAGTGACCTTCATTTGCCCCAGAGCCAGGTCTGTCCTTACAGGGCTTGCTGGTGTGGAAACTGCCTTCTCGGAGGGTTGAGTGGGCACTTGATCAATGTTCAACAGCAGAGTTCCTCCTAGATGTCTGTTTAACTACAACATGGGTTGGAAAGATTGGCTCCCAATCAGATTTGGATTGTGCAAGCCTGTCATTGAAAGAGGTATGGGAGAAATTCTCTTAGAGAAGACATTGGGCTGATGAAAATTTGGATGAATACGCGAGCATGTATCTTTCCATTTCTTCAGTAACTCTTGACTCTGTTTCGCAAACAGTTCTTGGTCCTTAGTCTGGAAAGGGCACAGATGACAAGAACTAGAGAAGGGGAAAAAAGAGATGAGATGGATCAGGCTTATTTTGATTATGTGAATCAATCTGAGCTGTTAAATTTACCTGTGTCTGATCCACTGTTTTGGCATCATCTTCGTGGGCTTTAGCATTTTGCAGCCATTGTGGCAATTGTTGTTGAGATGCTTCTGATTTAACTTCAGAAGATTTCTCCAATTCCTTCGGTAGTTTTGCTAGCTCCTGTTCATAACTCTGCAAGCACTGAGCACAACAACTTGTTCGTCGAGCAAGCTCCAAATTTTCAGAGAGTCGTCTTGGTGGTGCAGTTGTTGCTATGGGAAACACCTTCGACGGGGACAATTTGCGATATTGGGTAAGAGTTTGGGTGACCTATGCGGCGAGGGTAAGTTCTTCGTCGGTGATAGAGGGTCAAGTTTTGATTTTAAGTCTTAGAATAAGTTGAGGTGCCAAACGGTGCGTTTTGGCCGTGGTGAGCTGACATGGACAAATGGATTACCTTAAGATCACATACGAAGGTGAACAATAGTGATAGAAAAGGTGCGATTGTTGGTATCTTACAAACTACAGTAAGACAGAGAAATACAGAGCATAAAAATTTTATTGATAAAAGCCTTTTGTTTGCTTTTTCCAGCACGGCCTATTATTATGGTTCTAAAGAAACTGAAAAAAGAAACAAAAGAAGAAAGAAAAAGGACATTCACAAATATGTGTTTCCTTTAAGATGTCATTTCCTACGAACTCAACAATCTCAATTCAATTGCCCTATGCCCCCAGTTTTTGATATCCTTATTGCGCCATCAACTCTCTAGCAAGCTTCACTTCTTGCCATTTACCCACCCCAGCATATATATTAGACAGAAGAACATAAACATAGTGCTCTACTCTTTGCGCCATCAACTCTCTAGCAACCATAGTAAATAAGTTAAAATTGTATTTATCCTAATAAAAGTATCAACCACATTTTAGAAACCACATAATCCCACATAATCTCCGCTTTTACTTGATTCTCAGCTTTGAAATTGAAATGGCAAAGAAACTCTCTCTATGTTTCTTTCGTTTGAGAGACTACACCTGATTGTTCGGTGAAACTAAGATTTTTAAATGTAAGGATGGGTATTAGAATAGATAGCCGGTTCTATTACGGTACTCACCAGAATGCAATTTTTTTATTCTAGTTATATTTCGATAAATACTAGAATGGAAACGAAATTTTCAGAATCGAGAACGAAAATTCCGATTCTGAACGTGGGGTTTTTTGGGCATATTTTTTTGGGACCCTAGTAGACCCAAAATATTTTTTGGGCCAAAATTTTGAAAAAATTTTCAGTTATTCATCTTAAATTAATAATAAATACAGACATTCATCTAAAATCTAAATTTTAAAACACACATTCAAACAAATTCTATATGTTATACTTTATTTCCGGTTCTTGCCGGAAATTTTGCCCACCCCTATCTAAATAAAATACTCACTTTTTAATCTGTTTTTTTTCTTCCGAGTTTTTTTCTACACCCGCTGTAAATAATGTTGGCTCCTTCCGGTCCATTCCATCCCAAATTTTATTTCTTATGGTCTGGCTCCTTACTTTCTGCCAAGTTGAGAGAGCTATGGTCGAGTTGAGGCCAAGAAGCCACAGATTTTAGTCTATCTATTGATATTTTGACTGTTAGTAGGTGCCTCTTCTTTCCTTCTCTTCTATTGGGATT
The DNA here is from genome assembly GCA_003952965.2 of Morella rubra. NCBI lineage: Eukaryota > Viridiplantae > Streptophyta > Magnoliopsida > Fagales > Myricaceae > Morella > Morella rubra. The sequence continues at coordinate 23,503,689 of CM025856.1, forward strand.
TGAAAAAGAATGCTTGGCACAAGGATTACGTTGAGAGCAGTGACCACAGACGAAGGTGAACAATAATGATAGAAAAGGTGCGAATTTTGGTATCTTACAAACTACACTAAGACATTGAATACAGAGCATAAAAATTTCATAGATAAAAGCCTTTTGTTTGCTTTTTCCAACACAGCCTAATATTACGGTTTCTAAAGAAACTGAAAAAAGAAACAAAAGAAAAAAGAAAAAGGACATTCACAAATGTGTGTTTCCTTGAAGATATCATTTCCTACGAACTCAACAATCTCAATTCAATTGCACTATGCCCCCAAGTTTTTGATATACTTCTTTGCGCCATCAATTCTCTAGCAAGCTTCACTTCTTGCCATTTACCCACCCCAGCATATATATTAGACAGAAGAACATAAACTCCGCTACCCTGAGGTTCCAACTCTGTTATGCGGCGTCTCACTTCGTCAGCTAGATTCACATTTTCATGAATCTCACAACCATTCAAAAGAGCACCCCATATGGCAATGTTTGGTTCAATTGGCATTTTCTTCACTAATCTCTCTGCCTCTTCAAAGTGGCCTGCTCGACTCAAGAGATCAACCATGCAACCATAGTGCTCTACTCTTGGCTCTATGCCGTAAACATCTGCCATTGAGTTGAAGTGTCTCTGACCTTCTTCAATCAATCCGAGATGGCTACATGCACACAAAACCCCAATGTAAGTGATCTCGTCAGGGACAACAGTAGAATCCTCTTGCATTCTCTTGAAAGTACTTAGCGCTTCCTCTCCATGTCCTTGCATAGCAAAACCGATGATCATGCTAGTCCATGCCATCACATCTTTCTTTCGCAATTTGCAAAAGATCTGATGAGAACTTGTCGCATCCCCAGTTTTGGCGTACATGTCCACCAGGGCAGTTCCAATAGCAATATCCTCGCTGATGTTGGTCTTCAATAAACATCCATGAATACTTTGCCCCAATGCCAGAGACCCCAAATGAGCACAGGAACCTATAACACTCAAAAAAGTAGCTGTATCCGGCTGAAACCCACCAATCAGCAAATCAAAGAACATCCCTAGCGCCTCCTCAAACCTGCCATACTGATTACACGCCCCAATCATGGAATTCCAAGCAACCAAATTTTTTTGAGGCATTTTATTGAACAGGTTCCTTGCGTATCTCAAGCTACCACATTTTGCATACATGTCTATAATGGCAGTTGCTAAAATCACATTGAAATCGAAATCAGATTCAAAAGGATCATATCCTAGTTGGTGGACACGACTGTGAACCCATTTTCCAGTCTCTACATCTCTATTATGAGCACAGGCAACTAAAACACTGACCAAAGTAATCTCATTAGGCTCTACATTCCACAACTGCATGTCTCTAAACACCTCTATGGCCTTACTAGGCCATCCGTTGTTAACATAGCCATGAATCAAACAAGTCCAAGCCACCACATTCCACTTGGGAATAAAATCAAACACTTTTAATCCTGCTGCCATATCTCCACAAGAAACATACAAATTGAGCAAACCGCAAGACGTGTACACATCAAATTCAAACCCAGTTTTCAGAATGCGATTGTGGACGGACTTTCCATAATTTAGATCAGCAACTGCCGAACATGCTTTGAGCACAAACGGGAACGTAAAATGATCCGGCGAGTAACCTCTTTGCTGCATTTCTCTGTACGTATGCAATGCCTCATCTGGGTTGTTGCTGTTAGAGTAACCTTTAATCATAGAGTTCCAAATGTATAGACTTGGCTCTTCAATTTGGTTAAAAAGTACCTTAGCATAATTCAAGTCTCCAGCTTTGTCAGTTGCGCAAAAATCAAAAAGCCTGCTCAGAGGGATTACATTTTTGATAACTGATGTAGTGATCATAAGCCCATGCAATTGTTTCAACTCGGTCATTGTTCTGCATTTATCAAACACTAAGAGGAGGGAGTTGTAGTGTTTCTTCATAGGCTTCTTTGTTCCACCTCAATCTTCCCAAATGCCAAAAGGACTTTAGGGTGGTTGGTCTGCGACCATTCTGGGGACTTGGTATACCGTATATCTCCGATAATTCATTCAAGCGTGATGTTATGGAATTAGGATGGATGTCAGAGGGAAGTGTCCTGTTTCTCCGCATGTCAAAATGGTCGTAGCCATGGTTTCTCCACCTCATCAATTGACACTCTATTTTCTTTTTCCACGCAACGGCGGTCCACGTTGATCATGAACATGAGAAAATATAAAATTACCCTGATATTCACATAAACAAAGCACAATTCATTTGTATAGGAGGTCAATTCATGATACATATAAGCCATAAACAGAAATTATTGTATGTGTAAAGGTATATATAGACACGAATGTTGATTAAAAAAAGTGAAAAAATCAATTTGAACACTCTAATTACTAATGTAATTTTAAATAGAGGTTTAAATTATCAATCTTGACACATTGAGCCCTCCAACTTACACAATTAATCAAAGTTCACTTTGAAATAAAATTTGAAGGTCAAAATTGTGCCACATGGCACGAGTTTGATTGTTGGATCTTTTTTAAAGACACAAATTGACGAAATTTGTTAGTTAGTTAGCTCTATGTTTCCAAACTGGTAGTTTAGACCCATATTTGTAATTAGAGGGCTCAAAGTGATGTTTCCCCTTAAAAAATTGAATGTTATGTTAATAATGACTAGTTCTAATCAATACATAAAAATATATAGATATGACTGAATATTATATTTGTGAGAACAAAAATGATACATTATTGAGTGAGAATAAATTTTTTTTTTTAGCTCACTGTTTGGCAAGTCTAATACCAATACCAACAGAAAAGGTACATAAAACTTGCCAAAAAGAATATAACAAAGATGTGAAAAAAATTAAGCAAGTTTAAATAATATTTGTTGATTGTGCAAAAAGAAAAAGAAAAAGTTAAAAAATACATATGTGATTATATTATTTGTGAAAATTATCATTTTTACTTTTCAAAAGTTGGTGTCAGATTAATAATCAACTCCATTTCTTTATAACGTTGTGCTTGTCTACCATATATTCTTCTAGTACAGTACATAGTTCCATTCTTTTTTTCAAAGTTTTATCACTTTACGAATTTCTCCACGGAGAACACAAACATATCTTTGTATAGACCTAATTGGCATGACCACATGATGATGATGATGATGATAAGTCATCCTCTAATTGGTACTAAAATTTCCTTTTTCTTATATTTTTTTATTTAATAATTTGGACACGTCAAGTATATTATGACCAACAAATGCAATTTTTTTTATATTGAATTGCACTCTTCCAATATTCTTTTATTTGTCAAGTATGGCTTATTCTTTGCTTCCATTTGGAATGTTCTCATGGTCGCCAAACTAAAACTTTTATTCATGGAGTGAGACAGAGTCAAAGAAAGAGACAAAAAGAAAAAGAAAAAGAGAAAAAAGCATCAATGACAGAGATAGAAATTTTATTCACGGAGTTGCAACACCCATCACACCCCAAGTATCCTCTTATTCTTATGCACATGGAAAATTGAGCAAATGTGATGGCTGTGAGGATCGTTTTTGGAACTTCAGTCACTACTGTTCTCAATACGACTTTAATCTTGACCTAAAATGCATTTCTCTTCCGCTCATCAAAAAATCTCAATGTCACAACCACCCATTGACCCTTGTACGGAAATCATTTCCATTCACTTGTGGTTCAAAACTTTCTATTATTAGAGAATTAAGAAGCTCAATTTGGACACGTCAAGTATATCATGACCAGCAAATGTTATTTTTCTATATGTAATTCCACCCTTCCAATATTCTTTTCTTTGTCAAGTATGGCTTATTCTTGGCTTTCATTGAGTGAGAAAGTGAAAGAAAGAGATAGAAAGATAAAGAAAAAGAGAAAAAAGCATTGAGAGAAGGAGAGAGAAAAGGGCCATATAAATTAATCAAACTCCATTTATTTATAACTTTATGCTTGTGTACAATATTCATCTAGTACATTATACACTACCATTCTTTTCGTCAGAGTTTTATCCCTTTACCGCTCCAACTTTATGAGTTGGGCTTGCCAAGTATCACAAAAAAATACATATCCTTCTAGTACGTATAGTCCACACTTCCATTCTTTTCCTTAGAGTTTTATCCCTTTACCGCTCCAACTTTATGAGTTAGGCTTGCCAAGTATCACAAAAAAATGCATATCCTTCTAGTACGTATAGTCCACACTTCCATTCTTTTCCTCAGAGTTTTGTCACCTATTTATCACTCCAGCTTTATAATTGTGGAACACTACTATTCTTTTCGTTTATGTGACATATACGTTGCTTTGTTTTAATCATTTGAAAGAGACAGCAAGAGAAAGGCATCACTCTAAGAGTATAGTTACACTTCCACTCTTTTCCTTAGAGTTTTATCCCTTATCCCTGTACCACTCCAACTTTACAACTTGGGCAAGTTAATTGGTATTACTAAAAAATGCATATTTTTCTAGCTAATATAGTACACTTTCTTTCTTTCTTCTCAGAATTTTTTTATTTTATTTTATTGTTCTGACCTTAGAATTTGGGAACTACCTAAGTATTCCCCAAGAAACATTTATTCTTCTAGAACACGACTTCTGATTCTTTTCGTTTCTGTAACTTCATTATATTTGTCCCTTTGTTTTAATTAATCTTTTGAAAGGGGCAGCGAGAAAGTGTATATGTAGTTAATGTCACACTTCTATTCTTTTCGTACGTTGTAAAGTAGGTATGACATATTCTTTGCTTCAATTCGAACCCTTGGTGTGGTCGCCAAAATAACACTTTTTAGTCATAAAGAATTAATTAATCAAAGAGTATTGTAACTTCGTCTTGTTTCAACATTTTGTAGAATCGTATTTAGTATGGATTGGTCATTCATCTGTGTGGCCACCAAAAAACGGATAAATAAATTACTTCAGCACAAGACTTGATGAAGTACGCTTCGACCTTCGTTAAGTTTGAAGGAGTGGTTAGATGTAATTAATTGCATCTTTCAAATTGCATGGCAGCATTATTAATGCTTTCATGTTTTTGTTTTCCATGGATTTCAAAAATAAATAATGAATTTTATGAATAATTTTTCTGTACTTTTTTAAGCTCGTAACTCTTACGACACAGTGTATAGCTTTTATCATTTGAGTGAGACAAAGTGAAAGAAAGAAAAAGAAGAAAGAAAAGGAGAAAAAGCATCAATAAGAGAGAGAGGAGGGAGAAAGAGGGCATATAAATTAATCAACTCCAGAAGCATAACAAGGCACCTATTGCATTTCTATTTATCCGGCCCTTTCTAGAGTTTATCTCATTGGTTGCTCCGCGTGCTTGTCTACTCGTCGATGATCATTGATTTCTTCTAAAGTCTTTGGTAACGGCCAAGCGAGTTTGGAACCATTAATTATTAATGTTCTATTTATTAACAAAAAAGAAGGTTTAGTATTAACTTTAAAGATTTAGCATTAACCTCTGAATGACTGCTTAATTATGTCATTTTGTATTTGCTTGATTAGAAATTGTTCTTTCCAGTTTAATTACTCTGAGCATTGTTCGTTAAATATGGGCCTCAGAAGCGACTTTGGGAAAGATGGGGTTTCTGTTTAGATGTTATTATGATCTATTAATGATGACGATTTCTTTTGCTCATTTCTTGAATTGGGGCGCTGTGTAGGCTTAATTACAGGGCAAGGTGAGAAAGAGACAAAAGACAAGGAACACTTGGATCTATATATTACTAATTTTTTAGAGAAGCTAAAGGGCTCTAAATGCATTTATCTTGACCTGAGTTCATTGTTCAAGTAAGTATACAACACAATGTTATGAGATTTCACTGTCATCTTAATTCATCCCACTATGATTAATGGAAATGCTTTATTGTAGGAGCAATAGAGACGAAGGGATAAATGGAGCTTCGACATTTTAGCCATGAGCATCTGTTGCTCTTCAATGAAATGGCCCAAAGTGATCGTACAAGATTGGATTGTTGGGGGTGTAATAAACTGGATAATATCGTTGGTCCTAATTACATTTGCAAAGACTGTAAATGATTCATCCTTCATAAATCATGTGCCGAATTACCCTGGGAGTTGCAGCACCCATCACACCCTAGACATCCACTTATTCTCCATGCACACAAGAAGTGGATCAAATGTGATGGCTGCAAGGATGAATTTTGGAACTTCAGTTACTACTATTCTCAGTGCAATTTTAACCTTGATCCAAAATGTGCTTCTATTCCGCTCACCAAAGAATCTCAAAGTCACGACCACCCATTGACCCTTGTGCGGAAACTACTTTCATTCTGTTGTGAGGCTTGCTTCGAAGAAGGAAAGGGTATGTCTTACTTTTATGCCACATGTTCCTTGTGGCACACATAAAATGCAGCTCCTTGCCATTGATTGCAATGCCACTCACCAAGATTGCTGAAGTGCATAACCATCCACCGACCCTTGTGCGAAGTTACTTATCATTCACCTGCGATGCTTGTGGGAAAGAGGACAAGGGTCCATTTTACCTTTATGCCACATGTTTGTTCATAGCACACTGAAAATGTACTACCTTCCCTTCAATTTTCAAAGTTGTATGCCATAAACAACACCTTCTAAACCTCACATACTCTCTTTAGGTTAATCAATCTCATCAAAAAGTTTGTAAAATATGTGCCCAAACGGTGGATACGAACTATGGGGTTATTATTGCTCAAGTTGTAATTTTTTAACCCACCTTCATTGTGCCACGACTGATGAACAGAAGGACAAAACATTTGTTCAGGAACTTAAAGATATAGAGCATGTTGGGTCAATAAATATGCCGACACATGAAGACTTCGAACATGATGAATCTAGTGACTTACCAATGTATATTGCCAAGAAGATGGAACTGGGAGAAGATGGAATTGAAATAGCTGAAGAAATTAAACATTTCATCCATGAGCACGAGTTAAAACTTACTAACGAGATTGACATCAACGAGCAATATGACGGGTGCGTGCTTCCTATCTTTCCTCCCTTTTACAAATGCACTGTATGTAGATTCTTTCTTCACAAGATCTTGTGCGAATTGCCAAGAAAAAAGTGACACTCGTTTGACCGACACCCCCTCATCCTTCGATCAAGAGAGTACACTTGGTGCAATGCCTGTCAACGCAAGTCAAAGGGTTTCCACTATTATTGTGACAAATGTTACCTCAGGCTTGATGTCCAATGCAGTTCCCATATATCCTTAAACATGATGGTCACGAGCACCAACTTATTAGTTGTCACGAGTCAGATCAGGTCAAGTGCAGTTGTTGCGACTCTAGTAGCAAATATATATTCCGTTGTATCAATTGTGAATTCGTGTTGGACTTCAAGTGCGCGACGCTACCACATTCCGCAATTTACGAACCGCATGAATATCCTTTCAAACTTTGTTATACTGCTGAAGATGACTCCGGTGAATATTATTGCGATATATGTGAAGAAGAACGAGATCCAAAACATTGGTTCTATTACTGTGCAGATTGCAGTTATCCTGCTCATCCAAACTGCATTCTCAAATATAAATACTCTCAGTATCCCTACTTTTCACTGGCCCTAGCATCCCTTTACTTTGGTTCATAAGACGAGACCAGCCTTTGGAATGTTACATGTGTAATATGAATATTGATATATTTCGTGCTTGTAAAAAATGAAAAATTTAGATGTTGTTTATATTTTGCTTTCTAATAGCTTAAATTTGTTGGATGATGATTCTATTATATATTTTTATTAGAAGTTGTTATATAGATAGATAGGTTGGCGAATCAATCAGATCTATAGGGACCGTGTGACTATTGAAATGTAGCAATTAAATATTCAAGTACCCAAGACTACCCTTTTTCTTCAAACGTACAGTTCCTAATAATTAATTGACATTTTTTAAAACAACGCTTTTTGTATAATCTTATTATTGGACTTAATTTCCCACTAAAAATTACCAAATTTAAGTTGTAGAACAAATTGAAAGTTCCAATCACATTTTATGGACACTTATAATGGCGAATGTGGTCGCATTTATAAGACGACTTTTAACTTTCCTGAATACCATCTTGCTTGAATATTCTTTTCCAGCCCATCTTATTACAATTATAACTTAATTATTATGTTATTTTCTAGTAAATTAAACTGCTTTTGTGCTAATTGTAACGCAAAAGTACTGTTTGTGATTGTTCGATTTTTTGAAGGCATGTTGGTTATGTGAGAATTATATTTATTGCATTTTTTAAAATTTTTTATTATGACTATCATTTTAATTTTTGTTAATCTTCATTGCGTTTTTTAAAGAATTGTTACATTATGGCTGTAAAACAATGTTGAATTTTGTAGTTTATTTGCATTAATTAAATAATAATAATTTTAATATTTCAAATAACTATTTTATACGTAGACCTTCTATCATCAAATAAACATTTTTATCGTCAACAGAAAATGTGAAATCTTGCTATAAAAAATGAGAAAGTATCGTTATAATGTTTTTTTTTCTTGCTTCTTCAATTTTACTCAACCGAATATGCCGTGAGATCAACGTATTCCATGAAACCACATTTTTCTGGGCATCAACTTACACAGGCCATCCGCCGACTCAAAATCATTATTCTTATGCCATTAACACGAAAGTCCAAGAAGCGACACTTCTATCAGTCATTTCATTTTTTTTTAATCAAAACCTCATTTTATTCCAAGTACCCAAACAAACAAACATCAACATCAAGGAGGTTCGTTACCAGCATACAACCAAGGAAGATCAAAACATGCTCACTACTACGGGGAATGCCACCTAGACTAAACTCAGCGGCGGCCCAACAAGCAAGGTGGTGCGTAGCCTCTTTTGCACCTCTTCGAATATGAATAGCTTTCCAACTATGCATCTTCTTGCCAACCTCAACGACCTCCTGCACTACAGAATGAATCTTCCAGTCCAAATAGCGAGGAAAACTTTGAATTGCTTGAATCACCTTCTCTGAGTCCCCTTCGAGCAAAACACGATAGCCTCCTGCCATGCAAACTCAAGCCCCATCTTGGCTGCAGCAGCTTCACCCTCCAATGGTTGAACAACACCTAGTTTGGCAAAGTTCGACCCTATCACCTTACCCTTATGATCACCCAATACGGCAGCAATCACGGCAAAGGTGTCTCTGATAGCCATGTCCACATTTATTTTAATCAAACCCTTCGGTGGATGTTTCCAGATAGCAGACCCTTCCAACTGGATTTTCTTTCTCCAAGTCACCTAATGTTCCAACCCAACCTTTCGAACCTGCGCTGCCAGTACATGCAGTTCACAGCAACTACCTTCATGGACTGCCTGATTTTGCTCTGTCCATAACAAGTCAATGGCTGTTATCGCAAACAACTGGAACCGATGTTGGTCATCCAAAGGAACTCCAATCTGCCTGTGAGCATGGCAAATTTTCTTAACCCAAGCCACTATGGAATCCTAACTATGCTGTAAAATGTTTATCTGCCAAGGTGATTCGCTCCATATCGCACGGCTAAAGGGGCATATTAACAACAAGTGATGGAGCGATTCTGGACTTTAACCACACAAGGAACATAAAACATTCAGATCATCCTCAGAGCCAAGCCCAATCCGTTCCGCAACTCTGCTTTTGGCTGGTAATAAGTCCCAAACAACCTTTCATAGCAATAATTTGTACCAAGCATGAACAGATAGCCTCCATATATCCCTCTACTTAGCAGGAGACAACGGAGATCCTCCAGTGACACGCTGCCCCACGATACTTCTATGAATGGACTTCACAGAAAAGTCTCCAGAAGGCTCCATCGTCCAAAAAAATTTAACTAGTTCCCCATCCCCATGCACTCTAATTTTCAAAATTTCCTCTGCTAAGTCTTAAGAAAACAGCTGCACTGTCTCTTCCCTGTTTCAAGTACATCCATCTTCTAATAGTAGCTCCTTGACTTTCATAGTGCTAAGACGCACCACACCTTCCTCAAGCAAATTTGGCATATACCCGAAGATAGTTGGCACCCATGGGTCAGGCCCCACATAAATATCTTGCCCCCCACCCACCTTATAGCACAAACCAGCCTTGAGGGCATCACAAGTATGAACAATACTACGCCAAATCCATGAGGAAGATCCATGAGCTCCCACATCCCAAAAATCACGACCTTTTAAATACTTGCCACATACACCCTCACCCACAAACATTCTCTATCAGTAAGCATTTTCCAAGACAATGTATGTCACGCCCTGTGCTAGTACTTACCCCCTAGGCTCTCCTATCGTAATGGAATGCACACAAGCGGGGATTACGGCACGAATAAATCTGATAACTGGCTTTAAAATCAAGCTTAGCGGAAATAGTGTCTTGAAATGTATAAGTATATTAAGGAAAAATAATAGTGTTCAGGGATTTAGCAAACAAGTCACACGGAATTAAATAGGGAAAATAAAATGGATTAATTAAGGAGATGTCAAAACTACAGTTAAAAATTTAAAAGTAGGTTGTGGCATAAGAAGGGACAGAATAAAAGGAATTCTACATACATATTGATTTATTTTTTTTTTATACAGGTAGCACTTTACAAAGAACAAAAACCCTTTACGAAGATACAAAAGTAACGAGATAATAAGTACAAAAACGGAGATACAAAAGTAACAAGATAATAAATATAAAATCGGAAGTTGTCTACAACTTTCTGTCCTACCACACCCATGAAACCGGCTAACAGTAACAGGACCTAAAACAACAAAAAACTACCACTGATGTCTAGTCCATCTCTGACTCAGTGTCGGAGGTTAGGTCGATAATCTCATTATCCCCGTTGCCCTCCACTGGCGGCGCCGGTGGAGGAGGGACAACGTGCAGAAGAGCCAGATCAACATCGACTAAACTGAGGTCCTCAACTAGAGGAACTGGAGGTGCAAGTGGATCCTTGAGGTACCAATGAGGCTTGTACCCCACAAAAACCTCAAAAGATTCGGTGACATAAGTCCATAATTTAACCACTACTATGTAGGGATCAACATCCAAAGTCTGCTCGCTCATAAATGTCAGCATCTGATATGTCCGATGTCCACAGCAGTACATACAAAAGATTAAACCATAAAAGGGTGAGTCCTACTGACTCAGTAAAGGGGGAAAAGGAATATGCCACACAAAACAGATAAGCATGATTAATCAAAATAATCTGCAAGCATCAATAACATTAAACAGAAAAATGATGCAATGCAGGAATGATGCATCTGTTTCCCGGTCGCTGTACTTTCTTTCTTTCTTTCTTTCTTTCCTCTTTATGTCTGTCGAGGTGTCCTCTGATTGCTCTGTTTAACCCCCAAAGTCTGGGTTGTGCGTCCCTCCTCTCCTCTGGGACTGTCCCGTGCCCCGGCACCAGGACCCTGTCAAGCGTATATTGTTTCATGCCAGGGATACCAACCACTATCCTTTCAGTGGTGGCTTGCACTATCCCACTGTGACGTACCGTCACCCTATCATTGGACCACCTCTGGGTAGGGTTTCATTCCAGTCATGTGTTCAGTTCGGTCAATAGCTTCCCCATACCCATGATATGTTGATGCAACAGGTATCAAAATGAGCAATAGATTTCATGGACCATTTGTCATATCAAATGCATATAAAATAAAGCAATCTAAATTCACAGTAACTTTTCTTAATCCATAAATGAGTGTTCATTTCATGATATTCATGCATTAGACTCGGTCCAACTTAACACGTACCACATGTTGTTAATAGGCAAGTCCAACAACTTATACAATTAAGTTATTTTTATTTATTGCTAAACTCAATAAGGACTGGCTGTATTAAAAGAAAGGATTTTAGGGCTCTTGACTAGTTCAAAAGAAAATTCTCCTCAAGCACGTTTTATAAAGATTTCCCCGGGCACATTTTATAAAGGTCTTCCGGGCACATTTTAGAAAGGTCTTCTCGGGCATAGTTTATAAAAGTCTTCCCGGGTACGTTTTAGTAAAGTCTTCCCGGCATATTATATAACAGTCTACTCGGGCATATTTTATAACAGTCTACTAGGGCATATTTTATAAAAGTCTTCCTGGGTATGTTTTAGCAAAGTCTTCCCAGGCATAGTTTATAAAAGTCTTCCCGGGTACGTTTTAGCAAAGTTTTTCGGGCATATTATATAACAGTCTTCCCGGGCATATTTTATAAAAGTCTTCCCGGATACGTTTTAGTAAAGTCTTCCCAGGCATAGTCTATAAAAGTCTTCTCGGGTACGTTTTAGCAAAGTCTTCCCGGGCATATTATATAACAGTCTACCCGGACATAGTTTATAAAAGTCTTCATGGGTACGTTTTAGCAAAGCCTTCCCGGGCATATTTTATAAAAGTCTTCTCGGGTATGTTTTAGTAAAGTCTTCCTAGATAGTCAAAACAAAAGCTTTCCCGATCATGTATAAAAACGAGTTTTTCTTTCTCAAACTTCACGACTCAAAGGATCTAGCCCTAGGTGGTCCACCCAACGTCTCTTAGTCCTTTCTCCTTCACATTTTATCATAGTGATACGAATGGGTTACTAGTCTTTTCTCATCTCATGGCAAAAGTCACGTTTTATGCACTACCCGAACTACTCCAATCCCCATACTGTAACTTGGCTCACCCTTACCTCAGTTGAGTGTATACTGCCTCTCCTTGAATTAAAACACCTAAAAACAGTAGGACACTACGTTAGAAAAAGAAGAGTTAAAAGTTGAAGGGAAGGAAAAAGTGCAAACCGAGACTACCTCGGTCTCGTTTCCCCTTGGTTCTCCTTCCTCCTTCCTTCGGTCTGGGGGTCTCTCTCACGTCACTCTCCCTTCCTCCTTCCTTCGGTCAGGTGGTCCCTCTCACGTCGCTCTCCCTTCCTTTCTCTCTATCGGTTTGGTGAAAATTCTCAGTTTCTCTATGTCTCGGAAGCACTCCACTTCAAGTCTCTCTATTTATTCTTCTAGTTGATACTATAAGTAGAAAGCAACGAATTCACGGTGTCCTCTCCCCTACCAGCCTATCGGTCTAGACCCAATCATTAGAGAGAGAAAGGATAACGAGGTCGTACACATCTGCTGCCACCAGAATCTTCATCTCGTACGTCTATTGTACACGCACACGTAACACGCCAAAAAGAGAGAGCCAATGGCCATCTTCACCTAGGCGGTCAAATAAGGAGGAGGGAAGTAAAACGTGAAATGGGATAAGAGTGCATTTAATGTTGTGCGTGCGGTTAGGACACGTAAAACCTAGCATGCAAAAAAGCAGCTCAACTAACGTAAAAGCTAGGCATACCGGAAGCTCAAACAGCCCGAGGTCCAGGGCTTAAATAGCACGGGGTCCTGGGCTTAAACCGTCCGGGATCCAGGGCTTACACAGCCCGAGGTCCTGAGCTCAACTACTTGGGGTCGAGAATTCAACTAATTGGGGTCGAGAGCTCAAATTGCTCGGGGTCAAGCACTCAACTGCTCGGGGTCGAAAACTCGACTGCTCGGCGTCGAGAGCTCAACTGCTCGGGTCGAGAACTCGACTACTCGGGGTCAGGAAATCAAACTGCTCGTCTAATCAACTTGGGCGTGCAGCACTCAGACCTGACTTACCAGGGTTTTACAGGCTTGCCCCGATCATACCAATTACCTTCTTGAATATAAACACAAATAAAGGTGTAAATAGAGGAAAATTAAAGATGTAAGAAGAATAATTGAAGAAAATTCCACAACGTACTATTTATATTATCTCACATATATACCAAATAAGTGCAAAAGAGCTGGGTGTTACAATGTAGTAAGCATAGCCTCATTAACCTCATGCATTTGACGAATGCCCAACCCGTCTGTTGCCTTAGGGAGACATATAGACAACCATGACAGCAAAGATAACAGCTGTGGATTCTCCTCCGAAAATCCCCACCGAAAATTTTTTTGGTCTTTATCCATATCCTTGCACCACCTCTGCAGCATTAAATAAAAATTCATGAGGTAATTTAGGAGCGTGCTTGCAACTACCTTAATTATAACCAGCCGGCCAGCTTGTGATAACAACTTGGTTTTCCACCCTGAAATATTTTGTAAAAATTTTTCTTTGATATCCGCCACATCATATTGTCTATTATGAGGAATGAGCAACGATAGGCCAAGATGTTTAGCCTTTGGGGGTAGCCTTTTTAATTGCAATTTATCCAAAATTGGCAAGATAGCTTGACCCCGAAAATTCTTACTAAAATGGATCGAAGATTTGGATCAATTCAATTTCTGACCCGACCAAGCCATATACTTATCCAAGCATTCATCAAGTTTCAAAGCCTCCCGAAGTGTCACCTTTGCAAATAGAAGTAAGTCATCTACAAATAAAAGATGAGTGACACTCGGCGCCCCCCGTCCCATCTTAATACCCCGGAGAGATCCTCTATTTTGTTCCCACAATAACAACCATGAGAGCACCTTAGAGCAAAGAATAAATAAATATGGGAAAGAGGGTCACCTTGTCGAATTCCATGCGAGGGACGAAAATTGCCAAAAGGACTACCATTGATGAGAATTGAAAATGAAGGAGTAGAAATGCATTGGTGGATCCAATTTATCCATGTAGAACTAAATCCAAAGCTTTCGAATACCTTCATCACAAACCTCCATTCCACCCTATCATACGCCTTCTCCATATCCGCCTTGATGGCCATCCATCCACCTCGACCTTGCCTATGATTCATAGAATGAAAGATCTTCGCCGCCACAATATAGTTTTCCTGAATCGCTGTTCCCGGGACGAAAGCAAGTTGGAAAGGGGAGATAAGCTTGGGCAACACCATTTTCAACCAATCTGCCATGATCTTGGAAATAAGCTTGTAAATAACATTACACAAACTAATAGGACGAAACTGACTTACCTTAGATGGGTTGTCCACTTTTGGGATCAAATTAATGTTAGTACTATTAAATTCCGGAAGCATCACACCATTTATAAAAAAAATCTTGAACGACACTCACAACGTCCGCACCCACTATTTCCCAGAAATGCTGAAAAAATAGTATGTTATACCATCAGACCCAGGCGCTTTGTCCAGACTCATCTTCTAGAGAGTAGTGTAAATCTCCTCTACATCAGGCACTAACATAAGCAAATCATTATTAGCTTGAGTGATAGATGGCTCAATCATGTTTTCCAAATCTTTAGGTATCGCTGGATGACTAGAAGTAAAAAGATTTATATAGAAAGCAAGCAACTCATTTCCAATGGCAATTCTCCCCGAAACACATCCACCATCCTCAGATTTCAACTTCAAAATACTATTTCAACATCTCCGAATCACCGTCGAAGCGTGGTAGTATTTTGTATTCAGCTCACTTGAAACTAGTCATGATTCCCGGGATTTTTGTCACCATAAGATCTCCTCTCTACACAATTGTTCATCCAGCGCTGAAATTAAAGCTTGCTCCATCTGAAAGTTGGTAACTGACGGGGAAGCTTGTTGGAAATACTTGAGCTAATCCTTCACATATTGAATTGATTGCTGAATACTTCCAAATGTTTCTTTATTACATTTCCTCAGAGTGCAACGCGTGGCCCTAATTTTTTTAAACAAAGCATAAGCCGGCGACATACCCTTACCTTGAGACCAAGTTGATGCCACCACTGCAAAACAAGACATATCCCTCGTCCAAAATCCTTCAAACATGAAAGCTTTCAGCGCATGCTGCTCCAACCTGAACAAAGATTAGACCAACGGTATATGATCGGATGTAGTAATATCATAATGTTATTACAGCATTTGGGTACGCTACCCTCCATAGAATATTAGCAATCCCTCTATCCAGGCACTCCCTAATATTGGCAAATCCGGGTCGTCTATTACACCAGGTGAACTTCTTACCAACAAACCCCAAGTCAACAAAATCCATAGTATGAAGAAAATGCTGCAAGCCTCGCGAAAATGAAGACGAAAGAACACGCCCTCCTTGTTTCTCAGATTGCCTTACAAGATCATTAAAATCTCTCACACACAGCCAAGGCATAGACATATTCTGCCCCAACCAATGCAACTCTTGCCAAAATAACTCTTTCTCCCTCCATAACACAAGCCCATACACAAGAGAGCACAAAAATTAGGGGTCATCGCCCCCAGGCTCCACCTCTAGGTGGAAAAAATATTGAGATGTTGAGAGAACTTGAAAGCGAAATCCCAGAATCCAGCAAAAAGCAAGACCACCGCTTCTCCCAATCGGGGGTATCGAAATAAAAAACGAAAACCAATCTTCTTCATCACACGAGCAACAGAGCTACAATCTATCTTAGTTTCCATAAAAAAAAATTCCCACCGGATCCACTGTCTTCACAATGTCCCAGAGGGCTCTAGCTGCCAAGGGTCGCCCTAACCCCCAGCAGTTCCATGATATCAGCTTCATGGCGAGGTTGGGGGCATGGATTGACCTGCCTCTTTAGCCTTGTCATTATCAGAGAAATCACTAACACCCATCAACTGTTTAAGGTTTTCACGTCCTGTTTTGCCACCTCGACCACTTTTATTTCCTTTATTATGAGAACCCGTGGCCCCACCCTTCGAGAAACCCATACGAAATAAGTCTGCCAAATAGTACTCCCCCATACTACCTCCAGGAGCCAAAAGAACTTTACCGCATTTAGGTCTAGCATCATCCTCCAACTCTTCCTGTCCTATCCCATGCTTAAGACTCCCCACAGTCCTCTCCACACCACCAGACAAAAGTAAACCAGTATCATTATCATCAGGAACAGTCTGGTGTTTCAGCCCAAATCTTCTCTGTACTCTAACTGGGATGTCCATATTCTGAAAGTGAGGAAGAATGCCAGACCCATCTATAGGATCGGGCTCAGTAGATCGAGCAGTACTATCATTTAGCATTAGGGGAAATGCCTTGGAAGCTCGCACTACACTGTCCATCTCAAGATGTAGGATAGGCAGATTTGGCATCTGTGTATTATGAGAGTCAACAGAATATCCGAAGTAAGTATTAGATGCAAAAATTCAGGAAATTCTAGAGGAGCAGCACAGAACCCCAATTCCCACCTAGAATCCTCATTCTGACATATTTCCTTTCCAGTTGCTTGCTAAATATCACTACCAGAACCAAGATTTGCACCATCCAAGGACCTCGAACTAACCATCGCCACCTCCTCCCTAGTAGCTAATACCAATCCCGTGTGCTTTTGCCCCAGAATAATCCCACTCACAAATGGGTGAGTTGGACCAGCCCCTATGGCCATCCATTTTTCCACCATGGAGCCATCTCTGGAGTTCTCTACAGTCCGAACCTCCATAATTGGATCAGTCGGCGGGTGTCCCCTCAACTTATCAGTCAAGGCAAAACTCTAAGGATGAACTGGATTCTGAAAACACACCCCAACAGTGTGATCTATATGCCCACAATGAACACAAAAAGAAGATAATCTTTCATACTTGAATCCAATCCAAATCGATTCCCTATCTTCACGATAATAGGGAAATCTTGGTTGCAAGGCCATATTAGTAGGGAATCGTATCTTTAGCCGAAGGAAAGAAACATGCTCGTCAAGATTGTCCATCTCCAATATCTCACCCAACTTACAGCCTATAAGCCAAGCATTCTCTACGTCAAAAACTTCCAACGGAAGACCATGGATCTGAACCCAATACTCCACTGAAGACAGATCCACTTCATCAAGCGTCTTCTCTGGATCCCATTCTTTCAATATCATATAAGACCCCTTAAAATTCCAGGGTCCTTGATGCAAAACCCTGTCCTTCTCCACTGAACTGGGGAACGTGAATAAAAAACGATTCACACTTGCATCTTCAATTCGCAGCTCCGCAACAAACCGCTAGCCAGCCCTGATAATGGGCTGAATGATGTGGAAAGGATAAACTTTTTTTGACACTAACTTGCCAACCAAAGAAGCTTGGCGTATGGCAGTCGCCCGACTTTGATTTGGCTTTAAAGCAGTCGAAAGGTCATCCTAAGAAAGCTTCTTCGTCTTTCAATAATATCTTCCATCCGTACCAAGAACGACTCTACCACACAAGAAGACAAAACAGAATCCTCGAAGAGAGCGATGAAGAAACAACCAAGAATAGGAGAAAGACGGCAAAAAGAAACCGAAGAGGGGCCTACGGCCAGACGGGGAAGGGAAAGAGCATATTCGCTAGGGGGCTCACTAGGAGCGGTAGGTTTCTTTCTTAGTCATTTCATTGAACACCTGATGAGCGACACCCACAAACCCACCCTGAGAATACATATAAACCAATGAATTCTAGATATACTTCACAATCAAACCCCAATTTCAAAACCCGGCCAGGAACTTCAGCTCCCTTACTAGCAACACCGTACCCATCACCTTCTCCGCCTTCTTCTACACACCTGGAAGCTCTAGCACGCGCCTTGAGCACAAAATTATAACTAAAATGGTCAGACCCACAATCCACGCGTTGCATATCGTTGTAAATATAAATAGCTTTTATGAGAAGATGTTGTTCGTGTATGCTCTAATCATAGTGTTACTAATGAAAGAATTATCCACTGTAGTTTCTTTGAACATGGCTTGCGCAGGCGCGAGGCTTCCAAATGACCACATGGCCGAGAAGTCGATAAGATTCGCCAAGCACGCAGGGTGGCTATAAAGGCCTGCTTCAGTGACAAGAGCTTGGGCTTGTTCTAGTTCTTTCATGAAGAGAGTTGCTGGAGCTTGGGGATTATGTGAATGAGGGAGAGGGAAGTATGGGAGAAACTAGGGTTAGGGTGAGGGAGCTGGTCTCAGATACCTGAAAAGTTGGGAGAGAAAAAAGAATTTGGTTTCCGAAAATTTTGGTTAGTTTTTTTTAAAAAAATTAATAGAGATGGTTACGTAAAAAATCTAAAAACTTTTTACTTTTACCTCCTTTTTAAATGCTTGTTGAATATCTGAAAATAAGTAAAATAGATTATAAAATTTACTCTATAAACTAACAAACAGACCCTAAGTAAAATAAATAAAAGTAGTTTCTAAATATGTTTTGGTTTATCATGAAATGAACAGGAGTTTCATCAAGTTGGTTTAAAACTTTCTATTATTATAGAATTAAGAAGTTGAGTGAATATCTAAGCTATATATATATATAATATAATATAATATAAGAACGTCAATCAGTGCCACATTTATTCCAAATTTTTTCACGAAGAATGGCAAATGAGAAGTCATTCTCTAATTGGTACCAAAATTTTATTTTCCTTATATTTTTAGAAAACATGAGCTTAATAATTTGGACACATCAAGTATATTATGAGCAACAAATGCTATTCTTTTATATTAGGGAAAAATACACTTTTCACCCACAAACTACCGGAGTAGTGACACATTGCACCCCAAACTACCCCTTTAAACTACCAATTTTTAACACTTTGTACACTGAACACTAAAAGGGTTACGAACCCCAAAGGTCCGGCAGGTAGTTTTAAAATTTGATAAAGGGTGTGTCATGTTGGTAGTTTAGGGTGCAAAGTGTAAAATATATGGTAGTTCGTGGGTGAAAAGTGTATTTTCCCCTTTATATTAAATTGCACCCTTCCAATACTCTTCTATTTGTCAAGTATGGCTTATTCTTTGCTTCCATTTGGAATGTTCTCGTGGTCGCTAAACTAAAAATTTTATTCATTGAGTGAGACAGAGACAAAGGAAGAGATAGAAAGAGAAAGAAAAAGAGAAAAAAGCATCAATGATAGAGATAGAAATTTTATTCATTGAGTTGCAACATCCATCAGACCCCAAGTATCCTCTTATTTTCAAGCACACGGGAAATCTATCAAATGTGATGGCTATGAGGATCATTTTTGGAACTTCAGTTACTATTGTTCTCGATGCGACCTTAATCTTGACCCAAAATGCATTTCTCTTCCGCTCATCAAAGAATCTCAATGTCACAACCACCCATTGACCTTGTGCGGAAATCATTTTCATTCTTTTTTCTTTCTAAGTAAACGTGAATTTCATTTCATAACAAATGTGTTGTATACAGATAGCCCTTCGAGGCCGAATACAAAGAACAAGGATATAAAATCCATTACAGCATCATGGAAAGCCCTGAGGGCTATACATCTAATGGCCTTGAAGGCCAGATTCTAAATGGCCAGAACGGCCTCAATAAGACGGACCCAAAAGTTCGTAGATTCAAAGCAGGTCCAAAACCCGTAAAAAAGGGTCTCTATGAGAGTAGGTAGTCACGCACCTCACTCTCACTTCTTCGAATGATCATCCACAACAGCACAAATGGACAACAAGGTCCATGACAAAAACCTGCAGAAATAAAATTCATGTACACTAGAAAAACATAACAAAACACTCGAAATGAAAGACAATGGTTGGTCGGAAAGCGGTCAAGAAACAGGGAACTAAGAAAACAAGCCGAACCACCCAAGCAAATCTACAAAAGGGGAGGCACGTGATAGTGCTTGGGGTGGCACGCGCCGGCCAACGGCGGCTTGACTGGACTCGAGACGGACTCCTAGAGCTACTGATTTCATCCCTCCTACGTGTGGCCACCAACGTTTGCTTGAAACGCTGAGATCTGGCGTTTAAAACAAACCACTAAGGGAGACCAAAAGAGTGAGGAGAAGGGGAGGTTTGGACGAGATCCAGCCAAGAGAGAGGGGGAGAAGGAGGGAGGGAGTGGTAGGAGGAGCACGGGCTCCTCCCGCTGCCAGTCGCAGTGAAGGGGGAGGGGGTTCAGGTGAAGAAGGGATGAGAAATTCTAGAGAGAGGGCAAAGGCTCTCTCTCTAGAATGCGTTTTTGACTAAGAAGGTTGTTTTCATGAGTGGAAATCATTTCCATTCACTTGTGATAAATGCCGAAAAGAAGGCAAGGGCATGTTTTACATTTGCACCACATGTCCATTCGTGGTTTAAAACTTTCTATTATTAGATAATTAAGAAGTTCAATTTGGACACGTCAAGTATATCATGACCAGCAAATGCTATTCTTCTATATGTAATCACACCCTTCCAATATTCTTTTCTTCGTCAAGTATGGCTTATTCTTGGCTTTCATTGAGAGAGAAAGTGAAAGAAAGAGATAGAAAGATAAAGAAAAAGAGAAAAAAGCATAGAGAGAAGGAGAGAGAAAGAGGGCCATATAAATTAATCGAACTCCATTTCTTAATAACTCTATGCTTGTGTACCATATTCTTCTAGTACATTATACACTTCCATTCGTTTCGTCAGAGTTTTATCACTTTACCGCTCTAACTTTATGAGTTGGGCTTGCCAAGTATCACAAAAAAAATGCATATCCTTCTAGTACGTATAGTCCACACTTCCATTCTTTTCCTCAAAGTTCTATCACTTAATTATCACTCCAACTTTATAATTTTGGAACACTAGTATTCTTTTCGTTTCTGTGACATATGTGTTGCTTTGTTTTAATCTTTTGAAAGAGACAGCGAGAGAAAGGCGTCACCCTAAGAGTATAGTTACACTTCCACTCTTTCCCTCAGAGTTTTATCCCTTATCCCTGTACCACTCCAACTTTACAACTTGGGCAAGCTAATTGGTATTACTAAAAAAATGCATATTCTTCTAGCTAATATAGTAAACTTTCTTTTCTTTTTTTCTCATAATTTTTATTTTATTTTATTGTTCCAACCTTAGAATTTGGGAACTACCTAAGTATTCCTTAAGAAACATTTATTCTTCTATAACACAACTTCTATTCTTTTCCTTTCTGTAACTTCATTATATTTTGGGTAAGTGGTAAGATATATTCCAAAAAGAAAGTTTGTACAGAGTACTTCATTATATTTGTTCCTTCGTTTTAATTAATCTTTTGAAAGAGGCAGGGAGAGAAAAGCATCACCTAAGAGAGAGATAGAAAAATCAAATACTTTGGACACGTCAAGTATATTACCAGGAAATGCAATTCTTCTATATGTAGTACTTAATGCCACCCTTCCGTTCTTTTCATACGTTGTAAAGTAGGCATGACATATTATTTGCTTCTATTCGAACCCTTTGTGTGGTTGCCAAACTAGCACTTTTTAGTCATAAAGAATTAATTAATTAAAGAGTCATCCTTTAATTGCCTTAATTCCTTCCAAAGGAAAGGATATTCCTTTGGAAAACAAATACTTTAGTTTTATGATTTTTCAAGGATTTGGAAAACAAAGAGTACTGTGACTTCGTCTTGTTTCAACATTTTGTAGAATCATATTTAGTGGGGATTTTTCATTCCATCTGCGTGGCCAAAAAAAAAGCAGATAAATGAATTACTTTAGCACAAGAATTCAACTTGAAGTAATTAATTGCATCTTTCAAATTGCACCGCAGCATTATTAATGCTTTAATGTTTTTGTTTTCCATGGATTTCAAAAATAAATAATGAATATTATGAATCATTTTTCTATACTTGTTCAAGCTCGTAACTCTTACGACACAATGTCTAGCTTTTATCATTTGAGTGAGACAGAGTGAAAGAAAGAGAAGAAAGAAAGAAAAAGAGAAAAAGCATCAAAGAGAGAGAAAGGAGAAAGAAAGAGGGCCATATAAATTAATCAACTTCAGAAGCATAACAAGGCACCTATTGTATTTCTGTTTATCCGGCCCTTTCTAGAGTTTATCTCATCTATTGCTCCGTGTGCTTGTCTACTCATCGATGATTGTTGATTTCTTTCGAATGTCTTCGGTAACGGCCATGCAAGTTTGTAACCATTAATTAATGTTCTCTTTATTAACAGAAAAGAAGGTTAAGTATTAACTTTAAAGATTTAGTATTAACCTCTGAATGGCTGCTTAATTATGTCATTTTGTATTTGCTTAATTGGAGATTGTTCTTTCAGTTTAATTACTCTGAGTTTTGTTCCTTAAATATGGGTCTCATAAGCCACTTTGGGTAAGATGGGGTTTCTGTTTAGATGTTATTATGATCTATTAATGATTATGATTTCTTTTGCTTGTTTCTTGAATTGGGGTGCTGCGTAGGCTTAATTACAGGGCAAGGTGAGAAAGAGACAAAGGACAAGGAACACTTGGATCTATATATTACTAACTTTTGGGAGGAGCTAAAGGGTTCTGAATGCATTTATCTTGACCTGAGTTCATTGTTCAAGTAAGTATACAACACGATGAACTGTCATCTTAATTTGTCCCACTACGGTTAATGTAAATGCTTTATTGTAGAAGTAATAGGGATGAAGGGACAGATGGAGCTTCGACATTTTAGCCATGAGCATCCGTTGCTCTTCAATGAAACGGTCCAAAGTGATCGTACAAGAAGGGATTCTGGGGGTGTTCTAAAATAGACAATATTGTTGGTCCTAATTATAGTTGCAAAGAGTGCAAATGGTTCATCCTTCATAAATCATGTGCCGAATTACCCTGGGAGTTGCAGCACCCATCACACCCCAGACATCCACTTATTCTCCATGCACACAAGAACTGATCAAATGTGATGGCTGCGAGGATGAATTTTGGAACTTCAGTTACTACTGTTCTCAATGTAACTTTAACCTTGATCCAAAATGTGCTTCTCTTCCGCTCACCAAAGAATCTCAAAGTCACGACCCCCCGTTGACCCTTGTGTGGAAACCATTTTCATTTCGTTGTGAGGCTTGCTTCGAAGAAGGAAAGGGACATGTCTTACTTTTTGCCACATGTTCCTTTGTGGCACACATAAAATGCAGCTCCTTGCCATTGATTACAATGCCACGCACCAAGATTGTTGAAATGCACAACCATCCACTAACCCTTGTACAAAGTTACTTATCATTCACCTGCGATGCTTGTGGCAAAAAGGACAAGGGTCCGTTTTACTTTGTGCCACATGTTCATTCGTAGCACACCAAAAATGTACTACCTTCCCTTCAATTGTCAAAGTTGTACGCCACAAACAACACCCTCTAAACCTCACATACTCTCTTCAGGTCAATCAATCTCATCGAAAAAGTTTGTTAAATATGTGCCCAAACGGTGGACATGAACTACGGGGTTTATTATTGCTCAAGTTGCAATTTTCTAGCCACCTTCATTGTGCCACGATTGATTAATAGAGGGACGAAACATTTGTTCAGGACTTAAAGATACAGAGCATGTTGGGTCAACAAATATGCCAGCACATGAAGACTTCGAACATGATGAATCTAGTGACTTACCAATGTATATTGCCAAGAAGATGAAACTGGGAGAAGATGGAATTGAAATAGCTGAAGAAATTAAACATTTCATCCATGAGCACGAGTTAAAACTTACTGACGAGCTTGACATCAACGAGCAATATGACGGGTGTGTGCTTCCTATCTTTCCTCCTTTTTACAAATGCACTGTATGTAGATTCTTTCTTCACAGATCTTGTGCAGAATTGCCAAGAAAAAAGCAACACTCGCTTGACCAACACCCCCTCATCCTTTGATCAAGAGAGTACACTTGGTGCAATGCCTGTCAACGCAAGTTGAAGGGTTTCCACTATTATTGTGACGAATGCTACCTCAGGCTTGATGTCCAATGCAGTTCGGTCCAATATCCTTAAACATGATGGTCACGAGCACCAACTTATTAGTTGTCACGAGTCAGATTGGGTCAAGTGCAGTTGTTGCGACTCTAGTAGCAAATATATATTTCGTTGTGGCGATTGTGAATTTGTGTTGGACTTCAAGTGCGCGACACTACCACATTCCGCAATTTACAGACCGCACGAACATCCTTTCAAACTTTGTTATACTGCTGAAGATGACTCTGGTGAATATTATTGCGATATATGTGAAGAAGAACGAGATCCAAAACATTGGTTCTATTACTGTGCAGATTGCAGTTATCCTGCTCATCCAAACTGCATTCTCAAATATAAATACTCTCAGTATCCCTACTTTTGACTGGCCCTAGCATCCCTTCACTTTGGTTCATAAGACAAGAGACCAGCCTTTGGAATGTTACATGTGTAATATGAATATTGATATATTCCGTGATTGTAAAAAATGAAAAATTTAGATACAGTTTCTATCAATGAAAAATATTGATATATTTCGTGCTTCGCGGACAAGATTCAACATGGAGTTTGCAAAGTATTGAAATACTCCATCCTTTACCAATTAATCATGCTTTCCCACCATATATATAGGTTGGTGAATCAATCAGATCACTAGGGATCGCACGAGTATTGAAATGTAGCAATTAAATATTCAAGTACCCAAGACTACCCTTTTTCTTCAAACGTACGTTCCTAATAATTAATTGACATTTTTTAAAACAACGCTTTTTGTATAATCTTATTATTGGACTTAATTTCCCACTAAAATTACCAGATTTAATTTGTAGAACAAATTGAAAGTTCCAATCACATTTTGTTGACACTTATAATGGCGAATGTGGTCGCATTTATAAGACGACTTTTAACTTTCCTGAATATCAGCTTTATTCTTTTCCAGCCCATCTTATTACAATTATAACTTAATTATTATGTTATTTTCTAGCAAATTAAACTTCTTTTGTGCTAATTGTAACGCAAAAGTACTGTTTGTGATTGTTCGATTTATTTGAAGGCATGTTGGTTATGTGAGAATTATATTTATTGCATTTAAAATTTTATTATGACTATCATTTTAATTTTCTTAATGTTCATTGCGTTTTTTAAAAATTTGTTACATTGTGGCTGTAAAACGATGTTGAATTTTGTAGTTTATTTGCATTAATTAAATAATAATAATTTTAATATTTAAAATAACTATTTTATACGTTCTATCATCAAATAAACTCTACAATTGAGAATTTTTCTCACTTTATTGCTCCAACTCTACAATTGAGCACGCCAAGTATCACCACCGATTGCATATTAATGTTTTAGAACAATATTTTTATTCTTTTTTTCTGTATTTAAAAAAATTAAAAATTAAAATAGAATAAATGTGCTATAGCAAAAGTCTGTTCTTAATTTGGGTGAAATAATATTTTGAAACTCATCCAAAAACTAAAAGCAAAAGTCAGTTGGTGCCTGGCTGCAGGTTTCATTAAGACTAAGTTGCTACATTTTGGGATTCCTTAATTTCTCAGAACATTAATTGGTAAGGATTTTATTACAACTCATACAGAGGTATGTAAAACTCAAATTATATTGTACGGCTTGTTTTCATGATACAAAAAATAGTGGTGCAACTTTCTGGTGCTAATTAATCAAGGTCATGCTAGCTTTAGGGATCATCATGTATTTATTAAAGATCAAAATAGAAGATTCGGAAAAAGGGTAAATACACTTTTTACTCTTGAACTATTATGACTTTTGCACTTTACACCTTAAACTACTATTTTTGAGACATTTCACCCTCTAACTATTAATTTTAGACACTTTATACCCTCTGTCAAATTGTTAGACTAAAATAACAACAATGCCCTTGACCCACTTTGCATATATTAAAAATATTGTTATAAATTTATTAAATTATCAGGGGTATTATTGTCTAATGGAAGGTATAAAGTGTCAAACATTGATTAGTTGAAGGGTGCAAAAGTATTTAAAACTTTGACAGAGGGTGCAAATTCTCTAAAATTGGTAGTTAGAGGGTGCAATATCTTGAAAGTGTTAGTTTATGGTGCAAAGTGCAAAACCTTATGGTAGTTTCGTGGGTGAAAAATATATTTTTTCCTTCTAAAAAATGGTGACACATGCCGAAGCGTTTAAGGGTGCAGAAATTTGTACGTTTCTGCTAGCTTTTACTATATTTTAATTCTCTGAAATTCGTATTAATATAGGTAAAAAATACAAAATAAAAGCAGTTTAGTGGACTTATATTAAATGTTTTGGTTTATTCTGAGGAATTGTTCATACCAGATCTTGGTATATATTTGTATTCGGAACGCTCACACAACCATTCTTTTCTTTGTTGAGTAATTTGGAACGCTCACGCGCGTGTTCCAAATTTTATTTATTAATTTAGTTTAATTTTTCAAACTTTAATCATTGTTATTGATTTTTTTTTCAAATATTTACTGTTTGTTATTTGTATTTTTTTAAGCAAACATGTACTTGACAAGTTGACATTAAATATGTGTCAAAAGAGACAATGTCTTGGTAGCTGTTTGGGCACAAGTGGCATTCTATTAAATTTTTAGACGTAAGCTAAATCTCTTAAACTCCTCCTCCAGGTGGGGTGGAGATTCAACGTAATCCAGGAGTGGGGGCTTATCCTATGGAGTTGTTGTCATAGTTTGATCAAATACAAGAAATCGGTATTACATAATCAGTCACATGTTGTTTAGGTTCAACAAACAATTCATGAACGGAAATGTAGGCATAGTAACCCACTCTGGTAACTTGATAGTTAGGGTGCACATGAGACTGTGTATATAAGATATATGATCCTAAGTTTGATTATTCTTAGGATCATACCAATGACTTAAGTGAGGACTAGTGGGCCGCCACGCTAGCTTCCTTGAAATTTACCAATGCCTTGATAATTTGATGCCACATTCTACTACATGTAGCATCAAATTGTCAAGGCATGAAATAGAGAAAAAGTAGATTCAATATTTTTCAAAAACCTTGTTGAAAGTTTAAGATATTTAACCTACACAAGCTCGAACATTCTTTTGGGGTTGAACTTGTTAGTCGATACATAGATTCTCCTACTTTCGCTCACTTGGGCTATTGTGATAGTAATTGGACTGGAAATGTTGATGAAAGAAAAAAAAAAACAACTAGGTTTGTTTTATTTATGGGAAGTGCGGCTTTTATTTGGTCCTCAAAGAAGCAACGTATTGTTACATTATCCATGTGTGAAGCGGAGTATGTTGCTATGTCAAACAATTTGGCTAAGATCTTTGTTGAATGAGTTTCATGTCTTGGAAAATGATCCAACGAACATTTTTATGGATAATAAATCGTCGATATCTTTGGCTAAAAATCTAGTTTTTCATTATTGAAGCAAGTACATTGACACAAAATTTCATTTCATTAAAGAATGTGTACCTAAAAAGGAGGTGAAACTCAAATTCGTAAAGTCGCAAGATCAAGTTGTTGATATTTTCACTAAAACCCTCAATGGTGAAATATTTTGTAAGATAAAGAGTTTGCTTTGAGTTACAAAGTTAATTTAGGGGGTGTTAGTTATTAAACTTAATTCTAATTTATTTCCAATAATTTAGTTAATGAAGAGGCTGTGTCTCTTGGTATTCTCATAGGTTACAAACATGAAGGCTTAGAGTCTTTTAATATTTTATCATGTGTGAGTTATATGACATTTACTATAATGAGTTATGTGAGATTTATTTGGATGTTACATTTTAGAAGTTACAAAGTCTCATTGTGAATTATAAATATCCATTTAACCTTTTAGTTTTTCCTTCAGTGAGTGGAATAAATTTTTTGTTGAAGTATTTTAATTTTCTGTCAACTTAGTTTCATAGACAAAGTATTGAATGTAACCGCCATCAAGGTTGTAGCCCAGTTAGTACCACCCACTAATTCACTAACTCTTATGTCAACGAGCTCGCTTAATGGGCAGTAGCTATGGCTCAAACCGGACATTCTGCAACAGGAGATGTTCTTATAGTCACAGTCAGAAAGGGTTGCATCCCTTTTTTGCTTTAAAAAAAAAAAGTATTGTGTAACTTTTTTTTTCATAATCCAACACAGATGAGGTGCTTCAAGAATACTCCCCGCATGTGTAGTCTCAAACCTGCTTAATGAGATGTTACTGTCGTCATGAGACTGGTTTAAGTTTTTATGTGATTCGTTGAGACCTTCGCTGTAGAATTTCCAAAAATAAGCGGTCACATTTTTTAATCAGACGTACTACACCCGGACCATTACAGGTCTGCTGGACCGGGCTGACCCATCTAACTGCACTTTGACATTAACATTTCCGCTGAAACGGGCTGGGCTCAACAAGTTAGCCCACACAAACGGATTGGCATAATGGGCCAAAACTAACACCAACATTGAAAGCAAATGCTTAAGAGGCTTTAAGGTCCATTGGACCGAGTACTTAGGCTGAAAACAAACCCAAAACCAAATAAAGCCCAGCTCTCTTCGGTAAGAAGACAAGGAAGATGATTTTTAGCAAACAAATTGATCATAAGAATACCATGAAAAACTGACCAACAAATATAACTAGGGACCATCAGCTGGAACACTTGTAGCAGATGACCTTGCCACCATGGCCAAAACATGCCCCAACAGGAGCTTCACTGAGGAGATGGTTATAGAAGGAGCTGCTAGCTGGGTAGGCTACTGAATCTCCTTGGGACTCTGGCAATACAATCAACCACGAAAAAAAATAAGAGCGGTATTGGTGCTTATTGCATGGATTGATTAATTCCTAAATAACTTCTCAGGTTAAGTAGAATTTCTTTCCTTCCCATATGAACTCACTGCTCATAAACCTTATATAATGCAACTAATGATTGGTTTTCATGCTTATGCGAACTGATTCATAATATATAAAGTGGATGTTAAAACAAAAAAAATCAAAAATCAAAGTAGGAAGTTGTGAAAATCTTCTAAAAATTCAGCTGATATGAGCACAGTAGGTCCAAAATGAACCAATGGCTTTGATCTGCAGAAGTAGTGGAGAAATAAGAGTACCTGACAACAAGAGCTGATATCAAGGCAGCCAAAGGGGACTCTCTGCCAGACTGGTAGCTTATTCAATCAACTCATCATCAATCTTTATGCAGTCCACGGGAGCAATCTTGCACCGTTTCTTTAACAAGGGACATCTGTTGATCCATAGAAAAGAAAGGGAAGCAGGCAGCCCCTCGTCTGGTATGTATTCGAGCTTAGGACAGCGATGGATTCGCAACTCTTCAAGAGAGAAGAGATCTTGAAGCCCCTTCTTGTCCAAACATTTCACATTTGGAAAACTAGAGATATCTAGAATGGTCAGATTGGTGGGCAGGAATTCCGCCTTTGGAAAGGACTCCATATCTTCAGGCATGCCGTCAATATACAAAGTTCTGACATACGGGAGTTTTTGCAGACCCCAGTCCATCCAGCTGCCGACGAGTTTGTCACAACGGAGGATGGAAATAAAATTCAGACTGGAAGGCAAACCCCCTCCAGGAAATGAATCAATGTTTGGACAATCTTCAATACGCAAAACCCCGAGAGTTGGAAGGAGTGAGTGCATCTTGTCAGGCAGGGACTTCAAACTCCCACATTTGAGGATCGAAAACCACGTAAGGTTGGGGGCACGCAATCCTCCTTCTGGAAAAGATACAAATTTAGGGCAGTCTTCGATACGTATGTTCAAGGTCACTAAATCATTTTCATGCTGCTCTGGCACCGTAAGAGACTCCAGATTTCTACACCCCCAGAGTACGATCTGAGAAAGCTTTGGGAAAAATTCTAGGGGAAATGATCTCAGAGAATCACAGCTATCTTTCAATAACAATCTTTCAAGTGCTAGGTAGTTATCCACGTGCACGGGGAGATCAAACTTCCTACTGCTCGTGATCTCAAGGGATTTTAACATGGACAGTAGATCGCCCCTGGGAAATGACAAAAGCGAGAAGCAGTCCCGTATTTCCAAGTGTTGAAGAGAACTGTTGGTGTCTGGAAGCGACTCTAGAAAATTAAACTCAGCAACCTTGAGCTTCTGCGTTCCAATGGCCAATTCCTTCAACACAGCCTCGTTACAATTTATTAAATGCACTTCACTTACAGCGGGAGCTCTCAGGAATGAAGCCACAAGCTGTGGACATTCAATAATTTCAAGTTTGGCTAAAGAAGGAAGATGGATGGGCGACCCTCTTGTTAGCTTTGGGCAACAACGAATGTAAAGCTCTCTAAGACGAGGAAAGGCTCCATATTCATTTTCCACACCGAAAGAATACTCCTCCCAATTCCACAGGCGCTCAAACGTTAGAACTTCCAGGGCTCCAAATGGTTTAATTGAAGCAGAATGGCCTCCACAAAACTCAGCACCCACTGTAACAACTCCATCAAACCCAATGATAGAGAGGTCCTGCAGACAGGGTAGCTGCCCAAGTGGTGGCAAGCTACAGCGGTGACACCTGTTTAGATGAAGAGATGTTATATTACAGAAGGACTGATGTCCTACCCAATCTGGAAAATTTTCACCACCATAATAACTTATTGTGAGGCTTTTCAAGTTTGTATGGGGCCGTAAACTATTAAGTACAGCTTTCTGACTCTCCAAAATATCTGCAAAAGCATTCCATTCCAACACCAACTCTTCAATGTACTTCCTGTCCTTCAAGCCTGTGTCAATCCCAGGACATTCAATATTTTGGAGCTCCAATATAGAAAGCCCTTTCCGGAGATTTGTCAGTTTCCTCAATTCTCCAATGCAGGACCCACTCTGTCTGCCGTTGATAAATGTAGTCAATGTACGGAGGCATTTTAGTCTACTCAGTTGCATCGGCATCTCCTTTATGCCTGTGTTAGTAATATCCAAATGGCGTAAATTACTGAGCTTCCACATATCTCTTGGCAATTCGGTAATATATTGACACCCTGATAACTTCAATGTTTGCAGATTGTCCAACTCGCATAAAGATTCAGGCAACCTCTGAAATACTGTGAAAGAAAGATCCATATAACGTAAAGAAACGAGTTTCCTCATTTCCCCTGGCAACACAGCAAGATGTTGACAACCTGATAATTTCAAAGTCTGCAAATTACACAACTCACATATGGACTCAGGTAGTCTTTTGACTGCAGTAGAAGAAAGGTCCAAATAACGTAACTGCTTCATTTTGTCAATTGAATCGGGCAAATCAGTAATATTGCTGTAGTGAGATAGTGAGAGCACGCGTAAGCATGTCAGCACTACCAATAAATCATGTGGTACACTTCTAGCTAAGTGAAAATCGCTCCATGACAATCCTAGTGGGATGAAGGTGCGTAGCTGCTTTGCCTTGTAAAGAACCTCAAACTTCTTAAGGTTATCAAATCTTGTTCTCACATAGGACAAATGGCGTGTCTTGCTACTGACAATGTCATGAGAATAGTCACCCTCCAGCCTAAAGCCTAGTTGCCCAGACACAAATACTGCTAAGTCATTAACAAGATCATGCATTACAAACTGAGATTTATTGCCACTTGATTGTTGAAAGAATGATCTAGAGACAAGATCAAAGAAGAAATCATCACCAACTTCTTCCATTGTTCTGTTGCAGGATTGTTGCAAGAAACCTTCTGCCATCCATAATAGGACTAATTGATCTTTTTCAAAAACATAATCCTTTGGGAATATTGAACAATAAGCAAAACAACGCTTTAGATGGGAAGGGAGGTGTTTGTAGCTTAATCTCAAAGAAAGAAGAATGTTTCTCCCATCATGAGGCAAAGTCCATAATTCACTTTTCAGTATCTTTTCCCAGTCATCAGCACCTAGTTTTGACCACAGTAGAGTTCCAAATGTCTTGGCTGCTAAAGGTAGACCTTTGCACTTTCCCACAATTTCTCTACCTATTGTTTCTAACTCTTGATCCACATCATAGCTACTATCGGGAAATGCATGTTTGGCAAATATTGACCAACAATCCTCATCTGATAACAACTTTATGTGATGAGTTAAAAAGGCACACATGACTAATGCAACCCTTTCATTACGTGTGGTTACAATCACCTTACTTCCTGGCATAGACGATTTGATGGTATTCCTTAGAGCCTCCCAGTAATCATGAGTCTCATTCCAAACATCATCTAAAACCAGTAAAAATTTCTTCTCCCTCAACTTCTCCTTTAGTGTAACTTGAAGCCGATTTAAATCCTTGACATCACTAGTAGACAAAGTTACTGTCTCTAGAATTGTTTTTGTTACCTTAAACAAATCAAATTCTTCTGAAACATAAACCCATGCATCAAGGTTAAAATGCTTTTTCACCCTGTCGTCATTGTATATAAGCTTAGCAAGAGTACTCTTGCCAATCCCCCCCATGCCGACAATAGCAATCACAGATAACTCATTTCCACTTGCATCATCTAAAAGCAACGAGTTAATTATTTTCTCCCTTTCATCATCCCTACCAAAACTACAAGATTCTTCAACTAAAGAAGTCGTAGGCAATTTTTCTGCTGGTTTCCCTTCAACCCCTTCTCTCAGACCTATGACATCCTTCTTTTTGGCTAGAAATTCGATTTTGTCAAGCACCTCTAGTATTCTTGGCTCTAACTCCTCGACAAAATGATTAATAGAAGTAGAGATGGATGTTTGTACCTCACTTGCCGTCTTTTGAACATCAGCGTCCAGCTTGCATCGTAAAGATTCAGTAGCAATCTCATCCAAGATATCCTCTGCATCATAGACAACATCTTTCAGCTCATCAAGCCACTTTTTTGCAGCACGGGTTGTAGCCTGTTTTTCCTCCGCATCCTCGAGCACTGCATCAACAGATAGCAGTGCTATCTCCAACTTCTTTAAGAGTCCAGCAGCGAGTTTTCGTCCCCGGACAAAGTCAACAACCTCCCGAGATGCCATTCTGTCAAATAGCACTTGGAGGAAGGCAGAGAGAAATGCTCCTCCCACCATGGCCTCAGCCATGTTTTCTTCTTAATTAGCAATGGAAGAAACTAAAGGAAACAAAGGAAAGTGGTCGCAAATTGCAAATAAGACTCAAAGTTTTTGCTCGTGCCCGGACTGGGTTAATAGGTGTAGAAAAGTCATTTTTTTAGTTCCTAACTCTAGCACACCAGGAAATTGTGCAAGTTGACATGCAAGTCGTCGCCAATTATGGATGAATTACGAGGAAGAATCCAATCCCTTTGCAGCTATGATATTTGTTTTGGTTGGACGGCTTTACTTGTTTGCATTACATATAAGCACTGTGCGAACACAAGGATGACGAAAAGGATGACGAATAATGAATTCAGCTAAACATCTCTTGCTGGTAAGAGCTTGTATATATATTAACAAAAATTATTTACACGTCGCAGAATGCTTAAGATTATAGCGGTAAAAATGATATTCTGAGCAACATTTGTTCTTTTTCCTTTTCACCGTGTAAAGCAGTCCATTCTAGATAAGGTTGTCCCCACTAGGAGACAAACTTTACAGCTCCTGTTTAGTCTGAAACAGAGAAGTTACGATATGGTTATCGGTTATAAAAAGAAATGAAAAAAAAAAAAAAAAAAAAGGGGTAAAATCGTACGAGTAAAAATCATATAAAATAATCGACATGTTCTTAAATTTTAAAAAATAAATAAAAATTAATTAATTAATTAAAAATTAATTAATTAATTAAAAATAAATAGATTATTAAAATAGATTTTCAATAATTTTATTTAAAAAATATTACTTTTTTAAAAAATATTATTTTTTATAATTTTTTTAATAATTTTATCTTGAAAGAATATTTTGATAATTTTTATATTTTTTTCATCTAATTTAACACCTAATTTAGATGAGACTTGAATTGATGAGTTTTAAAAATTAAAAATCTTAAATCGTTATTTTAAAAATACAAGACTAACTAGATTCTTCCTCATACCTACGGATTTTACTCTTAAAAGAAAAAAAAAAAAAAAAAAAACGAGCATATCAACAACCATTTGCCGCTCTAGTAGAACCCAATGTTGACTATGAAAGAGAAACGGTTGAACGGTATCTTCAGTGAAGCTGTGCGTTTGAGGGGTGTTAGGTATTAAAGCCTGTTAGGAGTGAGCCTTCAGGACCGAAACTTCTTTCCTGCCGGACCCAGTTGCGCCCGGAACATACTCTTAATAGTCTCCTAGACCAAAGCTTAAGAGTCAAATGTGACGGCTGCAATGGATTTTGGCGGGGCTTCACTTACCATTGTTCTCAATGCCAGTTTAACCTTGAATCAGGATGTCCCATTCAATATAGAAGCCAAAAGTCACAACCACCCTTTGGCATTGTCTTTCAGTTGCTATGCCTGTGGAAGAGAAGGTAAGGGCATGTAGTAATTTTGTCTCACCCGCTCATTCACGGTACACCTGGAATGTGCTCCTGTACCATTGATTGTCAAAAATATACGTCACAAGCACCCTGTCCAACTCACCTACTCTCTTCTTCAAGTGAATCAATCTGATCAGCACCGAAACAAAATACAGAGTTTATCACTGCTCAAGTTGTGATTTTGTTGCGCACCTTGATTGTGCTGAAAAGAAGGAAGACAGGGATGACACATTTTTGATGGACGATAAAGAAGATTCAGGGCCTGATGAATCCATTGGCTCATTAAATTATACTGTCAAGAACAATCAGAAACATATACTAGGATGTCCAATGTATCCATTGGCTCGTGGGTGTAATGGCTTCACCTATAATTGTGAAAAATGCTGGTTTGACCTGGATGTCCAATGTAGTTTAATCTCAGACAACTTGACGCATGATGGTCACGAGCACCTTCTTCTTCTGTCCAACGCATCAGATGGTGGTATAAGTGTAGCTCATGCGACTCTTTGGAAGAAAAAAAAAATCTTTCGCTTTGCGGATTGTGAATGTATTGTCATATTTGTGAAGAGAAACGAGACCCAAAACATTGGTTTTATTACTGTGCAGATCTCAAGTGTAATTTTTATCTTCATAGTCGGTGATTGAAGAAATAAGACAAATGAAATTGTTGACGACACAACCAACAAGTTGCAGGTAATCATTCGCAAGATTCAGGAGAACAGAATGCGGTTGCAGCAATTTACAATACTTCTTCTCCAAGTGCTTGCGATGTTCTGGTAACAAAAAAGGGAAAAAATAGTACTTGCTATTTCTAATTTTTTTTTGCTCGGAACAAAGAGTCCCCTAGTCAATTTACTGGCATCATGAGAAGTAAATGTATAGCAAGCTGTGATAGACATATCTTTTCATCTTTTAAGCATGCTTGGGTGAAAATAGAATTCTGTGTAAAAGGTTGTCTTTGTTTCCACCTAAAATAAGGAAAAAAATCAAAACATATTTTCGGTTGTAAGTAGTTCCAGAGAAATGATTAATTCTTTGGTATTTGACTGATGCACTGAAAATAGTTTGCAAAAAAAAAACATTTAGTATTATTGATCATTCTATATGCTACGGCTTCTTTGCATTTTTTTCTTCTTTAATGAGAGATGTGGCTGATGGAGAAAGGTGGTTCAATGTCTCTCTATGAGTGGAGGAGATTTGTAGACCATAAATTGAAACGGTGTTGGCTCCATTCTACCCAAGCTTTTCTCCTTCACCAAAATTGACAAGAGATGGAAATAGGCAACAAACTTTCTTAATGGCATAACCACTTCAAGACAAATATTGCAACAATCTCAGTAAGGAGGCAACTGTGGTGCCAATATCTATCTAATGCCTGAATATCAATACAATAATCCCATCTATAGGTTTATATGTATGCACATGTCTTTGTGAGCAACAAGAAAGAGAGAATCATTGAAAGCTTCAAAACAAAATGCAAGACAGGTTTATTGTCCCTGGACATGACAAGCCTACAATGGGAAGGAAGAGTTTTGACAAGGAATATTTAGTTCATCGGACCGTATCTGGGGAGAAGCATAATCGATGTGTCATTTTTCTGGCAAATGTTGGCATGGTTGCTGAAGCTCTAGAAAGAAGAAACCAGAACTGGTAAGAACTCCCCCTCTCCCCCACGCCTCCTTCCAAAACTCCCCACACAGAGACACCCTTGTCCTTGATGCGTCTAAATTCTGTGTTTCTTGTTGATTATGTCCGGGTAGTACATACATTTAATTATTATTTTTTTATTTTAATGGCAACAAAAGCTTCCATCTATAACATGCAGGATTGTCCGGACCAAAGTTACAAGTGATCTCACCATACAAATTGGAGATTCAACCTTTCACCTGCACAAGGTGCACTCAATTTCTTTGCTTTTAACAGAAAGACGAAGAATTTATCTGTCTGAACTGTAAAACTGACATTAAGCCATCAGAATCCCCACTACATATAATGACTACAATTACATAGTTTTTCAACTGCACAAAACTTAATCCTCAGGCCTGCAGAGTTCATCTGAAAAACAAGCCTACATAGATTCTAGTGCAATTGTTAAGTTACTCACTAGAGAACTATATATGTTCAAACAGTAATAGGTTCCTTTTTATATATATAAGTTAATAATGCTTCCACATGGATGCCTTTTGCCAGTCTTTCTTATATTAAGTTTCATGGTGAAGTACCATAGAAAATCTTTAGTAAGAAAAACTATTCAATCCACTCAGCTCCCTTTTTGCTTTAGAAAGTAGCTATGTTGCTATATAACAGCTCTTTGGAATTGTTCAAGTCTGAAAATATGTTTTTCTTTTAATCCCTCAGTTGTGACATATTAAGAGCCATTTTTTGTTATTTCAACTGTACTGAACTCAACTCAACTGAGTGTCAATCCTAATTAAATTGGGGTCGGCTATGGATCCTCCTCATCAATTAGTCATACAGGATATTAAATCAGCATGATGTTTGACAAATAGATTGAAATACAATATCTTCAGATAATCTCAGGTTCAGATTCATAGAACTTTAATTAAACAGAGCCATTTTGATGTCAGCTTCCTATGGTCTCAAGAAGTGTATATCTGAATAGACTGGTATTCCAAAGAAGCAGTGGCAAGAGAGACACTCGCCTCATCATCCAACTAGACAATCTTCCAGGTGGAACCAAAACTTTTGACTTAGTAGTGAAATTTTGTTATGGCTGGAAGGTTGATTTAACACCAACCAACATTGCTTCACTATACTGTGCTGCTCATTTCTTGGAAATGAGTGACGATATAGAACAAGGGAATCTCATGTCCAAAACTGAAGCTTTTCTAAGCTACTTATTCCTTACGTCATGGAAAGACACAT
Organism: Morella rubra; assembly: GCA_003952965.2. Taxonomy (NCBI): domain Eukaryota; kingdom Viridiplantae; phylum Streptophyta; class Magnoliopsida; order Fagales; family Myricaceae; genus Morella; species Morella rubra. The sequence goes on from CM025856.1 coordinate 23,541,414, forward strand.
TTAGGATTTTTAAAAGCTGTGAATCCATTTCTTCCTGGGCCATAGAGTTAGGAATTGTGAAAAGATGCTCAGAAGCCATTGCCTGGAAGGCCTGCTCCAATCAAAAGGCATTTAGCTTTGAAGAAGATGATGCACAGTGCTTGAATGTTGTAGGAAATGACGATGAGAACTCAAAACTTCAAGACAGATGTGGTAATTGGTGGTTTGAAGATGTTTCATTCCTTCGAATAGATCATTTTATCGAAGTGATTCAAGCCATTAAAAGTAGGGGGATGAAATCAGACCTTGTAGGATCAAGTATAGCTCATTGGACAACAAAACAACTTTCCCGGATCTCCTTTGGACCTGACAATTTGACTTCCAAATATCTGACGCACCAGATGCACAGAGTTACAACTGAATGCTTGATTAAGCTGCTTCCTGTGGAGGAAAATTCAGTCTCTTGCAATTTTCTATTACACCTTCTCAAGATTGCTCTAATGATGAAAATAAATTCTGAATTGTTGAATATGCTTGAAAGAAGAATCACTTTCATGTTGGAGCAGTGTCATGTTTCAGATCTCTTGGTTAAGAACTTTGGAGATAATTGTAGTGTCTATGATGTGGGCATTATCATTAGAGTGATAAAGTCTTATATTTCTCTTGTTTCAAGCAAACCCACACCAAAAATGTTTGTTGTTGGAAGGCTGGTGGACGGTTATCTCACATTGGTCGCAAGAGATGAGAACCTAAGTGTGAAAAGTTTTCAGTCACTAGCAGAAGCATTGCCAAAAGATGCTCGGTATTGTGAGGACAACCTTTATGGAGCCATTGACATGTATCTCAAGGTACATAATTTTTTTTTCTTTCTTAGTAAGGATTGAAAAAAATTGATGTTCTGAGACTTGGAACTTCATAAGATGTGGAATTCATTTTACTCAATGTAGCAATGCATTTCTGGTGGAATGTACAAAAGTTCAGTAGCTGTTAATCTCCTCTTGCACTACACAACAATTGCTGTCTTCTCCAGATCTAGAATTTTATTGATTGACCTCAAGAACATGTAACCTCACATCTCAGACAGTCATAGGAGCACTTACTTTCAAGTTGCATCTGAATATTTCTTGGGGACAAATTGTGCAGGCACACCCTAGTTTGACAGAAGAAGAAAGAGCAAGATTATGTAGATACCTGGAATATCATAGACTATCACAAGAAGCACGTGAGCATGTAATGAAAAACAACCGGCTGCCCTTGAAAATCATGACACGATTCATCCTCTTAGAGCAAGTAAACATGGCAAGGTCAATTACAGCTTTTGGATCAAATTATCGAAGAACGAAGACTCAGAAAATTGCGAGAGTATCAAATGGTATAGAGAAGGGATGGATGAGTTCCCAGAGAGAGATGAGGATGATGAAGAAAGAGGTTGAAACAATGAGAATGCAACTCAATGAATTACAAACTTGTAAGCTAAAGCTGCAAAGACAAATGAAGAGATGCATCAACTGGAAGGGAAATCACAGTTTCATTTGAACCATATTTTTTTGGGTATTTGAATTTGCTCTGTTGAATTTGGAAGCAAACCTTGTCACTTATTAGAGTTTAAGACTAGGTTGCCACCTCCAGTATTAAGGGCAGTATGTATATCTTGCTTTTCTTAATATTAATGCAAAGAAGGAATGCTTATCAGCACTATCGGCTACTTCACTTTTTCAGCACTGCAAGAATGAGTATCACACCATTTATGTCATTAATATGCATGCGTCATGCTGGCATCATTTTCCTGTTTATTACAATATCCACATCATGGTCAAGATTTTTTAGCCATATATGCAAAGTACAACCTGAAAATCTAAATCCGACTCCTAAACCTCGTTGCCCCACTATTCATGCCTATCCTTAATGTTAGCCTATAGTTGAGAATTGGCTTGATTCCGTGTCACAGGATAAATCAAACTGAGGTATAATGTGTCTCTTCGTGAGAATGAGTCTTAGTGTTCAAGAGGAATAAGCATGACCTTCTCGAGTTCTGATAAGAATTCATCACTGGATAAGAATAAGGATGAGCACTTGGAGTTCTAATGGGATTGTATATGATGAGGACAAGCACTTGTGATACTCAAGACCAGTTCAAAAATCTCAATAAACATAATTTTCTCGAGTTCTGATGAAATTGTATCACTGGATAAGAATAAGCAAAAAGAAATGAACTTCTCGAGTCCTGATGGGATTGTATCTCTTGAATAACTTTAATTACTTATGACACTCAAGGAACTTTATAGCACTTTGCCAAAAGGTAGTAACTCATGGCCATTTAGAATTAAACTTACGACTAACCATATGTGTTGGGATACGCCCAAAATTTCACCTTCAAAGGAGTTTCAAGAACACATTTTAGGTAACATGAATGAGGCTAGCCATAAGTCTCTAGATGAATGGATTCCTGTGGAAACCTCAAGGTTTTATGCAGATATGCGTGAAACTTACCCGGTAAAGTTGGCAAAGAAAGAGTCCTTTTGGTTTGAACGAACACCATTTTATGATGACAAGCCCAGAAAAGAGACATTATATCCTAAAGCAGCAATGATGAAGCAACCTTATTATATATGATTTGGAAACAGCCGGGAAAGAGTTTGCTTGTTCGATTGAGCCTTTTAGACAAATCGTAAAGGAGAGGAATCTCAACTATAACCAAGAGATTGGACTGCGATGGTCAGGTAGCAAACCTGCTGAGAAGTTGGAATCCTCAGTTTTGTGTGTGCCAAGGTTGGACTTCCACAGCCTAAGAATTGGAGAGGTAAGTGGATCAAACTGAAGACAGACGGTGAACTTTTAGTCCCATAAGTAAGTGCATACAGGAGGGCTAATGACTTGTCCTCAATGGATTATGTTGGTGTAAATTTGGGCCATGCATACGCCTTTCATATATGCACCGCTGTTGTGGAGGATAAAAGTCTCCTAGAAGACAACCTAAGCTCACTTAAACTCTCTAATTTTGCAGATGATTTGCTATGTAGACTATACTTATTAGTAGTTTTTGCTAAGGAAATAAAAAATAAAAAGCTTAGAAAAAGCATCACTGATTTCTGTACTCGTATGTTTGTATGTAGTCGAAAAACACATAAACCTAATCCCCACATGATGTTTTGAACTTGGAAGAATTCTGAAGAAACCCTCTGCCATGACCCCCGAACGTCATCATTGTTTGATTGCTGAGTGAAGTCCTTTTATGGCACTCTCTTTTGTTAGCTAGTTCCTTTTATGTATTGAAATTCAAGCAATCTTTAATCATCGACTTTTGGACATTAATGCTACATAAGAATCATATAATGTTTTTCCCCCTCACCCAAAAATAGAGGTGCTCTGGCAAAATCTCGTAAATTATCAAGCGCGCAGTCAGTTTTAATCATTGAAATGACCGTTTTATTCTCACAAAAATTGTCATCAGCCAAAATTTTTATAGGAATAAAATTGTCATTTCATGCACTAATATATTAATTTCTGTTAAAATTTATAAAAAAAATATTAATAAATAGTGCAAAGTGTCAAGATGTTGAGAGTGCAAAATATATGTATCTTTATAATAATATATAGATTTAATTTTTAAAGAAAATATTAGAAATATTATTAATAATTTGTTTGGGGTCACGTTACCTTGTGTATGTGGGATGGGGACCAGTGGCGGAACGAGCGGGTATCGACCCAGGGCGGTCGATACCCATTCCCCTGCCCACAGAAAATTCTACATGTAATTGTTTGTTTGTTTTTTTTTTTTTCATTAGTTGGCCTGGGTCCGATACCCATCAACCCAGGCCAACTAGAGTTTTACTCTTAGGGACAGATGCGGTAGCCTTTGCTTGTTTCCATCCGTTTGTCTGTGTTGTACATGGGCTTAGCTTTTATAGGCGTCTATACGTGAGCTTGTGCATAAGAATGTGGGTGTTGTATAAGAGAATCCAATGAAACTCACAAACAGGCAAATAGACCGCAACTAAATTTGTTTTAGTTGTTGCTTTGGATCCAAGCCCAGCTTCTTAAATATCTCGACAGGAAAATAATTTCACTTTCACTGTAGCATGAGGCTTGTAGAATATCAGGTTGGTTGGTTACCTCTCCCATCTGAGGCATGTCACATTTAGAGTGCAAACACAGGCTTAGTCACAGCCAGAACAGGACCATCCCAACCAAGAATCATGATCCAGTGGAGACTAACGATGAGTTTTTTCTTTGAGGGTTGCAAACAAGACACCAATCTGCTAATGTCTTTTTGATGGCCTGTAAATGTCACTCAAAATCCAAACCATAAAATCAACAACGGCCATTCATTACAGGGAAAAGGAATCACCCAAAAAACTGGAAATGTCAATTACTGGTACACTGAAAGTCCAAATTTATAGATAATGCAATAGTGTAACAATGTGCATAACGATAGTTTCATGCTTTCAGTTTTGTCATTTCATAATTTGTTGGTAGAATGATGTTAAAGAACAATCGTTATTTTGTAAAATCGAAGAATATAATTGTCACCTTTAGTTACAGTACATAATACGGTACATGTATTCTAATATTTTTAATGCTTTTAGTCCTTAATTTTCAACATTGTAACTCCAATTTTTGCATTACAAAAAAATTTTCTTATTATTTCGCCTTTAAAGTTCGACACCCATAGATTTCAATCCTGGTTCCGCCACTGATGGGGACTACCCGTACTTAAGGAATTAATTCGAGAAAAGTTCTCAATATCATTGCGAACTTAAAAAATTATCGATTTTAATAAGAGATAAAGATTAACAAGTTAAAAGAAAATCTATTTTGTGCACTCTAATCCTAAAGCTTTAAGTGATGTGGAGAAAATACATAAATCATATAGAATTCGAAAGATATGTTATGAATGTATAAAAAAAAAAAAAAACAAGATAAAGAAAGATATATTATAAAAATTAATTTCAAAAGTTGGTTTGGGTGGTCAAGACTTGGGATCTAAAGAATGTACTCCTTAAGATTTAAGATTCAAATCTTTTTAGATGAAAATAATTTCTTGGAACTGCAAAAGTTTGACATGCGAAAAATTGTGAATGAAACTATGAATTAGTGTAAGAAAAAAAAAAAATACTATGAACCAGTTGTGTGTAACAAAATAACTGGAATCAGCTAGGGTAAAATTGTAAATTGGGGGCTTTTGATCTTTTTGGGGTCAAATATTAGGGAAAAAGCTGTAAAAATACGATGGAAGATATATGTGATTTCCTAGAGTTCGTCGCTCTGAAAAATGCACAATGAACGAGGAGGCCAGCAAGAACAGCTCTTGCTCCACGGGGGATTCGAACCCTTGCCCCATTTGCCTCGGACCCATCGTTCAAGAGTCCTATCTTGATAAATGTTTCCGTACGTTTCTCCCTCTCTCTCTTTGTTTGTGCGTGTTTGGTTTCCAAGAAACTGAAGGAAAAGAAAACAGAGTGGGGTTTCGGAACTCAAATATTAACTTCATTTCAGCTACGAAATGATGAAAATTTTGACAATGATTTCGGATTTCGATTTTCTATCACTAGACGTCCGTTTTCATCTGTCTAATATGGTGAAAGTTATTAGCTCAATTCCATGACTTGTGCTTTTCCAAAATCTCGTAAATTTTTATGCAGAGGAACTGTTTTGAGCTTCTTGTTGTGCTTGTAATTATCTGGTAGAAAAATGGTTTGTAATGATTTGAGTTAATTGATAGTCAATTTAAATTTGCAGTGAAGTCTTATTACGTATTTAAGTTTCAGTTTTTCAAGCGTGGACGAATTGCATGAAAATGATCTGATCAGTCTAATGTCACGAAATTGTGAAAGTAATTTTGTACATGGAACAACGACAACAGCAGGATGATAGACTCTTTATCAGAAGGTATATAATAGAATAAAATAAATTCCACGATCATCATTGATTATAAATTTTATGGTTTGAATAAATTTGGAGTTTAGTGGATAAAAAGAAACTAAGTTCCCAGTGACCGGTAAAAACATCTAATGAAAATCTTGGGCATTACTAGTTTTTGTCTGGTTATTTATGTATGTGAGTGTGATCCTGATGATAGTAGGGGTTATGCTCATTCACTACAGAAGATAAACACTTGGAAACTATGGAAGCGTGGACAATATTATTCTTGGTGAATTTTAGCTGTTTACCAATTATTCTTTGTGGGTGTAAGTTAAGATCGGATTCCAATAACATGAGTGAAAAGCATTCTGTCTGCTTTACTGTAACAATAATTGGAGATGCATGTCTGTATGTATTCCCTAGCAGCGGTGGTGGTTGGGAAATTCTCACTAAGTACACAAGCATTTGGTGCTGTTTACATAATTGTGACTGTAGAAAAGCATTATCATGGGAGAGAAATACATCCTTTGCAGAAATTTGTCTGCTTATGATTGGTTTACCTTTTAGAATAAGTTAATATTCACATTTTGAACATCTTTCTAGATCTGTTTATGTGTGTGAGTGAGTGAATGTTTTCTCTTTATTGTGTTGCATATGGCTCAAGACATTATAAGTATCTCAAATTGTGTTGGGCTTGCATATTAAGTGTGAAATTAGTGCAGTAAATCACAGTTTGCCATTTCTGAAGCTTATTATTCCCATTCATTTGTAACAGATAAGTTTTGTTACACTTGCATTGTGCAATGGACCAAAGTAGTTGCTGCCAAGCAGTCTCGCCCACTTTCTTCTGTAAAATGTCCTCTCTGCAAGGTTTGTTTAGTCCATTTGAGAGCTTTCCATTCTAGGAAAGTAATATCAACCTGATCATACGAAAATTTATAGACATGCTCTTGTGTGGCTTGCAAGTATTCCAAGGGTGGTTCAGAATGTGTGCCAAGACTATTATCATAACTGACGGGGTTTTGTCTTGTAACTTTGCAGACAGAAAGTTTTTCTATAATTCATGGATATGATGGTTGTTTTTTTCAACAGCAGTACATTAATCAAGGTTTTGAATATAGGTATCTTCCTGTTAATGAAATTTCTTTTGATTTTGTCCCTTTCCTTCATGTCATTTGATGTCTTTATTCATGTATACCTATGTCATGGTGCTGTAATGGTGCTGCAGTTTTATCTTGACAAGAGCACACAAGTACAGATTACAGTGCTATTACACTGAACCAGGTCTTGTTTGGTTCTCCTTATTGCTGTCTGTTGGTTGCGTTATTTCCCGAATGAAATCACTGTTTCCCCTGTATGCTTTTCTAATTTTACTGCTTGTTCAATTAGGTATCCTAGATGACATATTCAATGTATCACGGTATTGGAAGTCTTGTAAGTATCTTCAGCCAAACCACTGGCTCCAAAGTTGGTTGAGACGGGAAATTCAAGCTCTGATGCAGGTCGTCTTGACCAATTATTGTTCTTTCTATTATATTTTTAATGTCCCAGAATATTCACTTCTCTATGGGTTCTACAAATCAGTTGGACATAAACCATGACCAAGAAAGTAGGAAGTATCATGAAACACATTATAATGATTTTTTCTAGTTCTGTACCATCACGTGTAGTGTCAGCCAGTGGCTTATGTTTCATTCTAGAGGAAATAACTGTATATCCAACTTTTATGTGGAAGAAAGGCATACACGTACTTGATTTTCGCCGGAAATCCAAATCTGTCAACGGCCAATCTTGTGTTATTTATTTCTCAAGCCATATATAGATATGGTACTGTATCTTGTAGCACAGAGAACTCTTTTCCTCATTTTGTTTCCAGCTGTGTATATATTGATGAGACTTATAAATTTTCTTTTAGTTTTGTTTTTGTTTGCTGGTTGCAGCCACGTAGGGCGTATCTTTTCCACCATTTTTTTAAGGTCCTTATCTGAAATAATGCTTATCAGTTGTGTGCATAAGTTTTCATCGATCTGACTCCTAAGCTGGAAAATTCTGTAATGCAAGTACATGAATCAAATTTGTATACATGCTTTCCTGTTTTATCATGCAGCTGCATATTGTTGACTGACTGTTACTTTTTGCTAATTTGAGTGTAGGAAGAAGACGTTGACATCATTGTGCACCACATACTTGGCATCGTTGATTCATCCTTGACGAGGTAATCTTTTATTACTATAAGCATCATAAATTCATTGAACCTGAGTTGATCATGAAATAATCACATAGATGGGTAACATCAAAGGGCAGACCATAAACAGAATAATTTGTATAGTATTGTAATAATGATCCAGTGATTTTCAGTTTTCACTATACATGAATTTACACCCGACCACTGCATGTCTCAGGAACGAGCAAAGAAAAATGCCTGAAACAAAAAGACAAGAGTTCGTGGCTTTAGTCTCTGATGCTGCAAGGCCTTTCCTAGGAGCAAGAACTGACCGGTTTGTAAAGGAGTTGGAACTGTTTCTTGCTTCAGGTTTGAACATTGAAGCCTATGATGCAGTTTACATGCAGCGGTTAGGCTGGAGTTCACCTGGAGTCACCGGTGAGGCTTCCCAAGGAGAACATAATGGACAAACGACTGTAGTTCCGTACTTGTATGTCTTCGAAGAAGACTCTGATGGACCTGATTAGCAAAAGCATCCAGATTTTTTTTTTTATAAGAGTTAAATACACTTTGTACTTTTAATTATTGGATATTAGACACTTTCCACCTAAATCTATTAGTTTTTTCATATTGCTCAAATTAATTATTGATTATGTTTTCTTGACGTGTAAAATGGTAATTTTATTTTTTTGCTATGTTTATTTTTACGAGAATAAAATTATAATTTTAAAAATTAAAAATTAAATTTTTGTCTGACAGAAAATTTTAGTTAATTATATAAAGTATTTGAAATAAATAGTTGATGAATGTAATATAATAAATAATAAATAGGTGAAAAATGTATGTATTTATTTATTGGTTGCACGTTCATTTTGAAAATAAAAGAAGCGTGGGCGAGGAAAGTGGATTCGTCATTTCGACTAAACCCGAGTGGAGAAGTTCAATCAACATTTCTTGCTCTCTAAATGGGAAAATCTCCTGCTGTCGATTCTCTCAATATTCTGAGCTTTTTTCTGTCTTTTTTCTCTTGTTTGTGTTATCAGGAGTGGACCCCGTTATCATCGATGGAACATCATAAGCTGTGGATAAGGTTGCTTAGAAAAATCTTCATCACGTTTTCATTTTTGCCCTTGGAGTATATTCTCAAAAGCTTAAAAAGCCAAGCTATTGCCTATTATTGTCCAGAATAAATAACGAGTTATATGGTCATTGAACTTTTCACTGTCCCCCACTCTGAAAAATCAAGGTTTAGCCAATCAGTTATCGAACTGTGCATGTCCATTTCAATCAGCGTATGTGTGAAAAGTATTTCACGGAAAATGAAAAGGAAATTTATTCGAAAAAAAGAAAAAGAAAAAAATTGATGATTTAATTGTGATATTACCAACATCTTTGTCAGGTCACTGCTTACTATCTGTACGACTAGTAAAAAATTACACTTTATACTTTTTAATTAATATTTTTTATCTAAATTTATTATTTTTATCATATTATTCTAATTAATTATAAATTATACTTTTTATGTATAAAATGATAATTTTATTTTTATAATTTTTTATAATTACAATTTTACGTTAGTAAAATTACAATTTTAGAAATCCGTTAAAATTGACAAAAAATTTAGATAAAGGTCAAAAAAACTGTATTTATTTTTTTATTTGTATACTTTAATAAGTATGGACGAGAAAATTGGATTTGACATTTCGACAAAACCGCGTGGAAAAGTCCAATCAGCATTTCCTGCTTTCTTCGATTCTCTCAATAATGGTGATTGGACTTCAACCGACCACGTACTACCTGTACGACTAGTAAAAAATTGTGTTGGCTGCACAACTTTCTCTTCTTAAAACGTGGAGCTAAAGCTTCGCTCAGAACTAAGACAACTTAGTAACGGACATGGCAAGAGACTCGGATTATGGAGCTTTCATGGAGAAGTTTCTGCTGCAACCAAGCTCTTCAGCTCACGAGCTTCCCTTGAATTCCCTCACCTTTGCCGTTAAAGACATGTGAGTCCTCGCTTAGTCGCTTTAGTTCCATTTCTTTGATTTTCGCTGCCCTCTCACTCTTTCTTAAGCCCCCATAGTCCGCGAAAATTCAAACGGCTTTGGGCTGAAACATTGGTTTTAATCATAGGAATCGTTTGTGTGCGCTGAATCATATATAGATTTGCATGTTAAAAATTCAAAGCGAGGCAACTTGTTGAACTTATTTAGCAATTGAACTCAGTGGCAGAGTTAGAGATCAATTTGAAGAGAGGCCAACTCATAAGGAAATGATCAGAAAATTTTTTTTATAACGTAATGTAAAAAAATGTCTTTGAGTTAAAATATTAAAAATATATTATATTGAAATACACATACTGTATTATTTGTTGAGATTATTAAATGTACCAACATGACTCTCAAATACCTCCACTCTTATTTTTTAGTTGTTAAATCCGGTAGATGTAAACACATCTCCCTAATGTTGATCATTTATTTTGCCTAAATAGATAAAACCACAAGCAATACGCCGCATCCAACTACTCATATTCTTTGAACCTGACTTAAAAGAAGCCCTCATTCATTTTTCTTATTGCTTCTTGGAAAATCATGCCCAAGAGGTTGACAGTTACCTTTTATCAATACTCCCTAAGAACTTAATCCTTAATCCCAACATCATATTCTTCAATGGGTTTACATAACCCTGGGTAGCAACAATATCACCTGGACTAAATAAAACACGGGTTTTTTCGAACTAGTAGTTGTCTTAGAAATAACAATCACATTAGGAGTATTAGATGATTCCGCTGATTTTTTTTTTTTTATCAAAAACTTATCCATTATCTAAACAAAACAAAACAAAATTCATCAATATAATTTCATAAGTCACAATCTAAGGTCCTAATCACAATTTTACAACCTAGTCCTAATATTCACAATTTCAATATAATTTCAAAACTGTATATTAATAGCATATCAGTCATTGCCTTGATAAATTACAAGTTACGTTTTGCAGGATACATTTTAGTTGAAAAAAAAATTCAACGTCTTGCATTGGTCCAACCGGGGCCAAGGCCCCGGTTACCCCATTCCCTCCGCCACTGATTGAACTATTACTTTTACATAGCGTTTGTACAGTAAAATTTTAATAAAATTTTACTTTTATTAAACATATTTCAAAATTTTACCTTTTTTTTATCACTTATTTACCAATTTCAATATAACACTTTTTTTATCATAAAATTTTATAACCAAATGCTATGTTAGTCATTATCCAGCCCTACTAAACTATATCCCCAACATTTTCTAGAGAGAGAGGGACAGATCTCTCCCTTCGCTTGACCTCCCTCCTCCTTCCCTGTGACCTCTCCTTCCTTTCCTCTCTCTCCTCTCTCTCTTTTGGCCGGACACTACCCAAACTCCCCATTATTGGTCTCCCTATGAGGTTGTTTTCAACGCCAGATCCCGTTGTTCCTGGAGGACTTCGGTAGCCACGCTTAACAGGGAAGGCATCAGCAACTCCAGACGATCGTCTTCAGCTTTTTTTGGTCGCTGGCGTGTGACTTTCACGCGCCCACCCCTTTTTGGATCTGCTGCGATGGTTCTCGGTGGTGTTTCGAGGCTCTATTTTCTGGCCGGATTCCGGCCAGCCAACGGCTTTTCTTTAGTGTGCTTTGTTGTATTTTCCTTGTGTGTTTGAACTTTATTTTGTTGGGATTTTGTTGTGGACCTCGGTGTCCTTTGGTGCTGATGTGGATGCTCTCTCGAGGAAGTGAGAGTACAGTACGTGACTACCCATTCCTCTAACAACCGCCACTTTTGGCGGAGTTACTTTTGAGTCTTTGGACCCGTTTCGAATTCACGGTCCTTTGGGTCTGTCTTGTTGAGGCTTTTATGGCCATTTAGAGTCAGGCCTTTAAGGTCCGTCGATGTACAGTCCATAGGGCTTTTAATGCTACTGTAATGGGCTTTATGCTCCTGTTTTTTGTACCCGGCCTCGGAAGGTCGTTTGTATCCAACATGTTTATATGCTTCCCTGTAAAATGAAAGAAAAAAAAAACTATTACTTTTAGTCTATGCTTTTCGAAGTTTAAATGTGTTTGTGTCTTTTCAAGTTCATATATTGATCTCAGGTACTGGGTTTACCGTTTATATATATATATTCTTCAAGATATTCTTTCTATGCTTTCAATGTAAATGTGTTGCACTATGCAAATTTATCTCAGTTTCAGCTCGGGATGTGGGATGTTATCTATGTTAGTTTGCCAATGGTCTGCAAGCTCATGGAGCAATATTAGCAGTTAGATATTCTGATGTGTTCTTTTGCATATTAAGAGTGAGTGTGTGTGTGTGCGCGCACCCGCGACAGCGATTTTTCATAAGTTTGGAATTGGAAACAGATTTGATGTGGAAGGATACGTGACTGGCTTTGGAAATCCTGACTGGTTGAGGACTCATCCGGCTGCCACATCCTCAGCCCCGGCCATTTTGGCTGTCTTAAGGGGAGGTGCCACATGTATTGGTAAAACTGTCATGGATGAAATGGCATACTGGTTAGTATTGAAAAAACTAATAACTTGAATCAACTCCTATTAGCTTGCTCCCATTTGCTTTCTTCTTTTTCTTGGTACTCTAAATTCAACATGGATTCCCATAGTTAGAAGTGTTGAGTTGTTATTTTCTATATGCATATAAAATTAAGCAAAATCATCATTGTTTTGGAGGCAGTCCAAACAGTTGTTTTTTCGCTATAGGATGCTATGAATATAATGCTTAGCAATATTGTTCTGTTGGGTTCCCAATTGGGTCCTTTATAGTTGAGGGCTCTCTCTTGTTCACATCATTGTTGTGGTGCAAATATTGGGTTGACAATATTTTGTGTAGTATGATCGGAGAAAACAAACACTATGGCACACCTAGAAATCCATGTGTGCCAGATCGAGTGCCGGGAGGATCTTCCAGTGGATCTGCTGTTGCAGTGGGTGCAAAGCTTGTAGATTTCGCCCTAGGTGAGTTTCTCTTGTGAACAATTATGATGTATCTTGGCTTGTCTATGATGGATTGAACCTAAAACTTTTCTCTATCATAGGAACCGACACTGGAGCCAGTGTAAGAGTACCTGCAGCATACTGTGGTATTTTTGGGTTTCGGCCTTCACATGATGCCGTTTCCACAATTGGAGTTATTCCTATGGCACAAAGTTTTGATACTGTTGGTAAGGAATCAACTATTGGATGTGGAAAATGCATATATTCCATTGAGACCTAGCTGGAGAAAGTCCAATTCTGCTCCTGATAGTATGGCCAAAAGGTGATGATATTGGTGAGATTGGCACACTGGTTTAGACAAGGATGCAACAACAAAAACTTGTGTTGTTTTAGTTTTCACGCAACACGTGTCTTGTCCAAATTCTTCTTTTCTTTAATTCTCCCAAGGCCCAAATTGTCCTGTGCCAAATATCTGTGTCTCTGTTTCTGTGTTTGAATGCATTGATGAAACCTTAAATATTTCCAATGATCGAGTTTAAGCAGACAAAAGTCGTTTAAGCAGTCAAATGCATATTAACCATTCATCTTTACATAATAGAGCAGCCTCTTTCTGCTATTTTCCTTAGTAGCCTGATGTGTTTGATGCCTTTCGCAATCTGCTCTTCCTAATCGAATAGAAATCTTTTTTTTTTTCATTCCGGTTCTCCTTCTTCTGGCACCTCATTCTTTTGACACCATTCTTATCCAGGATGGTTGCTAGGGACCCTGCGATTTTGAATAGAGTGGGACGAGTTCTACTGGATTTACAAGATGTGTATCCTGTCAAACCCACTCAGATAATTATTGCAGCAGATTGTTTCCAGCTTTTAACAATTCCGAGTGATCGAGTTATTCAACCTCTTGTTAAATCAGTGGAGAAGTCATTTGGGGGTAAGTGCATTGAGCATATGAATTGGTTCGTTGTCTAGTGTTTTGCGGGAGGAAGCACTTTTTCATATAATTATTATTTATATATATATACATACATCCATCCTATGTGCTTAGATCAAAATGATTCTCAATGAGTGAGATTCCACCACATGTTTCCACGAATAATGCAGGTGATCTTGTAAAGCAAGTCGTCCTTGGGGACTACATAAAGGACAAAGTTCCAAGTTTGAAACCGTTCCTGAGTGACGGACATGCAGATCAAGAGCATAATATACCATCTTTAGCAGCCCTTTCAAGTGCCATGCGGGAGCTTCAAAGGTGCAGATTGTCACCGACTCTGTTGATTCAACTTACTTGAATGATAACTGTGAAACTGGTCTGGATCCTGCTACATGAAAATATTGTTGTTTTACAAACATTGGCTCCTTAACGTATTAACCATTTGAAACATAGGTATGAATTCAAGAATAACCATGGTGAATGGGTCTGCTCTGCGAAACCTGATCTGGGTCCTGGGATATCAGAACGGATATGGAACGCCCTTAGGACCACAGACGAAAATGTGGATATTTGCCACAATTTGAAGACCGAATTACGTGCTGCTCTTACCGGTCTTCTTGGGGTACTCGCACTCTTTCCCTCTGAATGTGTAACAAGCCTAAGATTCTGCTATATGGAAATCCATGATCCCCCAATTTAAGAAAGGGGTACATTATCCTCTGGATAGATTAAGAGATTTTAGCTGATAATATATGTTTTTCCTGAGATTACACGTATGTGCTTGTATACATGCATGTATGCCTCTTAATAGACACACCCTTATCTCTTATAAACAGAAAATCCTTAGATTCAAGGCAACACAAGGTTTGTTGCTTTTGCAGTATACCAATGTAGGTAATTCTGGAAAAGTGAAGTACCAGATGGAAGATAGCTTTCTCCCCGATATTTTTGGAAGAGTGGGAAATTGAACTTTTTAGGAAAAATAGTATATCTTATCTGCTTGTCCCCTAACTTTTTGTCCCTTAAACGTAGTAGTAGCAAATATAGCAACCCCAGCTGTCATTTTTACATTCACCTTTTCCGCATGCTTGACTAAAACTTCCAAGCGATGATTATTCAGGATTTTGGTGTCCTAGCGATCCCCACAGTCCCGGAGCCTCCACCAAAACTACAGATGGATCCAGCTCTATTAGAAGACTTTGCTAGAGCTTTTAGCTTACTGTCAATTGCTGGGGTATCTGGATTCTGCCAGGTTCTCTCTCTCTCTCTGCGCACTTTGAGATGACAGTTTTACTGTCTCTCTGGTTGTTTATGTAAGACACATGGATAACCTTGAAATTCGTTTCTCCACATTTGCAGGTGAGCATACCACTAGGGCTGTATGACAATCTTCCTGTGGCAATTTCTTTGCTGGCAAAACACGGTTCTGATGGGTTCCTGCTCAATCTCGTCGAGGGTCTTTATGACGCTCTCAAAGAAGAGGTTGGCATTGCTGAGAACATGAGTTACTGAACTCTGCCCCATCCAAATATTCCATTGTAAGTACCATATACTGCTCAAAAGGCGGGAAAATCTATTTCTTGCTTGTATTTATATGGCGCATTTACCCCAGAAAACAATGCAGAGCGATTTCCAACTGATCGGATTAACTTCAGAGGTGAGGAGTTTATCCCGTATTGCCTTCATTTGGATGATTTGGAATGTTGCACGTGGGTATTAGAGCTCTTTTAGTGCTAAAAAATACAGTTGCAGACTTTGGTTTCAATCTGGAAGGTTATGTTTGGTTTGATTTTGAAAATATTTTTTGTATTTGTTTTTGTTGGAAGTAGTGTAAATTGTCTTGGGATTGTGAAAAGTTTGTTAAAAGTTATTGAAGTTTGTTAACAGTTGTTGGAGTTTGTAAAAAGTTGTTAGAATTTGTAAAAAGTTATTGAAGTTTGTAAAAAAGTATTAGAATTGATGACAAAGAGATTGTGGAAAATTTTTGAAAATTTTTTTGAAAATTAGCCAAACATAGCATTTTCCCAGTCACTATAAGAAAAATCACTTTGGGTGTCAAAAAAATTTGTCACCCAAAGTGGAATTTTGTCACCAAAGGTTTTGGGTGACAAAACCGAGTTGTCACCCGGTTTGTCACCTAAAGCCTGTCAGCAAAGGTTTTAGGTGACAACTTTTGTGTTTTATCACATAAAACCGTTCGAACGGTATATAACCGTTGGAACGGGTTTTGCGTTGGAACGGCATATAACCCGTTCGAATAGATTTTATGTTGGAACGGCATATAATCCGTTTGAACGGGTTCTATCTTTTCTGAAAAATTTGTAATTTCGTTACAAAAAAACCGTTCAAACGGCATATAACCCGTTCGAACGGGTATTCTTTGTTTATGACCCTTTGTGACAAAATTTAAAATTTGTCACAAAAAGTTATTTTTTTTTTTTATGAATTTTATTGTTATCACTAAAGACTATTTTTTATGACATTTTATTTGTCATTATGAAAGGGTGACTTTTTGCCACACATTTTTTCAGTCTCAAATTTTCTGAATAATTATTT
>CM025856.1:23558873-23699068 GCA_003952965.2 Morella rubra
AGACCCAGTTCGGGTTAGCTGTCAATCTAACGTTCTTAATTACCGGGTAGGGAGAGTTATGAGAGACAGAGGGGTGTATTCAATTGAGATGTGTCTGGGCGTGGTGCGGGATGGGTTGTTTTTCTCGATTTTTAGGGTTTATGTTTTTCGTGTCAGTGCACTAAGCTGACAGTCGCGTCAATGATGATGTTGTCTATGGGTTCAATCTTCTCGTGGTTTTCTTTTTTTAAAATTTTGGTGGACTACGTGACTAAGGTGTTTTACGGTGCTCCTCCGTGTGGGAACGAAGCATGACGATTTAAACGAGTCGTCTTTCGGCGGTTGTAGATGGCCGAACGTGGCGGGAGTTTTTGGAATAGTTCCTTTGTAGTTTGGCCGCGATTGTGGTTTCGTGAAGGTCTAATCGATCTATGTGGTGTCACTTCTATAGAGTACTTCTTTGAGTTTCAGTATTAGATTTTTTGTTTTGATATTTTATTGTTTTTTGGTTTATAGTTGAATGATGTTTAATGATTTGAGGTGTCTTGTTATTAGGTGTCATGTGGTTGAGTGTTGGTGTGATTTGTGTAGTTTTTTTTTTGATTGTACGCATTGTGGGGTTGTTTTGTCTAGAAGATGCTTGGAAGTTGTGTTGGGTTGTTGATATGTTGCTATTGTTTATGCTTTTTTGCTTTTTTTGTTAGGGAGAAGGGGTTGTTGTGGATTTTGTGGGAGAAAATGGTGGTACATGGGTATTTATACGGTTTGGAATGTGCGGCAATTAATTTTGACTCCTTTGCCAAGAGGATTCTGTCTTCGTTGTTTTATCTTGCGATGACGGACTATGAGCAGTATTGTTACCTTGGTAAGGAGTAGCTGACGTTTTTTCTCATGCGATCTTCCGACTAGATGCCATCGCTGATCGTCTTGCTTCTATTTGAAGTTTTGTGGGAAGTGAGTTTGGCGTAAAAAGAGAAAAACAGTGATTTGGTTTTTCATGCTGCTCGATTGGTAGGATGGATATGATACTTTAAGTCGGTTATAGGTAGTGTCCGGTGTGGCTAATTGTGTATTATTGTATCAGTCGTCTTTAGGTGTGTTTGAGGTGGGGCGCGACTATCTCTATTCAAGGTATAGTGTAGTGTGGTATGGTCGCTTGGCATCTGTGAGAGGTAGTGGGTGAATACTGTAGTATGTATCTATCAATAGCTTAGATTTTGTGTTTATGGTTTTTCCGGGCTTTTAGTGGTTTAATTTTTGAGTATGTAGACAGGGTTTTTTCCATTGAGAGAGAGAGGGGAGGGAGCGCGGGTGTGAGCTTGTGTTGTTTATTGTCTCTGGGTTTAATACTCATTGTTGATTGTTCACCTTGTCGCTAATTCTGTAATGAATGATACTGTATTCTATGTAACCTAAGATTATAAGATTTGATTAGATTTTTAAGGGTAGTTTATATAGGGTTTTGCTGTATTAGTGTCGCGTCTAAGTCTAATTCAACTTCCAATTGTGGGTATCATCATATTTAGTTGTGAAATTGACAATGTGATGTTAATTATTATTACAGTATAGAATTTGTATTTTTTTTGGGTACTCTTATTACGAGAGAAATCGACACATTGTCATTCGCGGGTAGTTAGAATTGTGGCATTCAAAATCTGATTAGAATCGTGATTTTTGTGGGATATAATTCTTGATAGAATTGGTGGAAATTTACTACTTTTTGTACATAATTAGCTTTTTCTATATTTGGTTGAGAGTATTCGGCAGTTCATATATGTTTCCCTGAGTTCACATAACACAAACCAAGGATGGCATTAAAGATGCTGGAAGAATTTTCCCATGTAATGACATGGTTTGTGCTCAATTGACCCTGTTTCGTGGTTCGAGCACTCATTTAAAATGGTAGAATTCTGGATTCTTTAAGGATTGCTATAAAGGTCATTTTTGAGAGAGAGAATAACATAGTTTTTGACTTTCGATTTAAGAGTCATTGTGGGTTTCTATATATTACTTTTGAGGAACAATGGCGGGGCGGACTGTATTCAGGTATAGTAGAATGTGGAGGATCACTAGCTTGGGATAGAGAAAGATATCCATGAAATTATAAGTGGTTTTATACGAGAAGGGGTAGTAGTTTAAATTTTTCGGGAGTTCGCTCTGGGTATTAAGTCAATTAATGGTTGTTCTCGTCGGGATTATGTCAATTTAGGATCGGGGAGATATGCATATCGTGGTTATGTTGATTAGTGCGGTTTGTAGTCATGGGAGGTACCGAAGGGATATTGCTTGTGGATATTTGGTTGTGTGTGTTTGGAGTAAGAATAATGGGAAATCAAGGGAATTTGATTTCCAATTTATAAATTCGGGAGGGACCTAGTTTGGGAACTAACTATTTTTTTATGATAGTTTTTTATATTTTAGTTTTGTGTGCTTTATCTTTGTTACGACACCAGGGTGGAAACGAATGATGCTGGATTCGTTGCAGTATATTGGGATGATCATTTTTGGAGTTGGAATGGATAGGTTCATGAGAGATTTTAATTGATAGATGTTCTCACTCGCTCGGCGCCTGCTTTTTGGGAATGATTAATTCGTAGTATGGAGCTTTATGATGTGTTCTTGTTATGCAGAATTGTATTGGTACTTGTGCTTTTGCTTGAGATGTTTCAATTGTGCTCAGAACTTTCTGGCTAATAATAATTGCAAAATAAAAATACGAAATTGGTTTCGCAGGTAGTGTGTGGTTTTGTCAATCAGGTTTCTCAGGAATGGCATCTAAACGCCTACACTGTTCTTGTGTCGAAGAATTTGTATATTATGGTATCAGCGTCAAATCAGGGTTGTTTCCTTTTGCTTGGCTTTTATATTGTTCATGATGAAGATATCATAGCTATTAGGTTATTGGTTTAGTGTCTTTTTTGGGTGCGTTGGTGAGCATCATAGAATGATTTAGTGAAGAGAAGGAAATAAAATCTACGCATCAATTTTGATGAACATCTCGTAGAGGATTGATGATTGTGGTCTTGACCGTTAAGATAAGCAAAAGGATAGTCTGCAATCATAAGAAATTTTAATGCTCATAGTTCTTAACAGATTTATATATATAAGGGCGACATAAATATTCCCAGGTAGAACAATTTCCAAATGCTTCCGGGTCTTAAATAATGAATTATATTCCTTCTGAATGCTCGTCAATTAGTAGATTTTAGTTCTATTGAGTATATTATTATTTCTTAGCTCATTACCACTTTTGCACTCAAAATAGAAGCATTGAGTAGAATTCTGGCATTTTTACTATGGAGACTATTCTATCTGAATTTGAGTTTACAAATGTCAAGTAATTCTTCATCTCATCTGTATGATATGCTATTTAGATGATTGTCTAGCGTTGTTGGTGAATTTCGTTATGTGCTATTTGTGTAAGTTAGATGGGATTCTTCTTTTGGATATGTTTTTCTTATTTTAATTTTGGTGCTTTTCGGATGCTAGTTATTGTAATGATGATTAATATCCTTTGTTGTGTTAAGTTAATCATTGAGCTGTTATAGTCTTATTTTTATTTGCAATAACTCTGTGATTTTCGCGGTGAGAGGTCTCTTTAATGCTAGTCTTAGTGATTGTTATTCATTTCTAGAAAGGTTGAGAATATAGAAAAGGAGAAAATATTGCAAAGATAATGAATAGGCTCGGAGGAAAGAACACTGAGGCAGGAGATGTTGCAATTGATTTTTGGGGTATATTTGTAGATTAATTGGCAGTGTTAGTAATCCGAGTCGCGTTCTTGTGACATACGATACTGTAACGGTTTCGCAGTGGTTCTCGTTTGTCAGATAGTATGGTTTGTTTGGATGCGTATCTTCGTACAGCAGTCGTCTCGAGCTAATGTAGTTCTTTGGAGTGATTTTTCATATTTTAATAGTTGATTGTGTATGATGACAATTCTCTTTAATGAGTACGAAGTCCTGTTAGTCTATATTGTCGGAATCAAAGATATACAAGTGTTGATTATGTGCTTGGTTGTTGGATATTCTGCTTGTGTGAGTTTTGACTGTGATCATCTGGCGAGATCGTAACTTTAATCGGACGCCTCTGAGAGCGGTTCCGCGGGGTCGCGTCGAGATCGTTTGTGATGGGGACTTTAGACAATGAGGACAGGAGAGGGCACGTAGATCGGTCGTCGAGAGTGTGTTGTAGTGTGTTTGAAGTGGGATGGTTGAGGTACTGGAGTAGCTAGAGGGATGTTGTAGCCGCGGATGGATTCTTTGGGTTTGGGGAGGGGGATCTAGTGTGCGATGGTTGTCGGTTCGTTGGGTAAGGCGCTCAATGTTGGGATCAGAAGATTAAGGTTGGTGCGGATGTCTGAGCACGTTTTGGAGGATCTTAGAGACTAGTGGCGAGGTCTGGAGGGTCCGGGGATCCGAAGGTAGGCGCTTGGCACTGGAAGTATGGTGTGGTATTTGGGCGTGTCTCGGATGTGGATTAGGAGTGTGGTGTTTTTGGATATATTTTTTTTTTTATCTTTGCATATTGTCGAGAGGACATGAGAGTGACACATTCAAAAGATTAAAAAATGTAGAGAAGAGAGATAATTTAGGCCCAGATATTATAATTGTGGATGAACTTTGGTTCGTGATTTGATATTTTGATGTCGTATTAGTTTTGAATTGATAGAGAGGTAGATATGAGTTTATATAATGAAGGTAGAAAGGTCAAGGCTTGTTAAATTATGTTGGAGGTTGAAAGGCGTGACTCAGAAGTGGTATGTATAGACTTAGTTTAAGAGGTATATATATTATTCTGTTTGTAATAAATGGTGCGACATAATATCTGGATATTGAATGTTTTGATCGATATCTCTATAGGATAGAGTGTGGGAAGATGTAGGAATGGACTTTTGAGTTCGTATATGTAATAGGGTAGTAATAATTCTTAGCTTTCGTTATTATTTTATTATCTTTAATCCTTCTTCAATGATTGATAGTGACAGATGGTGTTCTATTTTATAGAAAGACGCATAGTTTCTCTCTTAGTATACATTTTAAAAATTAGTTTGGAATTGGTGTTGATATGTGGTTGTGGTTTTTATTATTGGGATTTATGTGCTGATTTTCTTTTTCATTCTGTGGAAATTGGATGGGTGGGAGTCTTTCTTGGTGTGATGTATAGGATTATCAGGTATTAAAGATTAGTGGGGGAGCAGATATAGAAGTGTATATGGATATAGATTGCGTAATTGGTTATTTGGTAGTATTGTTAATGGATGGTTTAATTATTTTAGATAATATAAAGTTTTAATGATTTTGTTGTGTGTGTTTATAGATTAAATCATATATGTTTTAATACTTCAAGATGTTTCAGATTTTAATTTACAAGAATATTGTGTAGCTGGTTTAGGAAAAAATTCGATTAAGAAAATAAACCAGTGATTTTTTCAGATGATAAACAAAATTTATGATTAGTATTATTATACGGGGCAAAATTTTGGTTTTGGTTATTGGGCTCTGGCATTCTTAATATTTATTTTGATTGGTCTTTGTGTCGAGGACCCACTTATTGGGAAGATGCTTGTTATAGTATGGAGATTGTGATTTGTGGAGTTTTCTTTTTCTAGATATTTTTATATTTCTCGATTATTTAGCGGCGTCGTATGTCTGAAGGCAGGGAAGTGGTTGGTAAGGATGGTATGTTAGGTTTGAAGTCCGAAAGACCTTGTTTTTGGTAGCTATTTTGGAGGTTGGTTACTTGCAGATGGTAATGAAATTGTGGAGACGTTCTTTTTTGGCTAGGTAAGGAAGTCCCACGATGCGCGGGGCTTTGTCTTGCTTCTTTCATCACCTCGCTCTACATGTTTGGGTTTATGGCACAGTTGATCTCCTTTCAGTAGTGTTTTTCAAGTGTTATTTTCGTTATTTGTTTCATTTTTTCTGGTAGATGTATTTGACGCGGTCGACGAAGGTGTTATATGGTGTATATTGAGAGAGGTTCGACATACATTGTCAATGCAGACAAAAAGAGGAGAGTAAAGATGAGGCCATGACAAATGCTCGGTTCATGTAAAGTTTGAATGTGAAGGGATTTAGACCGCCTTTTTGGTTTTAGGATTGTATTTCTGTCGTAAGAGCTCAGAAATGCATTATGGATGTGAGAAGTTTGGTGAAGAATTAATGTTTATGTGGTTAGACACTATATAAAGGGGGTGCAAGTTGGTCTGAGAGATATACAGTTTGTATGTGGATGAGAGGGTATAATTACGAATATCGTCGTGGGATGGTTTAATTCCCTTTGAATTTTAAATATCGGTTGTTGGTTCAGATTTGTCCCATGCGAAAATAACTCCTAAGATAAGAGGCTGCACCCGCCTAAAAGCCCCATGTCTATACAGGTAACTGGGGGGACTTTTTCTGCAACTCGTACAAGGCTTCAGCTTGGTGGGGGTAATAATTTGCCTTTCAAATGGGTTAGAAAAGCAGAGCATATCTACAGTTGCCAACAACCAAAAAGGGCCTCGAGTCAGTTATGGTAAATTACGTCGAACTCCAAACCAGCTTGGGGGGGTATCTGATAGTGTTCGATGTTGATAATTTTATGGTGTGCCGTTGGATGGAGCTCTCCTTGCGGTCATTTCCCACCCATCGGCATTAGCTGCACGGGGGACTTGAGCAACTTCTTTAGAGATTCAACAATGCTACCAAAAGACGGGCGCTGAACAGGATTACTGCATAGCAAGCAACCATCAGAAATCAAATCAAATGGTGCCAGACAGGGTACCAGGTCAAGCATGCAAGCTACCAATGCTTTGTTGGATTATACCCTGATTTTGAATATGACATTCACCTTGTTTTAAATAATTAAGAGTTATTATTGTAATCTTGCAAATGAAGCAGTCAACACACAGGCAGACTTACTCGGCCCAACAAGATTCCATGAGAGAAGCCAAGACTGGGGAGACATTCTGAGGGATAGGAAGCCTTCGGTTTTGGAAAGCAACAGCTCCAACTACCTGAAAGTTTTCATAATCATGTCAACCAAGTTCAATGTGCAGCTGCTTAGAAAAAAGAAAAAAAGTTCAATGTGCAGCTGGTATTGGCGTCTGAACTGAGAAACGTGGAAAGGACCACTGATGATGAATGTAAAATGAGTCAAAAGAAGAAACAAACATCCAAAGTTAAACGATATAGATCTTCATCCCTCATTGAATACCTGTGCAGCACCAAGTCCGTTCCAAGGCTGTTGCAAGGTTACAAGCTCCCACAGGATCACTCCGAAACTGTAAACATCAGACTTCTCGTCTGTTGGCTCCCCACGAAGGAACTCTGGAGCCATCCACTCAGGCTGAAAATAAAAGCAAGAGTGTTACATTTTGATTGATGCACTGCAAAAAACTTCAACCTGCAAAATTTTTGATTGGGCTTATCTATTTCAATCAAGGAAGAAAACATTCATTACGACCATAGGAATGGTTAAACTTGGTGAGAAACAAGGAATACATCCCAATATTTACCAATTCTTAGGAGGAAAATTAAGCCAATTTTTTTAAAAAAATCTTTGTTGGGGTGATGAGTGATTCATGGAATTCCCCCAAAATTTGCTTTTCCTCTAATGACGTTGTTTGGGGAACACACTATTCGAAAGTTAAGAGCTGCATAGAACAGGCTGAGGGAGAATTGTTGTTGAATTTGATTCTACTCTAATGACGTTGTTTGGGGAAGAGACATGCTTCAAAATTTAAGAGCCGGATACATGCTGAGAAAGAGAATCGTGACAACAACAAGAAATTCTAGTTAAGATTACAACAGAAGAGAGACTTACCGTTCCGGCTACAGACTTGGATGATATGAAAGTGTTTGCTTTGAATCTGGACAAACCAAAATCACATACCTGAGCAAAAAAACACAAGATGTACTTACTAACATGAGAAGACACCTAGTGACTTCACAAAAGGAAATATCCATTCATTTGTTATCATACCTTTATTGTCCAATTTTTATCCACCAATAAATTTGGAGATTTTAGATCCCAGTGTACGACAGGAGGGTTAAGACAATGGAGATAATTGATGCCCTTGGCCTGCATCCAGTATAGAGTATTAACTATTTATCAAAGGCAAGCACTATGAGCAGCTAAAATGAGTGAGAACAAATAGTTTGTACCACATCCAACGCCATGCGTAACCGCCTCCTTTTGTCTAATAGCTCACCAGAATCCGGCTTGTGTATAAGGCGGTATAAACTACCCCTACTCCACAAAGACCAGTAATTATCAATTGTCAAAATGCAACTTCCTCTAGAAAGAAGAGGGAGGGGGGGGGACGCGCGCGCGCGCACGGGGGGTGGAAGAGAGGGGTAAAAAAACCCTCAAGGGCTCTACCTAGGCACATATTCTGTGACTATAGACAGATGTGGTCGCTTTGTCACTGCACCCATGAAAAGAACCAAATTTGGATGCCTCACACGTTTCATTATTGCAACCTGAAAACAAATCTCCACAAATTAAGTGATGCCATTCAGGATCGACTCAATGAAGTTCATAAATTGCAGACGCATAAGAAGATGGTACACTTCACAATAGGATTTATCAGTATTCTCTAACACGACATTAAAGGTCAAATTGCAGAACCTGTCTAGCGGTCTAAAAGACCATCAATGTAAAGCTACCAAATACTAACAAACAAGTTCAAAATATTTGAGATGAATTAATGCTTAATTGAAACATAGAACAAAGATAGAACCCCACCCCCAGCGCAATCAAAGTAGGTTTGATACAAACTTATCACCCAATATAAGGTGAAGACAAGAAAAAAAAGTGTCGAACTAGTGGGATTGTGGAAAGGGACAAGGATAGGCAACTGAGACAAACTAAAATACACTTACATGAGAACAACATGGTGCAGGTCTATATTATCTCATACTCTTTAGTCACCATGAACATACCTCCCTTAAAAACTCCTTCAATTGATCATCCTGGAAATCCTGCATGGCAAGAACCTTGACAGCTACATCCTGCACGTGCATGTGGTATATTCTGGTCACTGATGTGAAAATAGGATTACAACATACCACAAAGAGAAAGCAACCACCTCTCTTTCTCCCCCCCCCCCCCCCCGAGCCCCAAAGTGCCCCACAGAGGAGGGGTGTCTGGGATCCAACTACCACCTTTAACAAATTGAGCCCCTAAACTTTCAAAATCAATCAATTTGTGCCTTGAAATAAAACCTAACGGTCAAAACAGTGCCACATGATTCATTTATAACACATCAAATATGAGTTTGACGATTGAATCTTTTTTAGAGGCACAAATTGATAAAATTTGATAATTCGAAGGCTCGATGTGTCAAAGGTGGTAGTTGAGACTCATGTTTGAGATTGCCTTGATAGTTTAGGGACACAAAGCCACTTCTCCCCCGTTAACATAAAAGGATCACCGATGCAGCATCGCTAATACACTCCACATAACAATCAACCTTGATTGATCCTCCACAAAGTTAAATATTAACTGCCAACTCACATGGTGAAAGAATACTAACCGAGCCATGCCATTCGGCGCGATGCACAGTCCCGAATGAGCCTGCAAGGAGAAAATAAGTACATTTTTTAAAACCTGCCTACATATCAAAACAAACGCAAAATATGTTCAATTAAGAACAAGCAAGTACCAGCACCAACGCGCTCCTTGATATGTAATTCATCCCACGATATCTCAAGCCAGTCCATTGCAAGAGATGGTTCAAGATTCAAGTATTTTAGGATGGTTGCTGCGGGAAATCTCCCCAGATTCTTCAGTCCACTATCAACATCCTTCGGGTCCAACTGAGATAAGCTGACTTCAGGTGGCTTGGCGCTGTTTTCTATAGTAGGACTTCCAGATACAAAGATCTCTTGTTTGTAAACCTGTTGTATGACAACTTTGTCTTCAAGTAACAATGCCTCAGGAGCAGACACCGCAGGTTCTGCAACATTGCCCTGGGCAAATGGGGAAACTGGACTCTGAAGTATGCAATGTTCACCAGTTGCTTCCAACTCAAAAGAAGTCGGAGATGATTCCATCTTTTGTGGACCTCCTTCTCCACGACCTGCACGGAATTAATGATTGAACTCTACTGATGAAGTGTGCTAAACAGGCAGTTTCGGGAGAAACACACTGACATCTAACATTATGTTGCTTCCAAAACCTCAAATCAGACTACATGGATTTTCCCGTTCAAAGCAACGGTAAATTCTTAGAAGCAACGAACATAAGCATTCCATGTTCCAATTTTTTAACAATGTCGCAACACAACCACTTACACTGAGCTCCCGTAACATACATTTTCCCACAGTAAAAGAACCTCAAGAATTTAAAACTCTGTCAACTGCACATCTTTCAGAGGGTAGAAACCCAAAAAGTTTAGTTCTCTAGTAATTAACTGCGTCAACAAAGATCTAGATTCTTTTTTGGGGGTAAGCTAGTACGTATATTAAAAGTGGTATGATCAAAGGATCAGAATCTAAACTGTTTCTGTTACAAGCAGCACAGGCCACAGCCAAATCCAATGGAGGAAAAAGTCTCCCCCTCAATACAGGGACATTGCATTTCTACAAGAAGCAGGGGACACTCAGAGAACATCCCATCCCAATAACCACAAATCAGCTCCAATATTACCAATGCACAAGGTTTGTAGCTTGAAAAAATCTGCAGAATCTATATCGGAGATATCGGCCCAAAACTCTATATCTCAAAGATCAACTCTGTTGCTCAGATCCTCAGATCTAGATTTTGATGGTAAATGCAGATTGTTTTCAACTTAGGATTTAGCCTGAAGAGAATATAATTCAAGATGCATGCACAATAGTGCATTCATCATAATCTAGCTATTTGAGTGCAATTCATATTCTCTTTCAGGGTAATTCTCCCCTATAAACCTTTTCATATACATCTATAAACTCTAAACTCTGTGCAACTCAACCCCATTTTTGAGTTTTGGCGTCAATGTAGTCCCTCCCGATTCACCGAAACGTGTATGATAAGATCAAAATACCCTTGACATCCAAACTAAGTCTTTGAGGATAATTTTGCTTTTTCAGGCTTGTCTCCATCCAATTAATGATTGTCTGGGGTAAAAATAATTTTGTCTTTCTATGCATTATCCAAATTAAAGATTCTGTTTTTTTTTTTAAGAAGAGGTTAAACTAACACTGAAACTTCTAAACGATCTCTGATGTTCAACAAGTTTAAATTATATGGTTGTAAATAAGAAAGAGGTGCTGGCTCATGTAACAATAGTTCTTCCCCCCGTCTTTGAAAAATTAAAAAATAAAACCATACCTAGGTAACTTGTATGCTATTAACTGGGATATCTAAATATTTCCCTTTCCTTTTTGGCTTGGAGTTATATGGACCCAAACATCTAAAGGGATATAGTGACATTGATGTCTCCAGCTTACTTCAATCAGCTATTCTTCAAACCTTGATGTAGAGAAAAACAAACTTTTCAAGGTATGCAAAATGTCGCATACCTGAATATAAGGGAGTTCTGCAAGGAGTAGACATGCCCTCTGAGCTTAGAATTTGACGAGATGAGGAACAGTCGATGTAAGGCTGTTGGTATTCCCTCAGATGAGAAATTTGAAATGGCGAAGGCACTGAAGAAAGCAATCCCCCATTGATTGAGGAATCTGGACCATGAACATTTCCCGGTTTCCCAACTAGATCAACCACATATTCCCTGTGAAGAAATATAAAGGTATAAACAACAAAGCACGAAACATCGTGGGGACATACCATACAAACTCCTATCATGCATGAAAAAAATGCAGAACCAATTATCTATTAAAGTACAACCGTTATGCAATGTATATGTAGATGTAGCTACATCACAAAGTTCAAGGTGATATATGACAGACCTTAACAATTATTCGGCAAAGTGTCTGCTGTCAACAATTAGTTTTGGAGAATAAGCAAGTCCCAATATGGCAAAGAAAAATAAATAACAGGGCTTAAGGAATGAATTAAATTGTCAACTGCCATGTTTTTGGAAGAAATCAATATGCATAATCATGTAGTTGCCATTTTGGACTCCGAGAAACCTCAAATTCTATGAGCAAGAAATGAGGCATGGAAGAACAAATAACTGTCAAACCTTGAGGACTGCCTGTCATCCTTGACTTTGATGAGGCAAGAAGAGCGATGATCGGCCGCACAGTACTTACAACCTTTGGCAATCCGACATGGCAAACCTATATGGTCTGCTAATTTCTGCAGGGGGAAAAATATACCACCTGGTCAGTAACCACTCTAAGGGCTGCATGACTTTAGTTACACTGCTTTTATTAATTCTATACTCTTAAGAATGATCAAGCCATTATCATCTATAACCCCCCAACTCTACAAAACGCAGATTAATTAACTTTTTCTCTCGCCTACTTATTTGCTCTGGAGAAAAGATGAAGCCATCACTACACTAATGCCCCCACAAACCACAAAAATCGAGAGAGAACGACTCAACAATGTACATTGCTAAAAGAACATCAATATAGTACTTCATTGGTCACATTTTACGCTTAAGAAATTGGTTTGACTTGCAAAATACCAGAATAGCGACAGCATACTAGTGCCTTCACCACATATATCTTAGTCATGGACTATGATCACAGTCTCTATGCGTTCAGAACTGCCATGCAACCATTACCTTGTTTTCCTATGTTAAATCCTACATTAGCAAGTCTTTCAAAGCTTTCAGACAAATTTGGAACGGGATGGACGTAATCTTCTCATACCACCCCATAAATGTCAGATTTTCAGACAAATTTTGTTAGTTCACCATGGAAAACTACAAATATCTAACGGAGTGATCAAGGGATAGAAACTTCTAACAGACATCTTAATAATTGCAAGTGTGCTTCTATCTCAGTTGCAGCCCCACGTGATAACATTGCACCCTGTTCAGTCAGGCAGTCGTGCATTACAAAATCTCGTAGCTGAGAAAAAAAATGTTCTACTTGTGTCCTAGTTACTGTAATCCAAGACCCCACAGATATGAACTTCGAATTAATCATTTTTTATTCTTGAAACCACCAACGATCTTCAAGGGGAACAATTTAATAGAAGAAAACTTGTTGAGAAGGTTCCTGTCCTTCACTTTTAAGACAAAGGTAATTGCATTGTTGAATGGTCAAAAATGAAAAAATAAAAATTAATAAAAATAAAAATAAAAACTTATAAGTGTCCACCTGAAAACATGTATTACGAATACGTACGATCTCCGAGATATATACAGGGGCCCCATTACAGAAACAAGACAGAGGAGTCAGCTGGCCCCAACTTTCGGATGACACAACATAATAGACCCACAGCTGTTCAAGGCCAGAACCAGCACTATTCACCTAGGTAACCCAAAACTCAAGACAACAGGGCAACTGGGGGCACCAGATGGAAATGGCCCATGTTTTGTATCGCAAACCACCAATTTAAGGTGCTTTTTCAAGCAGACTGTGAAAGGCTGTAGGCTCATAAATCACCACATTGAGACCGAATAGTTTCACCCATGATTTTTTTTTTTCCACAGCGTACCCGTATTAAAAAAACACATAATGTGAATACTTTGAAAATATACACTATTTCACCACGAGTATGCCCCTCGTAGGACCGCAACAGAAATCACTTGGCAGACACACGGATCCTTCTCCCTACCCAAATTGCAATCATCGCGATGATCCCAGTGACAGGTTGTTTTCATTATGACGATAAAAGCTTGGTTAACTTTTAACCTTAAACCCTGCCAGTTGGAAACTTCTGCTGAATCGCACATCAAAAAGAAGATCACAACAAGGAACCATCTATAATTGGTTGTGGCGGCCTTTCAGAAGTAGCAAAGTGGTGCCGTCATGTTTGTGTGCTAAAAGAGAGTTTAAAATTTTAGGTACAAAGTTGATAATAAAGAAAATTAAGATAAATGATTTGAATGAATTTTTTTATTTATATTTCGAAGTTATTTTATTAGATAAAATTTTGTAACCCTAATAACCAAATACCGAATGGATGTTATTGCAGCACATTTCATCACCTTGAAAAGAATTGCACGATGCCTACAAAGCCCCATAGATAGACTGCCAATAGGGAGCACGATGCATTTGTGATATTCCCTCAATCGCTTGCTAAGCACTTTCCAGCGCCCGTGGAGATCTGCTTGCTCCACTGGAAAAGGGCCCCTTCAAAATTTCAAACATTGGGTCCAATTCAACAAACATTAGCTATCACCTTCAAGTCTACGAGCCAAAAAGAAAGCGAAGATGTTGAAACCTACCCCATGTAGACAGCAACAAGTTTGCCTAGCTTCTCCGCTAAAATCAAGGTATCCTTCGAAGCACAATACAGTTCCCGTGCTTTATCTTCGAGTTCCTTAAGCCGAGAGTCCCCATGCCTATCAACAAGCACCACCTCCATAGATGTCTCACTGGAATCAACTTCTTTGAGAGATACCAACGGTGGTAGCCGCCTACCTTCCTCCACATCATTGCACATTACCCACAGATACGGATTCATTCCCAAAATGTTATAGAAACCGTCCGAAATCTTGTCTGTGTAAGACAAGCAACCACTCACCTGAAAGTCGAGCAATTTCATATTCATCAAAGGATGAGCTAGAGAACTAGAGCTACTTAACTAAAAGTTAGAAGCACTAGTGAGAAACATCGTCTCTAAGTACATGCAATATTATGAAGCTATTCGGGATATTAAATGCTCAAAGTCCAAAAGAGAAGGGGACCCAAAGAAGGATATTACGAATCGTCCCAATTCGTTCAAAGTGAGGACATCATTGGATATGCATGTGAGTCATAGAAAAAGTACCCAGAGACGATATGACACAGTTTCTGCATCCGAAAGAACCGGGCCGCGCTCAACCACTAGCAAAGGCTCGTAAGCGAGACTGGCTTGAGCAGTAAGCCTCCTAGCCAAAGTAAGCTGCAGATGGTAACTCTCCTTCGTCCTCTGGGCAAAGCTCTCCTTACGTTTCTCCACCACCTCCACCTCCACCTCCACTTCCTCCTCCGGCCTCGCAGTCGCGGTGGAGTCCCTAACAGTATCGCCTGAGAAGTTGCCATCCAAAGTCGTCGCTCCGGAGAACAAGCTCCCTCCGTAGCTGCTTCCCCCGCTGGAGAGTCTCTGCAGCGAGACCTGGCGATCGATGTTCCTGTCAATGCCCTGATCCTTCACGGGCTCCGCGTCTTCGGGGAGCAAAAGCTCGCGGTCCTCTTCGTCATATGAGAGCCTAGAGGCCCTGGAAGACGACTTCACGTGACCGGATCGCTCCCCCTTTCTCTCAACGAGCCACTCATAAAAGTCCGAAAATTGCTGCTTCTTGCCTTGAAACCTGTCTTCGCGCGTGAAAAGATCGGGTACAGCTGAGACATCCTTGTTCGCGACCGTGAACGACGCGTCCCTTGACGACTTTCGGTCACTTTCGATGTTAAAGGTTTCTTCGCTTGTACATGCGGCACTGGAATTTTTCTTCTTCTGCTCGTGATCCAATAGCTTGCTGGATGAGGCCTGATCGAAGCCCCTCTCCGGGAATTGCCTAGGGAAGAAGTAAGTCGTTCTGTGAGGCATTTATCACCGGACTCACGGGCTCAAAAACCCGCACGAACTCGTGCACGCTTGGTTGACTCTCCTTCTCTCTCTCTCTCTCTCTCTCTCTCTCTCTATTCCCCCCTCTCAGCATTTCCCTACCTTCATATCGAAGTAAAAAGGAAATATGACCGGCTGTGCAATAACTCGGAATCACTATGATCGAGTTTGAGACGACAGACGCATTTCGCTAGCAACTCCTTCTAAATCCTAAGCTTCCAACAGGAGCACCAAATTCCCCAGAAATTTGCTTCACTGAGAAGAAAGATAAGAAAGAAAACAAACACCACCTCCAAAAAGACTTCCAACTGTCTAACTCTTTCCGTATCCGACTTCAAACGACGTCACCCCAGAGCGGAAGAGAAGCTGATGACTTCTCTTTCTTTGCCCTGGTAAAGTCATCTACAAAAAAAGGCCTGAGATTGGAAGAGACAGCAAACGCTGCCAATTGGCCTATAGCAGGTGCGGGGGTATAGACGAGAGAGAGAGAGAGAGAGCGAGGGGGTGTGAGAGTTCGGGTGCGTCTTTTAAGCCCAAGAATGAAGCTGACGAATCCGTGGGAAATTGAAAAAATAAGGAGTGGAAGCTAACGAGCGCGCCGTACGTGGATGCGCACCTTTTGTGGCGAGACTACACGTAAACCCTGGAAGGTAAGTCGTTGCGGCACGTAAGATTTTAATTTTGTACGCAGGGTGTGCGTAATGCGCATACAGAGTAGGATAGAAAAAGTTAGAACCGCGGGTTATGTTATGTATGTAATGGGAATCGAAGTGCCGGTTATAAAATAAAGTTTTATTATATGAGCGTTGGGAATTATTTGTGTAAGAAAAATGCTTCTCGTTGGATTCAGAGTGGCATAAGTCAAACAAATTAATTGATTGTTTTAAAAAATATATATAAAATATTACATAAATATTTTTGTTTGGGTGGAAGTATTTCTTGAGCTAAGAATAAGATATCTCGGTGGATGGCGACTTAAATGACATAAATGCCCTTTTGTTTGTTAGGAATGGCGGTTTGGACTGGTTTTTTTTTTTTCCCTCCCTCTCACTCGGCGACTCCTCTTCCTTTATTGATTTTTATATATGGGAAGCATGTGAGGGTTGTTGGGATGGATATTGTTTGTTGTCTTTGCTTTGAAGGCTGTCTGTCTAAAAGTTTTGGCTATTCCCTAATACTTTGGCATTAACTATCTCTCTCTTCTAGTCTGAATTCAACTTTCACTACTGGTCTGTGATGCTATCCATCACTTTGGACTCTATCCACTACGTCTTTGTTGTTGTTTTTTTTTTTTTTTTTTTATAATCAAAACAAACCAAACATTAGAAATCATTCGTATAATCTCTTCGACCGATGGAGTTTTGGCTTTTGTGAGTCTCAGTTATGCCGTGTTTGTCTCGACTCTTGGGTTACTGGAATTGGAGCTAGCAGTACTCCAAGATGGGCGCGATTTTTTTTTTTTTTCTGCAGGTTCTGTGGACTTCACATGGATATACAAACAGACGTAGACACGCAGGTGCTTGCTCTGCTTCAAGCATGTCAAAGAGGGATGATGAGGAATAGAAAATTCGCACGCGTGTTGCGTGGGAGTTTAGTGTGATTATAGCCCGACGGAGTGTGCTTTAGTCGCCATAGATGGTTTAAGGTTTTCATATAACTTCAAACAAGACCCAATTCAACTCCTAGTCACATTATAAACTTGATTATCTAAGCAACATTAATCCTCAATTATGACAAAAACCCAAAAAAATGTTTTAATGTTTTGGCAGCCTGTAATATTAAAGAAGTTCGAATATTGTTGGGAGTTGGGGAATCTGTGCAAAGAAAATGCCCGTCGTTGGATGGGGTTGATGTCCGCTGTTGGATTCGATATTACATCAGCCAAAGAGATAAATTGAGTCTTTCAAAGAAACAAATAAAAAATAAATAAATGCCCTTTTTATTTGTTCTGGATGACGTTCGGTCTTAATTGGACTCTTCTGCTTTTGGTTGGTTTTATTAATACGACAGGCACGTGAAAGGTTGCTGGAGGGTCTGTGGTCTGCTTTCTCTTTGCCGAATTGCTGGAAAAGGCCGGCCGTTTGATTAAGTTTGGGCTCATTACCTAATCCTTTCTCCCTTGATTAGAAACCCTTTCCTCAATTGGTTTCGTAATCTAAGCCCCTTTCCTCACATGGGTATTGGGTTCTGTGTCTGTGTGTTTCATTGTCTGCCATGCTATCTGTCGGCACGGCTAGCTTTCTCCGCTTCTGTTTTTCGTTGGTGTTTTCTCCGCTTCTGTTTTTTTGTGGAGTGTTTGTTTATTGAAATTTTAAAAAATATTTTTAAAATTTTAGAAATTTTTTGAATGTTGAAATTTATTGGAATTTGTAAAAAGTGTGAAGTGTATATGTAAAAATGTAAAGTTTATTAGGGTTTGTGAAATGTGTTTGGTGTGGTGAAAATTTTGAGTCCCTAAAAAATTGGGCAAACAAATGCTCTATTTATTTACTGAAAACGAGCGAGTATAGGCGCATATGGTTTTATAATTTCTTTGACTTCTCGATGATATAGTTTAATAATTCATGGATACATGTTATGCTCCGTGTTGATACTTACTCCATCGACTCGCGTATAGTATTTATATATATAAAATTCAAGAATTACCGCACGATAAAAACTCTTAAGATTATATATCAAAACAGGTAAAATATACAAGGGAGGAGCATTACAATATACGAGACAGGACGTAGAATTAAATTATCAAGCCCCAAAATTTTGATAATTCCAAAGTGTAATATGATAAAATTGTTGGTTTAGATCTAAAATAATATTTATTCTATGGGTGAAAAGTGAATTTAAAAAAAAATTAAATAAAAATGAGTTACGTGAAAGGAATTATATTATTTGGGTTAAATGTATTTTCAATTTTTAGAATAACAAGGGAAAACAAATTATGATATGCTTTTTTGCCATCTTCGTATGAAATTGGAAATTGAATGGAATTGATAAGATGTCAAATGAAAAGAGAAAAACGGAAATTATAAATCAAGTAGCTTCCTTGTAGGGCGCTGTAGCATGTAGTCTGCAATGAAAATTTGTACACAAGATGATTAATGTACACAATCGCGCCCTTCGTTATTCCACTAACTTTTATCGCGTGTTCGTTAGAGAAAATTAATACTAGACATAAAGGTGTCTATTCTTACTAATAAAAAAATTAATGAGTATTATCTTTACATGATATATTTGATCTAGCTGACATGATAATGTACAAAGCTTACATAGGATGACAACCATTTATTTTTAAACCAAATGGACAAGTGGAGGTCATGTATAAGTCATGACTTATTCCGTTAATCACATATAATTTTATCACGCAAATGCAAGGTCAGTTGATAGTAAGGGATGTATTGACATAATAATATTTCACATGGACTAATTGAAGATAAAAAATACTCTAAGAATCAATTTGAGATTTTGGAACTATGACAAGTATTAATAGAATAATTAAAAAAAAAAATTTGCTTTAGGCTACCCAAGTATTTCCTTACTGAGATTTGTCTCCCTTTCACATGTACTACTCATTGTGCATCATTACCAAAAAAAAATATTCATTACACATCTCTGATCTCCCACAACATTTGATATAGACAGATCTATGTGTTTTGCCAAAAGCAAAACTTTTAAAATATAGTTATTTCCGAGTCTAAAAATTTCATCAACCTCAGTAGACCACACGATTAAAGAGTGAAGATGTGGGCAAATGAGCAGCTGTTTCTCGACCATTCTCCCTTTACAATATACATAATCTCAAAACCATTTTGTACCCCTTTTGTGGGCTTCATTCAACGTACCAAAAGCCTCTACTGATCTTTTGTTATTAAATCAAAAAAGAATGGTGAATGTGGTCCTCAATCGTAGTTATCAAGATTAAAACCCTGAAGAATGATGATAGCAGTTTGTAAATTAGTTTATCAAAAGTTCTTAAAATACTCCAACTTGGAGCTGATTGGCTCTTGGGAGCTTCAAAGGTCCAATCAGAGTGCGGGTAAGTGACCCACCGTACTGGCTAGTGGAGCACACACTGTTAGTTCATGATCGGAGGATTTTGCTAATTTAATTTAGAGAAATTCGCAGTTTAATCTTGGGGTTTTCCTCCCTTTAACGGTTCGATCCCTAAGAAATAAACTCTAATAAATTATTCCCTAAACTATATTATTTGACAAAATCATCATTTTGTCAGGATTCCGTGTGATTTTTTAAAGGGAGAATGTTCCGCACTAGTCTGGTCTGTTGGTCTGTTTCTATAGTCTGCTGATATGATCTGCTAGTTTGCTGGTCAGGTCTGCCAGCGTGGAACGTTCTCCTTTTAAAAAATTACACGGAATCCTGACGGAAGGATAATCTTGTCAAATCATAATAATTTGAAGAGTAATTTGTTATGATTTATTTTTTAAAGATGGAACAGCTAAAATAAAAAAAATCTAAGAATTAAACTGCTAATTTTCCTTTAATTTAATACCCCACTCGCACAAGAATCGATCGAGTTTTGGAGACAATGGAGGCGTGCTGCGGCAGATTTCGTGAATAAAGAAAATTACCCAATTCCGTTTAGAGAAATGAAGCTGGAGAGGCATCGCGGTCCGTTGCTTCCTTTAAAAAGGGAGAAGATATA
Organism: Morella rubra; assembly: GCA_003952965.2. Taxonomy (NCBI): domain Eukaryota; kingdom Viridiplantae; phylum Streptophyta; class Magnoliopsida; order Fagales; family Myricaceae; genus Morella; species Morella rubra. Next base: position 23,579,110 of record CM025856.1, read on the forward strand.
TCTGTATTACTTATTAAACGTCGTTTCCACTTTTTCGGAACGCAAACCAATATAGCGTTATATCGGCCTTCTTTTTGCTGGACATCTTCCTTCATATATAATCGCGAGGGAGCAGTTGGAATCATTTCTTTGATTAGTAATAATATTCCGTTCCCTTTCCTCATTCTGAAAACATCCGGATTATTATGCTTTCGGTTTATTCCCAGTTTTAGAAAAGATTCCTAACAATCGCGGTACTGAAAATAAATTTAATGAAAGTAATTAGATTAAGTAAAATGTAGCTCAAATAGAATAAATAAAATGGATTATTTGTCTTGTGCCGAAGATATTTTTCACAATAACGCTGAACATATGTTTGCCAAAACATCAAAATATTAAGATATTTTAATTTAAGAAAAAATACATTTTTCATCTATAAAATTACCACATGTTTTATATTTTACACTATCAACTATTATGTTTTAGAGATTACACCTATAAACTATCAATTTTTAATATATTGCTTCTTCTGTCTATTTTTTCTGTCAAATTGAATAAAAATTATTTATTTTATTTATTTTTTAGCAAAATGTCAATTATGTTATTAAAAAGATGAAATAGCATGTTACATTTATGGTTATAATCATCATTTAAAAAAAATGAAGAGATTACATTCATAAATTATTCATCTTCAATATATTGCAACATTCGTCTATTTTTCTGTCAAATTGAATAGAAATTGATTTTTTTTCCACAAAAGGTCAAATATGTTCTTAAAAATGTCAAATAACAGGTTACATTTATGTTTATAATCGTTATTTTTTTTAAAAAAAATGATTGTCTAATTTGACTGAAAATTTTGATGAATAGTGCAATGTATTAAAGATTGGTAGTTTACGGGTGCAATGTCTTAAACATGGTAATTTCAAATACAATATGCAAAATATATGGTAATTTGTGGGTAAAAAAATATTTTTTTTCTTTAATCTAACTGTGTGTCATCTTCAACTTGATGCTCAAATTATATGTAATTTTTCTCTCTTTTAATTAAACAATCTGATTTGGGAAAAAAAAGTTAAAAAATGTTTCAATCGACCCTCTAAAAGGAATGTTTGTAATTGCAAGTCCGAGATACAATAATATTTTCTAAATATGCTGGTTTATTTGTCCTAAGCAATTTTAATTTTAAAAAAACATCTGATGGAAAAAATAGTCCCATACTTCAAAATTTATTAAAGGAGAGTTTGAAATATTGCACTTGTGTTCATGGATTCGCTCCCACCACCGACATCACCGTACACGGTGCTTTTGAGTAGATAAATTATTAGGAATTAGGTGCGTCCCCATAATATGAGAATATCCTAATATTTTAAAAGACAAAATAAAATTAATAAATAAATAACTGCACACTGCCCAAGAGTCTTGTTTCCGCCTTTGCTTTTTTTTTACCCTTCTCTTACAATCAGCTCACGGTCACGGTGAACGTCATTCATAAATCAGAAAAAGAAAACCTACGGCTGATAGGACGTGACCGATAAGCCATTAGTAGGAAATCTTCGTATGAGTTGATTGGGATTAATGACTTTAATGATGTTTTGACCTTTAAGTCAGCAAAATCGCAGGGTAATGTTTCACGCCCTTGGATCCCAATTGGACGGAGGTTTGACTGTGAGAAGCGCACGTGGGCCAGTGCCGAGATTCGCCGTACGGAATTTGAGATCTTTTGTAAATGATTCGTCGTACTTGTGCTTACTCGTGGAGTAACAGAAACGATTAAGCAAATGAGGGGACGATTTGAACCACTTTTCGTCAAAAGGATGAGATGGGTTGACTTGGCTATCAAATCTCCGGAGGTGGAATTAAATTATTATTATTTTTGGCTAAACGGAGGTGGAATTAATTACACGTTGACTGGCGTGTTGCATCCGGTGCTTTAACGGCCGTCATGTACGTCTCGACACCTGTACAAGATAGTGTAGGATTACATTAAACACAAATCTCAATAATAGTTAAGACACGTTATGAAATTTTTATGCCAACTAAAATACATTTACATATTACTGGTGAATGCTAGACTATCATGAAAGATTGAATAATCTCTGCCCTACTTACGCCTATCCAGTTGTTGGGTTCACATCTGTAGCTAATGTATAAGCCACCCATTCGCCAAACTCTCGTCCACCGATCGAAGAGATGGGTAGTCCGATGCTCAATATTAGTTACTATCGTTTGCCATGCTAATGTTTGTTAGCTGCCTGCCTTTGGCATGTCTAGTTGTTGCGCTTACCTCTCTAACTGTTACACATGAGAGTCATCCTAATCGGTTCATCGCATTGAATTTTTAAACTTATCATAATTAATATGAAATTATTCACAATATAGAAATATAAAAAAAAAACAAATTTTTTCGTCCTATAATTATATGCCAAATGTCATTTTGACCTATTAAATTATTAATTTTATTACATTAAATCTTCGAACTACCAAAATTTATTAATGTTTATCCTCTCATAGAATACGACTGTCAATATTATATTACACAACTAATTTCTGCACATTTAAGTTATAAATGTAATAAAACTACTATGTTGAGAAAGTAAATAACACTTGGGTGATAATTTGAGGGTTAAGAGTGAAGATTTTGCATAGAATATTGTTGGACTATATCAGGTCGTTTACATGGTTATGTTGATATAGAAGTTAGTGTCTTGTTCTCTCTTATTAGGGAATTTTTTTTGTAAGGTGTTTGTGATAATCTGATAAGAAGAAAAAGTGATAAGATTGCCTTTTGTTTTATGTGAAGCTAAAATAAATACAAACCCAAAGACGACAAACGAACTAAAAACGAACCTAAAACATGGGCCGATTTTTCTCTGTTCTTGTAACATGACTTTTGGCAAATCAAAATTTTAATCCTTAAATTATATCATCATTACAATTCTTTCTCTTTCTTTACTTTTTCATAAACTTTTTTCACTCAACTTTTAGAGTAAAATTTTAGAATCGGTAAAAAGTTAAAGAGAGAGAATGAAAAAGCTGATGAAAAAAAGTGAAAAGTTGAAAAAGAAAATTTGTGAAAATGTAAAAAGAGAAACAGAATGTAATGATAATAAAATTTTAGGGATTAAAATTTTGATTTACCGAATGACATGTTACAAGAGACGTAGGAAAAGACGTATAGTTTTCTCAATTTAGAAAGACTCCACACACCAAGCAAGCGAGCCAGTCTGCTCTCATCCCTCGTGCAATACCTGTTTCAAAGTTTTTAAATCCCTCGTACTATATATTTATTCGTTTCCAGGTGGTTCTGAATATTTTACTAATCCATCCAGATTAACCATCCCAACGAGCATTGCCCAACAAACATGGAAGGGCAGAATGTGGGGCCTACGAAGAAAAAGCAGTCATCTTAATTAATTTGGACGGCCCAACCCCCAGTCCCCTTTTATTCGTTTCCAGGTGGTTCTGAATATTTGACTTATCCATCCAGATTAACCATCCCACCGAGCATTGCCCAACAAACATGGAAGGGCAGAATGTGGGGCCTACGAAGAAAAAGCAGTCATCTTAATTAATTTGGACGGCCCTAACCCCCAGTCCCCTACCCCATTAACACCCCCGCATGTGACCAATGTCTCCACTATAAACGGCTCCCAAAATCTGAAAATTTCACCTCATTTCCGTGAGCAAAGCATACACTTTTTTGATACTGAATTTACAAGGGAAATTGAATGCTAACCGATTTGATTAGACCCAATAATTAGAATATAAATGGAACCATAAATTTCAAACATTCAAATCAGTTCCATGTTTGGTTTTCGATTCAATCTAAAAGAAAAATATATTTTTTTCAAATACGAATTATCATAGTTTTTATGCTCTGCACTTTAAACTACGTCATTTAAGACATTGTATCTATAAACTACCAATTTATAACACATTTTATCATATATTTATTTTTTGCCATTAAATAAGTAAAAAACTGTATTTATCCCTACTCAATAACTTAATTACATAGAGGTAGACCACTATTTTTGGGACAACAAGTGGTTGAGAGTACGCATTCATTGAGTTAAATATTTCTTTTGTGGTCGGGAATGATTTTAATTGGCTTCTTATTTTGGTTTTTTTTTTCTTTATATCATTTTCCGTGTCCCTTACCTAAATAGACCAAAGGCTTTCTCAAGGAAAAAAACGGGTTGCTTGCGAAGAACAGCTTTAAATACCAGGTTCGGTCAGATCATGCTTGTAGAGTTGGACAAAGGATACTATCTCTTTCACAGATGATCAAAAAGTAGACAAGAAAAATACAAATAATAATGCATTATTTTTGTTAAAGGATTGTACGGTTGGATAAAATAGATTAAGAAGGTAATAGAACAGAAGTAGATCGAGGGAATAAAATAAGTTGCATATCAAGATCATCCTAACATGCAATGTTGGACTAGGGAGGCTGAGATTGGTCGAAGAAGTATAATTCACGTTAGTAAGGTTCCAAACGCCCGGCCTACATCTGGCATGCATCTAGCTACCAGATCGACTCACTTCCCCCGCGACCCTCGTAAGTGCCAGATCTAAGGAAATAGAACATAAGGATAAAAATAAAGTTAGTTAAAAAGTATATATATATATATATATTTTTTTTTAAAATTTAGTGTTAAATTGCCATTTATCAATTATCATACAAGTTTAAACTATTAGAAACGAGTAAATTTTATTACTTTAATTATATTTTCTAATACCTCATTTACGGATTCGTGGAACATCATTTTCTTCTAGACTTAGCTTATGTCGAAGCTCTATTTATAAATGGATAAGACTCTAATTTAGTTTATACGAGGTATTGAAAGTAAAGCAATAGTAATCAACTTATAAATTCTCTTGAAAGAGGATTGATATTGCTTTACTCGTCTTTGAGTTGATATAAATTACCATCAAGTTTTTTTTCCTTGCCTTAACAAGTGGCTAGGTGAAGAATTTAATATTTTAAAAGTTAAAAACGGAAAATAAATTTTTTACTTAAGAACTATTATAGGTTTTACATTTTATATTGTAAATTATTACATTAGAGATATTGCACCATATATTTTTTCTGTCAAATTATAAAGAAATTGATATTTTTTTTTGAAAAAATATCGATTATGCCCTTAAATGCCTGAATTATATGTTATATTAAGGCATTTTCATTTAAAAAAATAATAATTTTTATCTAATTTGATGAAAAAATAGAAAGAGATACAATTTATTAGGAATATATATTTTATAAGTGTAATACCTTAAATATGATAGTAATTTATGAGTAAAAAATATATGTTTTTCAAATAAAAAAAAGAGTAGAGATGAAGTTGGAAAAAGGGAGCCCGTAGCCCATGGGAAAATTTTGACTTGCAAAAAGATATTTTTTTAACAGCGCCCGGAGTTGAGATGGGCCCCTTTGCCTTCCTCCATTGACATTTGGTGCAACAATAATATGATCGAGTCGTGTTCAACTTTGTAGCTTATAGTGCTCGTGAATTTCTACGTTATCTAAATTTCCTTCACCAAAATGTTAGAGTGGGACATTAGCCAATGATTACAAGATTACGGGGGAACAAGTTATCGATGTAGTTAAGTGCAACCCACTGTGCACAATGCTGGAATGATACCACTGATGGCACTTGAGATATTTACTGTCATACCGCGATCTGGCCAAATGCACGTTAACTTTTTGCGAATCTAAAATATCATTAAAAGGAATAAAAAAAACAATAAGAAAGGGAATATTACAGAATTTATAGCTTTATTTGCTTCTTTTTATTTTTTTGGGTCTTTTTGAGGAATTGTTTTGATGATGGTATGTCCAAATCCAGCCCACAACTAGTTGCGAACTATTGGAACTTGTCGTTAGCCCAAACCAGTCCAGAAAATCATCATGCTAGCTGGTCCCTTCAAACTAATATTATGCACTTTCCAAATATAGAATATTTACAAGTTGCACACTTTATCAAAATTTGGCCCTTTTGACATACAAAACAACAAAAGGCCCATGTGCCAACTGAGTTGATCCAAATAACACATGGGCGAAGTCATGGCAGACTGGGGCCTTGCCCCCACTTTTTTTTTAATTGGGACTTTTTATTTATTTAAATAAAGACCTTTTCGCCCCTGACTTTTACTCTCTTTTAAAAAAAATAGTCCTTAGATTTTTCATATGGTCGGTAGTTGAATTTTTCCGTTTTGTTATAAAAGTCATTTCTTTAATTTTTAAGTCCAATTATCTAACAGTAATACACTTCACGTTGATATAAATTACCATCAAGTTTTTTTGCCATCTTCGTATGAAATTGGAAATTGAATGGAATTGATAAGATGTCAAATGAAAAGAGAAAAACGGAAATTATAAATCAAGTAGCTTCCTTGTAGGGCGCTGTAGCATGTAGTCTGCAATGAAAATTTGTACACAAGATGATTAATGTACACAATCGCGCCCTTCGTTATTCCACTAACTTTTATCGCGTGTTCGTTAGAGAAAATTAATACTAGACATAAAGGTGTCTATTCTTACTAATAAAAAAATTAATGAGTATTATCTTTACATGATATATTTGATCTAGCTGACATGATAATGTACAAAGCTTACATAGGATGACAACCATTTATTTTTAAACCAAATGGACAAGTGGAGGTCATGTATAAGTCATGACTTATTCCGTTAATCACATATAATTTTATCACGCAAATGCAAGGTCAGTTGATAGTAAGGGATGTATTGACATAATAATATTTCACATGGACTAATTGAAGATAAAAAATACTCTAAGAATCAATTTGAGATTTTGGAACTATGACAAGTATTAATAGAATAATTAAAAAAAAAAATTTGCTTTAGGCTACCCAAGTATTTCCTTACTGAGATTTGTCTCCCTTTCACATGTACTACTCATTGTGCATCATTACCAAAAAAAAATATTCATTACACATCTCTGATCTCCCACAACATTTGATATAGACAGATCTATGTGTTTTGCCAAAAGCAAAACTTTTAAAATATAGTTATTTCCGAGTCTAAAAATTTCATCAACCTCAGTAGACCACACGATTAAAGATGAAGATGTGGGCAAATGAGCAGCTGTTTCTCGACCATTCTCCCTTTACAATATACATAATCTCAAAACCATTTTGTACCCCTTTTGTGGGCTTCATTCAACGTACCAAAAGCCTCTACTGATCTTTTGTTATTAAATCAAAAAAGAATGGTGAATGTGGTCCTCAATCGTAGTTATCAAGATTAAAACCCTGAAGAATGATGATAGCAGTTTGTAAATTAGTTTATCAAAAGTTCTTAAAATACTCCAACTTGGAGCTGATTGGCTCTTGGGAGCTTCAAAGGTCCAATCAGAGTGCGGGTAAGTGACCCACCGTACTGGCTAGTGGAGCACACACTGTTAGTTCATGATCGGAGGATTTTGCTAATTTAATTTAGAGAAATTCGCAGTTTAATCTTGGGGTTTTCCTCCCTTTAACGGTTCGATCCCTAAGAAATAAACTCTAATAAATTATTCCCTAAACTATTATTATTTGACAAAATCATCATTTTGTCAGGATTCCGTGTGATTTTTTAAAGGGAGAATGTTCCGCACTAGTCTGGTCTGTTGGTCTGTTTCTATAGTCTGCTGATATGATCTGCTAGTTTGCTGGTCAGGTCTGCCAGCGTGGAACGTTCTCCTTTTAAAAAATTACACGGAATCCTGACGGAAGGATAATCTTGTCAAATCATAATAATTTGAAGAGTAATTTGTTATGATTTATTTTTTAAAGATGGAACAGCTAAAATAAAAAAAATCTAAGAATTAAACTGCTAATTTTCCTTTAATTTAATACCCCACTCGCACAAGAATCGATCGAGTTTTGGAGACAATGGAGGCGTGCTGCGGCAGATTTCGTGAATAAAGAAAATTACCCAATTCCGTTTAGAGAAATGAAGCTGGAGAGGCATCGCGGTCCGTTGCTTCCTTTAAAAAGGGAGAAGATATATCTGTATTACTTATTAAACGTCGTTTCCACTTTTTCGGAACGCAAACCAATATAGCGTTATATCGGCCTTCTTTTTGCTGGACATCTTCCTTCATATATAATCGCGAGGGAGCAGTTGGAATCATTTCTTTGATTAGTAATAATATTCCGTTCCCTTTCCTCATTCTGAAAACATCCGGATTATTATGCTTTCGGTTTATTCCCAGTTTTAGAAAAGATTCCTAACAATCGCGGTACTGAAAATAAATTTAATGAAAGTAATTAGATTAAGTAAAATGTAGCTCAAATAGAATAAATAAAATGGATTATTTGTCTTGTGCCGAAGATATTTTTCACAATAACGCTGAACATATGTTTGCCAAAACATCAAAATATTAAGATATTTTAATTTAAGAAAAAATACATTTTTCATCTATAAAATTACCACATGTTTTATATTTTACACTATCAACTATTATGTTTTAGAGATTACACCTATAAACTATCAATTTTTAATATATTGCTTCTTCTGTCTATTTTTTCTGTCAAATTGAATAAAAATTATTTATTTTATTTATTTTTTAGCAAAATGTCAATTATGTTATTAAAAAGATGAAATAGCATGTTACATTTATGGTTATAATCATCATTTAAAAAAAATGAAGAGATTACATTCATAAATTATTCATCTTCAATATATTGCAACATTCGTCTATTTTTCTGTCAAATTGAATAGAAATTGATTTTTTTTCCACAAAAGGTCAAATATGTTCTTAAAAATGTCAAATAACAGGTTACATTTATGTTTATAATCGTTATTTTTTTTAAAAAAAATGATTGTCTAATTTGACTGAAAATTTTGATGAATAGTGCAATGTATTAAAGATTGGTAGTTTACGGGTGCAATGTCTTAAACATGTAATTTCAAATACAATATGCAAAATATATGGTAATTTGTGGGTAAAAAAATATTTTTTTTCTTTAATCTAACTGTGTGTCATCTTCAACTTGATGCTCAAATTATATGTAATTTTTCTCTCTTTTAATTAAACAATCTGATTTGGGAAAAAAAAGTTAAAAAATGTTTCAATCGACCCTCTAAAAGGAATGTTTGTAATTGCAAGTCCGAGATACAATAATATTTTCTAAATATGCTGGTTTATTTGTCCTAAGCAATTTTAATTTTAAAAAAACATCTGATGGAAAAAATAGTCCCATACTTCAAAATTTATTAAAGGAGAGTTTGAAATATTGCACTTGTGTTCATGGATTCGCTCCCACCACCGACATCACCGTACACGGTGCTTTTGAGTAGATAAATTATTAGGAATTAGGTGCGTCCCCATAATATGAGAATATCCTAATATTTTAAAAGACAAAATAAAATTAATAAATAAATAACTGCACACTGCCCAAGAGTCTTGTTTCCGCCTTTGCTTTTTTTTGACCCTTCTCTTACAATCAGCTCACGGTCACGGTGAACGTCATTCATAAATCAGAAAAAGAAAACCTACGGCTGATAGGACGTGACCGATAAGCCATTAGTAGGAAATCTTCGTATGAGTTGATTGGGATTAATGACTTTAATGATGTTTTGACCTTTAAGTCAGCAAAATCGCAGGGTAATGTTTCACGCCCTTGGATCCCAATTGGACGGAGGTTTGACTGTGAGAAGCGCACGTGGGCCAGTGCCGAGATTCGCCGTACGGAATTTGAGATCTTTTGTAAATGATTCGTCGTACTTGTGCTTACTCGTGGAGTAACAGGAACGATTAAGCAAATGAGGGGACGATTTGAACCACTTTTCGTCAAAAGGATGAGATGGGTTGACTTGGCTATCAAATCTCCGGAGGTGGAATTAAATTATTATTATTTTTGGCTAAACGGAGGTGGAATTAATTACACGTTGACTGGCGTGTTGCATCCGGTGCTTTAACGGCCGTCATGTACGTCTCGACACCTGTACAAGATAGTGTAGGATTACATTAAACACAAATCTCAATAATAGTTAAGACACGTTATGAAATTTTTATGCCAACTAAAATACATTCTACCATATTACTGGTGAATGCTAGACTATCATGAAAGATTGAATAATCTCTGCCCTACTTACGCCTATCCAGTTGTTGGGTTCACATCTGTAGCTAATGTATAAGCCACCCATTCGCCAAACTCTCGTCCACCGATCGAAGAGATGGGTAGTCCGATGCTCAATATTAGTTACTATCGTTTGCCATGCTAATGTTTGTTAGCTGCCTGCCTTTGGCATGTCTAGTTGTTGCGCTTACCTCTCTAACTGTTACACATGAGAGTCATCCTAATCGGTTCATCGCATTGAATTTTTAAACTTATCATAATTAATATGAAATTATTCACAATATAGAATATAAAAAAAAAACAAATTTTTTCGTCCTATAATTATATGCCAAATGTCATTTTGACCTATTAAATTATTAATTTTATTACATTAAATCTTCGAACTACCAAATTTATTAATGTTTATCCTCTCATAGAATACAACTGTCAATATTATATTACACAACTAATTTTCTGCACATTTAAGTTATAAATGTAATAAAACTACTATGTTGAGAAAGTAAATAACACTTGGGTGATAATTTGAGGGTTAAGAGTGAAGATTTTGCATAGAATATTGTTGGACTATATCAGGTCATTTACATGGTTATGTTGATATAGAAGTTAGTGTCTTGTTCTCTCTTATTAGGGAATTTTTTTTGTAAGGTGTTTGTGATAATCTGATAAGAAGAAAAAGTGATAAGATTGCCATTTTGTTTTATGTGAAGCTAAAATAAATACAAACCCAAAGACGACAAACGAACTAAAAACGAACCTAAAACATGGGCCGATTTTTCTCTGTCTCTTGTAACATGACTTTTGGCAAATCAAAATTTTAATCCTTAAATTATATCATCATTACAATTCTTTCCTCTTTCTTTACTTTTTCATAAACTTTTTTCACTCAACTTTTAGAGTAAAATTTTAGAATTAGTAAAAAGTTAAAGAGAGAGAATGAAAAATTGATGAAAAAAAGTGAAAAGGTGAAAAGAGAAACAAAAATGTAATGATAATAAAATTTTAGGGATTAAAATTTTGATTTACCGAATGACATGTTACAAGAGACATAGGAAAGGACGTATAGTTTTCTCAATTTAGAAAGACTCCACACACCAAGCAAGCGAGCCTAGTCTGCTCTCATCCCTCGTGCAATACCTGTTTCAAAGTTTTTAAATCCCTCGTACTATATATTTATTCGTTTCCAGGTGGTTCTGAATATTTTACTAATCCATCCAGATTAACCATCCCAACGAGCATTGCCCAACAAACATGGAAGGGCAGAATGTGGGGCCTACGAAGAAAAAGCAGTCATCTTAATTAATTTGGACGGCCCAACCCCCAGTCCCCTTTTATTCGTTTCCAGGTGGTTCTGAATATTTGACTTATCCATCCAGATTAACCATCCCACCGAGCATTGCCCAACAAACATGGAAGGGCAGAATGTGGGGCCTACGAAGAAAAAGCAGTCATCTTAATTAATTTGGACGGCCCTAACCCCCAGTCCCCTACCCCATTAACACCCCCGCATGTGACCAATGTCTCCACTATAAACGGCTCCCAAAATCTGAAAATTTCACCTCATTCCGTGAGCAAAGCATACACTTTTTTGATACTGAATTTACAAGGGAAATTGAATCCTAACCGATTTGATTAGACCCAATAATTAGAATATAAATGGAACCATAAATTTCAAACATTCAAATCAGTTCCAATTTGGTTTCCGATTCAATCTAAAAGAAAATATTTTTTTCTCGAATATATCAGTTTTTATGCTCTGCACTTTAAACTACGTCATTTAAGACATTGTATCTATAAACTACCAATTTATAACACATTTTATCATATATCTATTTTTTGCCATTAATAAGTAAAAAACTGTATTTATCCCTACTCAATAACTTAATTACATAGAGGTAGACCACTATTTTTGGGAACAAGTGGTTGAGAGTACGCATTCATTGAGTTAAATATTTCTTTTGTGGTCGGGAATGATTTTAATTGGCTTCTTATTTTGGTTTTTTTTTTCTTATATCATTTTCCGTGTCCCTTACCTAAATAGACCAAAGGCTTTCTCAAGGAAAAAAACGGGTTGCTTGCGAAACAGCTTTAAATACCAGGTTCGGTCAGATCATGCTTGTAGAGTTGGACAAAGGATACTATCTCTTTCACAGATGATCAAAAAGTAGACAAGAAAAATACAAATAATAATGCATTATTTTTGTTAAAGGATTGTACGGTTGGATAAAATAGATTAAGAAGGTAATAGAACAGAAGTAGATCGAGGGAATAAAATAAGTTGCATATCAAGATCATCCTAACATGCAATGTTGGACTAGGGAGGCTGAGATTGGTCGAAGAAGTATAATTCACGTTAGTAAGGTTCCAAACGCCCGGCCTACATCTGGCATGCATCTAGCTACCAGATCGACTCACTTCCCCGCGACCCTCGTAAGTGCCAGATCTAAGGAAATAGAACATAAGGATAAAAATAAAGTTAGTTAAAAAGTATATATATATATATATATTTTTTTTTAAAAAAAAATTTAGTGTTAAATTGCCATTTATCAATTATCATACAAGTTTAAACTATTAGAAACGAGTAAATTTTATTACTTTAATTATATTTTCTAATACCTCATTTACGGATTCGTGGAACATCATTTTCTTCTAGACTTAGCTTATGTCGAAGCTCTATTTATAAATGGATAAGACTCTGAATTTAGTTTATACGAGGTATTGAAAGTAAAGCAATAGTAATCAACTTATAAATTCTCTTGAAAGAGGATTGATATTGCTTTACTCGTCTTTGAGTTGATATAAATTACCATCAAGTTTTTTTTCCTTGCCTTAACAAGTGGCTAGGTGAAGAATTTAATATTTTAAAAGTTAAAAACGGAAAATAAATTTTTTACTTAAGAACTATTATAGGTTTTACATTTTATATTGTAAATTATTACATTAGAGATATTGCACCATCTGTATATTTTTTCTGTCAAATTATAAAGAAATTGATATTTTTTTTTGAAAAAATATCGATTATGCCCTTAATTTGCGTGAATTATATGTTATATTAAGGACATAATTTCATTTTCATTTAAAAAATAATAATTTTTATCTAATTTGATGAAAAAATAGAAAGAGAGTACAATTTATTAGGAATATATATTTTATAAGTGTAATACCTTAAATATAATAGTAATTTATGAGTAAAAAATATATATTTTTAAATAAAAAAAAGAGTAAAGATGAAGTTGGAAAAAGGGAGCCCGTAGCCCATGGGAAAATTTTGACGTGCAAAAAGATATTTTTTTAACAGCGCCCGGAGTTGAGATGGGCCCCTTTGCCTTCCTCCATTGACATTTGGTGCAACAATAATATGATCGAGTCGTGTTCAACTTTGTAGCTTATAGTGCTCGTGAATTTCTACGTTATCTAAATTTCCTTCACCAAAATGTTAGAGTGGGACATTAGCCAATGATTACAAGATTACGGGGGAACAAGTTATCGATGTAGTTAAGTGCAACCCACTCGTGCACAATGCTGGAATGATACCACTCGATGGCACTTGAGATATTTACTGTTATACCGCGACCTGGCCAAATGCACGTTAACTTTTTGCGAATCTAAAATATCATTAAAAGGAATAAAAAAAACAATAAGAAAGGGAATATTACAGAATTTATAGCTTTATTTGCTTCTTTTTATTTTTTTTTGGGTCTTTTGAGGAATTGTTTTGATGATGGTGTGTCCAAATCCAGCCCACAACTAGTTGCGAACTATTGGAACTTGTCGTTAGCCCAAACCAGTCCAGAAAATCATCATGCTAGCTGGTCCCTTCAAACTAATATTATGCACTTTCCAAATATAGAATATTTACAAGTTGCACACTTTATCAAAATTTGGCCCTTTTGACATACAAAACAACAAAAGGCCCATGTGCCAACTGAGTTGATCCAAATAACACATGGGCGAAGTCATGGCAGACTGGGGCCTTGCCCCCACTTTTTTTTTAATTGGGACTTTTTATTTATTTAAATAAAGACCTTTTCGCCCCTGACTTTTACTCTCTTTTAAAAAAAATAGTCCTTAGATTTTTCATATGGTCATCGGTAGTCCCTGAATTTTTCCGTTTTGTTATAAAAGTCATTTCTTTAATTTTTAAGTCCAATTATCTAACAGTAATACACTTCACGATTAATTATATTCTAATACTGATATACTTATCTAATCAGATTCTGACACATGTACCTAATTAATTAAGTAACTGTATTTAAGGTTAACAGAAGGAGACAAAATGATTGTATTGATAAAATTAAAAAAAATCTAAAGACTGCTGGTGATTAAAGTGAAAACTCGGGAACTATTTTTTAAAATTGTATAAATTCTAGGGATTAAAAAGATCTTTAATAAATCTGTTGATTACTCGAGTTTCTAATGTATCATATCTTAAACATCCAAAAAAAGTTGAAATTTGCTCTACCCTCTACTTGAAACTGTTGTTTTTGTTATGTATATCTATATATATATATATATAGCTTGTACATAAGTCATGACTATACAATAATTGTGAATAATTGTATTTTTATCATCTAAGTAATATTTTAACTTGGCAAGTCTTTAACATTTGTCTACAGAATGTAGAAAAATAAGAGAAACTCTATGATACGTGTAGTCAAATTTATAACATGCATATGTTTGCTTGTTTCTCTTTTGGTTCTATCATTTTATGTAGAATATTTTTGTGTTTTTTTTTAATAAACCTCTGCAACGAATTGAGTAGGTATGTCGTATTATAAATTAGATAGTAGATATAACACTAATTGTTAATTAATCATAAATGAGTAATTAAAAGTGTTGAGTTATTAATAATATATGGAGAATGATAGATTAACATCTTAATATATTATTATTTTTAAATAATGAGAAAAATTCATTTTACCCGATCTCTTACACTGAGATATATAAAAGATATTCGACAACTAGCCTATAAATAAGATTAAAATACAAGATAAAAAGAATAATTAACTTTTTAATACGATGTGGCATATTTAATCCGTTCGTACATGGAAACAAACCAAATAATATGAATTAAAATTTAAACAATCTTAATTAGGCGTGTTAAAAATTTAGACAAATGTAAATTCCGACATTATTATTAAAGTTGTGCTTAAAAACAAAAAAGGTTGTTGAGAAAAAGGGGTTTATCTTTGGTCCCACTATCAGAAACTAACGACAACAATAGACATGCTTTACGAAACTTATTTTTCAGTAGGAACTTGTTTTTCAATTTTTTGTTGTCAAATATTATCGGAAACGATGCATTTTCAGGAGGACGTAGTGAGGTTTCTGCTATCTCGTATTATTTTCTTTGAGAATAGCCTGAACTGGAAATCCAGAATCTACAACTACAACTGAAAATTCCTGGTGACTAGAAAGGAATAGAAAAGGGAAATCACCGTTGACGACGGGACGAGCAGGCAAAAGAGTCATTAATCAAACGTACAAACGACGTCGTAGTAGTCTGACAAACATTGCGAACGACGACATACGACGAGTAAAACAAGCAAAAATCTGGTTAAATCGTTTATTTCCGTCCAACTTCGACGCAGATAAACCGCATCGCCGACATGATTTACCCCAGTGTGCAATCTCGAAATTGAAGTCCTTACAGGGGTTTAGTTCACAGTCGATATTACTGGTCCTCTTCTTGTGCTTCGTTTCCTTCGATTCTTCGCCTGACGCCATTGCAGAAGCTTCGAAGAATTTATAATTTAGATCGCGCTTGGAAAACTCTTGCATTTTACGGACAGAAATTGAGACTTCGATCTGATCAGGTACAACACCACGTCGATCGTATTAGAAGAATTTTCCTTCTGAATTCATAGAGCTCCAAGTCGATAAACTAACATCTTTCGTTTTCGCTCAGAAAAGCAAAAAAAAAACATCTTTCATTTTCATTCCGTTAGTTCTAGATATTTAATCGCACGGTAATTTTCAGATAATTCGATGTTTCTTTGAGTGTTCGAATATTCAATGTGCCGTTTGACTTTCGTTTCCTATTCAACTCGCAGCTCATTCAGTCAAATAGCTACCAAATTTCTTTCTGATATTAACTAGTCCACGGAGACCTGGTTGAATAATTAGGATGAAAACAAGCTTGAGGTTTTGGAATTCTTGATTCTTCGAGAAAACGAAGTCTCTACTTAGGCAAGTCATATCCTCGTGCTTAGTTGAGCTGGTTTTTCAGTATTCCGAACCAATGCTCTGTGAAGACGTTTTCCTTCTAGGTCTTGCTTCTTGACATTTTTTTTTTTTTTTATCTTTGCGCTGGTAATTTGCCGCATTTCAATTGAACTATGTGAAGAAAGAAGCAGTTGCGCCAACAGAAAGTGGTTTTGATTTGTGGAAGGTAGGAACAGCGGGTGTGCCGAAACTGATGGCCCTGGATTACAATTTATACCTTGATTACTGGATTATGAGGTCGTAATCTTCCTAAAAGTCTTGTGGAGAAGCATGAATATTGTGAAGGGCGTTGCGGACCTTATTCGAAGGAGTTCCGGTAGCCAAACTGGAGAGCCTGCTTCAGGGTCACAACCCCAGAGGTTCTCCCCTACGGGTCCAAAAATTTGCTTCAGGTAGTTGGTGTTTACATTTGTAGTTTGCCTCAGTACGTTCATCATTTTTTAATCATGCTGCGGTTATGTTATAATATAAATTATTCAAATGTTTAGCTATTAACTGAAATTACCCTTGCAGTTGTCCTTGTATTAGGTGATTTGATAATTGGATGGAAATCCTTTTGTCCAGGTGATATTTGGAAGGAGTTCAGTGAATTCGTCAATGAACTTATATTTTAAGGCTATTGGGAATAACCAAAATGGCTGAGAAGTTTTATCTTGATTGTTTCTTTATCACCTATGAATGCGTACTTAAAGACTTCGAGAAGTAGGTCCTTTCAATTATAGTACACGGTTCTAGGGATATGGTTTTACCAAATAGGTGTAAAAAACTGTATAGACTACATAGCACAACAATGTTGTCATTTGACATAAAAAGTGAAAGCCCTGGAGGCTTTGGAAAATCTTGGCCCTGTGGCTGATTTTCAAACTGTGTATACTGCAATCTAGTACCAAGGGGCTTTTATGTGTGTGTAAATATATATAAGTTTCCATTCATCGTAAAATCTAAGTTGGCTGTTATTTCATGATGCTTGCTAGGCCTCTCTCTTTTATATTTTCCCCTTTTTAGCTAAAGATGAGTTTGTTTTATTTTTTTTGCTATCAAGTTTCTTTATCTAGACATACTTTTATGTATTTTTAATTGTTTTACTGGATACCTATGAGTTTACGTCGTCTCTTTGTTGATGTAAGCTGCTAGGAAAGTATTATGTTTAGTTCCAAGATAGATGTATATGGGTCCTCATGCATATAATTCTACAAGATGCAGGGCTACGCGAAGCCACAGATTAAGTGCCGAATTACTGATTTCTCATAAGATGAGGGAAGAGTCCCTATCTGAATGTTTACTAAGGAGCACCTTGATTATTGTTTATTGGGAGTTTTTATTGATGTTCATCATTCCCCCCTCCCCCCTCTCTCTCTCCTGTCTATTTCTATTTGAATTGAGGCATCTGTTGAGTATCTAATTATGAATGGGGGAGATCTGTATATTTCAATGTAACATTCACAATGGAACCAATGTGTTTAACATATCAATATAGAGCCTTTAGATATTGGAATGCTTGAATATACTGTCAGAGCTGCAAGTCCTTCATATGATACATTTGCAAAGTCCTTTGCTTATTGTCATTCTGGATGATAGGTCTTTTTTAGATGCTAATCCATAGATTTCGTAGTTTTCATTTTGATTTAGGAATGAAGTCCTGATCACTCTCTCTGCTTCTTCATTTTCTTGATACTTTCTTGGTTCAGTGAAGTTGGTAATGAGGCCGTTCTGAATACACTTTGGGAGAGATATGAGAAAGCCATTGATAAGGTATGCTTGGAAGCTTCCTACTTTTCGAATGTTTTGATTCAAAATACATTTCTCACGACTTAGTTTCCCTACCTTTTCCTGTTTTTCAAAAAGAACAAGTTCCTTTCTCTTTTAAGAAAGTATAAGAGATTTGTACTTATCAAAAAAAGAAAGTATAAGAGATTTGTGGTGAATGTTGAAGCTAAAATAGGTGGGGCGCATTAGTCATTCAGCTCCAACAAATTCCTTTTGACAGGCTTTTGTGTATGTGCTTTTATATATTCTAACTCACTAACTTTTTAGGTGGAGAGGAGAAGGTTGTTTCATGTTTTCCTCAGGCAATTTCTGGTTGTATACAAGAACTGGGAACCAGTTAGTCAGGGCCAATTCTCAGAGGCTGCTTCAACCCCCATCCAACCTCAAGAGTTTATATCATGTTCTGACAATGTAGTTGTTGGTTGCTCTGCTGGCCATCCTGCTGAAGTAATTTCAACACTGACTCAGGAGATTGCGACACTAACTTCTCTAATCACGGAGTGTAAGTTGTATTTATATGTGCTGAATATCAGATTGTATCAAATTACTTTGAAGAGACTTTGTTTAAGCAAATACTCTTTACTGAACTGGATTATAGAAAAAATTTCTTCTTTTTTGGTACATGTTTTTGGTCCTTCATGCAATTTTAGTGATAAATTCCTAATAACAACTTAGTCAACCCATGTTAAAGAACATTCATTATTGGAAGTGAAGCTAAATTTATTTCATTTCTAAAAGAGAATGGGAATGTTTTGGCTGGGGAAGTTTAAGAACATTGGAAATAAACTCGATTAGTTTTTTCTCAGTCAACGGTCTTAGACTGTTTTACTTCCCTAATGTTTTCATTATTTTTTGTTATCATTTTTTTTTCTTCTCACATCTTAATCAGGCAATGGAGTGATTCTCTTCAAGATGAATCCAACTGGAAGGCTATCATGCAAATGTATTTTCATTGTTGTGGAGTTGCTAAAAAAATTATGATCTTGGATTTTTTTCTTGACTGTTAGATATTTTTTTTCCTGAATTGTCATTGAAAAATGTTCTTGCTTTAACACTAACCCAAAGTGATACTTGCGGGTTCTTTGTTTAGGAAGCCATTGAGTCATCTCAAACTTATGGTTGAAATTTGGTTGTTGTGACTCTATTGATTCTTGGATATTCCATTCTGATTGAGTTTGTTAATCCTGTCTACATTTTTCTTGTTTTTCTCCCGGAAAATCCAGTAAACAGTAGCATGATGCGATCAACAACCGGCTTATCTGGGGCTTCCACGGGCTTGAATATTACTTCTGAAGGATTGCCTGTCTTGGATGCTTTGGCAATTGTCACACGTTCACAGCATAATTGTAGAGTTTTTGGATACTGTGGTGGGATTCAAAAGCTTACAGCATTGATGAAAGGTATTGTGATGTTATATTTCTCGTACATTGCTTTTTGGTGTTGATGCTTTTGTTTGTAGTAGAGTCCATTGGTTCCAAATCTTTTGGTTTCTTTTGAGTAGATGTAAGTTATGGAGTGATGTGTCTTTTTACCTTTAGGTTTAATATCTCAACTTCTCAGTACATAGCTTCAGTAGCAGATAATGCTGAGACTTAAATGGCAACTTTGTTTAGAGCTGCTGGCTGGACAGGCTTCATCTGAAATTATGGCTTTGGTATTGCTCTTTGGACTTGATTGGATGGCATAATCTGTCGTAGAGGAAGAGAGAGATAGCGAGGGAATCAATGGGAGGCAGAGAACTGTGTAATTTCACCTTTTTAGTTGAAATCTGAAAAGAACTATTGTTTTTTTTTTTGATAAGTAAGATAAGCTTTATTGAGAAAGGGGTGACAGTCCAAGAGACTATACCGAAACACCTAAGCCATACAAGCTAAAAAACTTAGAAAATCCAGAAAATCCAAGAAAGGAAAACCCAACATCGTAGTAGCCCAAGAAAAAAGAGATAACAACAATTTTCCCCTCAAACCCTCCAGAGATAAAACCAAGTCTTCGAAGCATTGACCGTTTCTCTCCCTCCAAAGACACCACCAAATGCAAGAGGGGATCATCCTCCAAAGAACCAGAGCCAGTGGACTATCAAATTTCCTCTTCCAACATCTTAGAACATCAGCAACCCTCAAAGGCATAACCTAGGGATAATTCAAAATACAAAGCATATAAGACCACAAGTCCTACCAACTGAGCTGTGAATAAGGATATGATCCACAGACTCCCCCTCGCTCTTGCAAAGATAGCACCAATCCATCAAGCATAATCCCCTCCTCCTAAGATTATCGATCGTCAGCACTTTCCCATGGGTGGCCTCCCAAATGAAGGAGACTCTATAAGGGGCTAGGGTCCTCCAAATCTGACGCCAAAGAAAAGATACAGCGGACCCACCCAGAAGGAGCTTGTACATCAACTTCACCGAGAGTGCACCATTCTTGGACCCAAACCACATCAGCTTATCCTCCATCCTTCTCCTTGGGTTGATGGAGTAAAGTAAGGAGAAGGAAGCCAAGAAATCTCCCAACTCCCGGTCATTCGCAGATCTAACAAATTGAACATTCCAAGCTCCAAAGCCTGAATCACCCTCTAAACGATACTCAACCAGCGCCTCTTTACATCTGGCAAGGGAGAAGAGAAGAGGAAAAGCACACTTCAAAGGTCTCCCACCACACCACTGATCATGCCAGAACCGAAGCCCGAGACCGTAACCCACAACAAAATGAATGTTCTCACAGAAGAAAGTCCATCCATTACTTATGTGCTTCCAAAGGCTCACACCATAATAGCCGTGATACTCAAGAGTTCTCCAACCACCCACCTCACAGTCGTACTCAAGAACTATTGTTATGATCCCAATATGCTGCTCAACTTAAAATAAGCGTAGTTGATCAATTTTTATGAGAATTTTTAGGAATGTGTGATCGTTTAACATGTTCCTTTGTAGAACTTTGTCTCCCATTGCATTAGTGCTACAAAATTTGACACTTGTTTTCGTATGTCATGCTGTGAGTGTCTTTTCTATTCTTTACCTCCTATTTCTTCCTTTCTAATATTGCTTCTAAAAAAGGAACTTAAAATACCTTTCAAAGAAGCGTGTGAATCCTGCCCTGCCATTACAATTATCGTAAATTATGGGGTTACAGTTTCTTTGAATGTTCTACATGGGTTCTTCGTTAGCCAGTTCAAAGGTTTTTCTGATTCAGAAACGTAGGAACGCATATTCTTTAATCCCCTGTAAGAGCTGGATATTTATGAATGCCGCTCTTTACATTTCTTTCCCAGTTTTGAAGAATTCCAACGCCAGATCTCGTCTGTCATCTTGATTATAGTGTTCTTTTGAACCCTTTGCATTGCCATCTCAGCCAGTTCTCTAATATACTCCAAGCCAATGAATGGTTTTCCTTATATAATGCGAATTTTGAGTTGTAACTATTTTGAGCTACTGGACTGAACATTGTCTCGGAATAATGTGGACCAGACTCTGTTTCATAGCCTTGAGCAACTGGGCAAGCTTTCTTACTAACAATGAAAGCCTTTTGCTACAAGCATTTGTACCTCTATATAAAAACACAATTGTACTTGTCGTAGATCTCGTAAACTCCTTCCTGAATGAGTTGGCAGTGACATCACGTTGGAATAACCTCCATTTACATCATAGATTCATTTTCCAGAATTCTACCATGTCTATGCGGTCATTACTGGAGTATTGTTCCAATAATTATATCAATATGGGCATTGTCTTTACCATTCAGGGTTTTGTCTTCTTCAGGTGCTGTTGTCCAACTTAAAACAATAACCAGTGCGGTTTCTGCGGATGAAAGTTTATCCACCTTTGCTGTAGACAAGACCAGACTCCTGCAACAAATTCTTGTATATGTGGTGTCCATAATGTGTTGTTTCATTGATCTAGATTCTAGCGTGTATGAGAAGGTCCAGTTGTGCAGCAACAGTATATGCTTTCTTTCAAGTGATGGTGCATCTTCAATTGACTGTTCTGGTAATTCAAAGGTTCCTTCAGATGAAACAAGGCTACAGTGGCATCAGAAGGCAGTTGTGTCTGTGATGGAAGCCGGTGGCCTTAATTGGTTAGTAGGTAAGGTAGGCAAGTTTAGACATTTTACACGTGACTGAGGCTTGGTAATAGACTCCAAGAGACATCTGAATGTACAAGTATATTGTATTGATTGCTGTAGATTGTGTAAACATGATTATGGGTGAAGATTTCAACACTCACTGGATGCATTTCTAGCTTTCCCATACTCTTCTCAATTCACGGATATACTACCTTCTTTTGGGTTCACTTTTGTTAGTATGATGAGCCCTATCTTCTTTCTTCCATATTTTCATCCTTTGGCAGAGTTTGATACCATGTTAGTCGTCATTTTTCTTGGTTGTTCACACTACTTTATTTCCCTTTTGATGCTTCTGATGAGTTATCAGACCTCCTATACCCTATCCCATATTGTGCACAGATACCTCAAGAATTCTGATTCATATTATGATTCCTAATACCCCTCCAATTGAGTGAATGGGAAACCTTTTATTTCCTCTTTTTTCATTGACAAAATTGATTTGTTGCAGAGCTGTTGCGTGTCATCAGAAGGTTGAGCATGAAAGAACAGTGGACAGATATATCACTTCACTATTTGACTCTGAGAGTCCTGTGTTCAGCACTATCTGAGAACCCGAGGGGTCAAAACCATTTTAAAAGCATTGGAGGACTTGAAGTTCTATTGGATGGTCTTGGAGTTCCATTAAGTACAGCACTGACATCAAAGAGTTCCTTTTGTGCTGACGAGAAAAGGTAACTACATTACTGCTGGTGTGTGGCTTGTTTTCGTCATAAGAGTTGCTTCTCTATGAAATCATCTGAATTTCTCAGTCTCACTAAGGTTGCTGAGTATGTTTGTGCACAGTATCCAAAATTCTTTGTTGGATAGGTTTGGTTTTGGAATTTTTTTTTTTGGAATTATTATAGTTCGTTGATGTTTGGTCTGTGAAATATAAGTAGCTTCAGTTAGCCTGATCAACTTGATATCTGACCCTTTGTCGCGATGAAGGCACTTTTTCATTCTGGTAAACTGATTATTATAGTGTAGCTTTAATGTCTGGGTAGGAGGATGATTTGCCTTTTGGTCTGGCATTAGTGGTTTTTCATGTTTTAATTTTTTTGTTTCGGCACCAGGGGGGAAAGAGGTACTACCGCCGTCAGAAAATATATTACTGTACGTCTGACTATGACCAGATGTTTACTTTTAGTTCATTTGTTGTCACAGAATTGAGTTGGCTAATCGTTGCTTAAAAGTTTGAAAGTCGTAGCACTTTTTGATACAGTATATGGTCAAACATTCGTCAGTTGGAATAGTTTGGTGTAGAGATTGTCTTTGTCCGAAATATTAGTCTTTTTTTAAGCTTGAGGATGTTGAAATTCATTGTCTTGCCAATTTTGAGTTTTTGTCAATCTAATTAGCGAGTAATCAATCATGTTGCATAACTTGTACAGCATGCGTACATGAATTTTTAAAATAAGTGACTAAAAATTTGATACATGGTTGAAGATTTTACCTTGGGTCTTAGAATAAAATTTATGTCCCACAAAATAGAAATGTGGGGAACTATCTGCAGGTTATATATGTTTTACATCATTCTTCCAAGGATTCACTTAGTGAGTGGAGAAAGTTTTGCCTCCTTTTGCAGTGCAGAACTTGTGGCCTTAATTTGTGAACTTCCAGTTTGTTGGCACAATTTAACTTAGAGAATTTGATATAAAATATTTCAGTTTTGCAGCCATTGTCTTTTATAGCAAGATTTGTTGGTGGCAAACCATTTGATATTATAATTACCTTTAATTTCTTTTCCTACTCTAGGGATGTTACAAGTGGTTTTTGTTCACAGATACTGATACATGCATGCTTCTGTTTCACATTGGACCTTTGACAGTTGTTTTTTGTTCTTTTCTTCTTGCAAATTTTGATGTCTTGGTTCCAATGTTCATTGCAGAGATGAAAATCCCATGCTAGAGATTTTCCAGCTCCATATTCTTTCTCTGGAAGTTCTTAGAGAAGCAGTGTATCCTTTATATAATCTGATCTTGGTGAATTGCAAGTCAAAAATACCTGTATATTTTTCCTAGAATTTGAATGCGTGGAGTGGGTTATTACATAAAGGAACTTGTGAACCTTTGATTACTATAATTAAATTTCAGTTTCTCTATTGTATTCACAATAGTGCTCACTTAACTTCTTAAACTTCTTAAATGCATGAATTTAGCGAATGCTTTATGGTTGCAAGCTCAGTCACTGGTTTTGCATACCCCTATGATAAAGCACCGCATTGGATTTGTTCAGGTCCCAATTTTTCAGAAGCAGGGGCTTTCTGAATATCTCCCCAACTTATCATTTGAGTTTCCTTTTCTGTACTGACTATTAGGGATGCCCTTAACAAGCATTCAGCTTTGGGAATTTGAACAATTTGCAGTTTCTGTGTGAAAATGGAAGAGTTCAGAAATTTGCAAATAGCTTTTGTTCACCCGCTTTCATGCTTCAAGAGTACAAACAGCGGATGAAGGATTCTTTTGGGTGCCATAGTATTCAATTTGCTGTTGGTGGTTTTAAGAATGAGGCTAATATGGAAACTTGTACAGCAGAGCATTTCCCCCTTCCCTCCAGTGCTTCCAATTCTCAACTTTGGAATGATTATGTTGCTAAGTTGGTCAGAGTACTTTGTTCTTTCCTTCTTGCTCCAGAAGATACAAGATCTTCAAATGTCCAAGTATCTGCTGGCCGAGTTACTATGCCAGTTTCTGTAGCATATGGAGAACTTTCAATTAAATGGTTTGTGAGGGTTCTTTTTACACTGTTCCCTTGCATTAAGGCTTGTTCAAATCAGAATGAGTTGCCAAGCCATTTAAGGTGAAGTTTATGCATTTTCTACTGCAATCATCTTGTTGGTTTGCTGAAAATCAATTTTATCATTGATAATTATTCTGGAACTGTCTTTTATTTTGGTTTGCCTGTCTTTTGGAACTCATATTTACTCTTTCTTTTACTCTACTGCAGGGTCTTTGTCAATACTCTGCAGCGCTATGTACTTGATACGTTTAGGAAGGTTCTTGTTTCATCACCTGTATTGCTTGAAGTATTTCGGGAAGAGCGAATATGGGATCTTGTCTTCTCTGAGAATTTTTTCTATTTCCGACCAGCTTCAGAGG
Source organism: Morella rubra (assembly GCA_003952965.2). Taxonomy (NCBI): domain Eukaryota; kingdom Viridiplantae; phylum Streptophyta; class Magnoliopsida; order Fagales; family Myricaceae; genus Morella; species Morella rubra. The sequence goes on from CM025856.1 coordinate 23,604,365, forward strand.
AGCTTTCTGGAGACCATTGCACATACAATGAAGGGTCTCCAAGGAAGCCTGAAATATATGCTGCTTCCAGTAGCAGTGACAGTCAAGTAAGATCTAGTGGAGTTGAAACTCTGCAAATGGAAGTAATTTCCTTCCTGGAATTTGCTGCAAGTTCTAATGGTAGTGCACATAACTTGGTAGGTGCTCCTATTTTGAACCTTTGTACTAGATACTTCTCTTCTTCAAGCTTGTATGTTTTGCCTTAGGTATCTAGGACATCAATTTTGATTTCAGATTACAAACATAACTTTTATGAGTTGGTCAAGAGTCCTATAATGTTAGAAGATGTGATTTGTGGATAGAAACACATATGATAGGCTATGATATTGGTATAAGGTGTACATGAAGGCAGAGAGAGGTAGTCTGAGATGTTTAGTTGTGTTGGCTTTGCAAAAAGCATAGGTATATGGTGACAACCTCTCGCTGAATGTCATTGTTGAATTGGGCATTTTTCTTGGTTTACTCTGTAGTTTATTGGGCACAAGCATTATTCTTGGATGATAGGGGCTGCTCCCTTGGTTTGGGGGAAGAGTATCCTTGACCACTGAACCAAGATCAATGGCCTTTTTTCTTGGCCAAACGGAACCAAAATTCAGGGAACACCAGCAATCCCAACCTTTGAAACCTATTGTTTGTGGTTGGCCATGTGGGTTGGTTGGGCTGGAAGCAGGAGACCTATATGTAAGTTTGCTGTGTTCCAGAATCATTATTAATGATCTTGGAAAACACAAATGTGTGGCTGTTTTGCGAAAAGCAAGGACACTAAAATTGTGCTCTGTGAATTAGAGTGTGACCGTTGATTAAGGACTTTCGTCGAACAGGCGAGAGGCCTTGCATGTCAAAACCAGGTGAACAAAGCTTTTGCTTTGTGCAACACTCTTCTAGGATTATTTGTCGAATGATACACTTTCTTTGGTTTGGGATATTCAGTTCTTGAGATCTGCAAACGATTGGCAAATGGCGAAATTTACAGCTTTCTGTTCCACTCTTTATGCTATGGTATTTCGTCGAGACAGTGAAGACAAGTTGGTTTGGATGGGAGCTAAGGATGGTGTTTTCATTGTTAAAAATTTTTACTCCTCTATTTCTGGTGGTACGTCACAGTTGTTTCTTGGCGTGGGGTTTGGCGGACTAAGGTACCTATGAAGAGTTTCATTTTTTGTATGGGAGGCTACGCATGCTCGGAATTTGACTATTGATAATCTTCGGAGGAGGCATTTATGTAATGGATTGGTGCTATATATGTAAGAGGATAGTGAGTCCGTCGACCATATTTTATTGCGCTGTTCTATGGTAAGGTCACTTTGGGCGTATGTTTTTTGTATTTCGAATCTTTATTGGGTAATGCCGGCAAGGGTGTTTGATGTGTTGCTATGTTGGGAAGAAAGTTTAAGGATCCTTTGACTATGACAATTTGAAATATGGTTCAATCTTGTGTTTGGTAGTGTCTTTGGAGGGAACAAAGTAGTTGTTTTTTTGAGGATTTAGCATCGTTGGTGGTTCATTTACAGGGTGTTGTTATGCACTCTCTTTTTCGTTGGGTTACTGCTATGTGGGGGGGTTGTTTTCTTGATTTTCCAGATTTCATTAGCTTTTTTGTCTATATGTTCTAAGTGTTTACAATCTTTGTACTGTTTTCACTTGTAATTTCTTTTAATAAATTGATCTTACTTATCATAAAAAAGAGGGATGATACTTGTTCACGAGGAATCTCTACATCTTTGTCCTCTGTTGTACTATTTGCTCTGTTCACACTTCGCTGTATATCTTCCAAAATGCTCTCTTCCCATAGGTGAACCCTTGATGAAGGAAATCAGCGTCCGCAACGATGGAATGATTGTCAGAATGAGAGAGCCTTAGAGAGTATAAAAGAGCTTAGAAGAAAATGAGTAACCTTATAGGTTTCTCCAACTGAAAAGTAAATTATGTTTAAATTACATGCACAGGTTAGATTTGGGTTGAGGTCGACCTCTAACTTAAAACTGAACAGACCCTGTTGGTGGACTGAACCCCCAAGGGCTTGTTTGGAAATGGGTTGTGTTTTGGTTTTGGTTTTGGTTTTGGGTTCAACTTTTAAATTTAAATTTTAAGATTTAAATATTGTTTTGTTGTAAGGGTTTGTTTGGTTGATTAAGATTTGAATGATTTATATTTTATTAAATTAAATAATATTATTTATTATGATATTCAAAAATAAAAATAAAAATGATTTTAAAAAATAGAAAAATATATAATTCAAAAAATAAGTAGAAAATGATTTCAGAAATATCAAAAATTATAAAAATAGATAAAATATGAAACTAATAAAAAAATATCCATAAAAATTAAAATACCCAAGATAAAAATGTGCAAATTTTATAAAAAAATAAATTTTACATTACCTTAACATTACCTTATTTTTTTCTTGGAATTTTCGTAACATGCTGTTAATTTTTCTTTTCCTTTTTTTACCAAGAATGTTAATATTTTCTTGCTTTATCATTTTTCTTTAGCATACATCTCTATTTTCTCTAAAAATTGTCAGTATATTATTTGCACAAAATGAAAAGAAAAAGAAAGAAAGAAGAAAAAGAAAAAGATATATACAATTGTCCTTCTGGTTGAGTATCTTACCAAATAAAATCATTTATGTGGCATTTATGACGTCAACAATTCATTAATATTTTCTAATTTCATTTGTAGACTATATTGCCCAAAAGAAAGAATTAAAAACCAAAAACAAGAAAATATGCTTTTATGGGTTGTTGACGAAGAGGCTAGAGATATTTTATCTAAGTCTAGAGATAAGATACAATTTTATCACGGTTATAATGATTTCAATTACATAACATGACCTATGTTTATCATAAACACACTTATATGAATATGTAACTAGTGCAAACACCTAATGCGAGACCAAACAATGTCATAACTGTTTTTTTTTTTTTTTTGTAATAATCAAATTTATAGTTTTTTATTATATTTGTCAAATTTTATTTGTTTATAAATTTTACACGATTTTTATCTATCTTTTAATTGTTATGGATATTTTTTTATTAGTTTCATATTTTATCTATTTTATAATTTTTTATATTTATGAAATATTTTCTACTTATTTTTTGAATTATATATATTTTCTAATTTTTTAAAAATCATTTTTATTTTTATTTTTTGAATATCATAATAACTATAAATTAATATTATTTAATTTAATTAAATATAAATCATTCCAAATCTTAAACAACCAAACAAATCCTTACAACTAAACAATATTTAAATCTTAAAATTTGAAATTTGAAAATTGAACCCAAAACCAAAACCAAAACCAAAACCACAACCACAACCCATTTCCAAACAACCCCCAACTGGCCTTGCTCAAAACTGGCTGACTTTTGTTGGGTTTCATCGTTTTCAGACAGGCCGGTCAGGCTCAACCCACCTTTGAAAACCCCTTTTCTTGCCACCTAGGGTTTCCATGTGCATTGCCAGGTTCAATATTTGTCTACGTAGAATATCACTCCATACCTTATGGCAGAATGGGGAATTGCATTGGGCTTGGAAAATTAGATGTGCACACTTTTGACATGCCGTTCTTCACAATTCAATGGAGGTCTATATGTAAGTTGAATAAGAGCAATGGCCAATTTGTGTTGTTGTGGACAAAAATGTATTTTTTTTTTGATAAGTAAGGAAAGCTTTATTAAAAAAATCAAAGGAGGTAACAGTACAAAGGGCTATACTGAAAACCTAAACCAAACAAGCTGCAAAACTAATGAAATCAGAAAAATCAGAGATAGCCCAACACAGCATTGGCCCATAAAAAAAGAGAACAACAGCTTGCCCCTTAACCTCTCTAGAGACGTAAAAGTGTTCTCGAAACATCTCCATTTCTTTCCCTCCATATAACTCACTAGATGCACAATGGGATCATCCTCTAAATAGTCAAAGTAAGAGGGTTATCGAACTTTCTCTTCCAACAATACAACACCTCAATCACCCTAGATGGCATCACCCAACTATAATTCGTAATGCTGCACACATGAGATCAGAGATCCCTAGTGACCACACAGTGAAAAAAAAAATGATCCATGGATTCCTCATCGCATCTACAAAGGAAACACCAGTCAAGTAAAAAAAGACCCCTTCTCCTAAGATTGTTGATGGTCAACACTCTCCCATGGGCGGCCTCCCACACAAAAGAGGAGACTCTCATGGGGACAGAGGACCTTCAAATCTGCCTTCACGGGAAAGAAACAAAAGGACTGCAAGAAAGAATCCCATACATCGACTTCATCGAGAACATTCGCACAAAATAAGAGTTGCATTTGCAAAGAGCAAATGAGAAATGCACACCCCACCATTGCCAATAGTGAACCCCTCAATGGAACCACTCGCCACCAATTTGTTCAGCATCCTACTCAGAGCTTCCATAACAATTATAAATAGAAAAGGCGAGAGAGGGTCACCTTAGCGTAAACCACGAGAACCATTGAAGAAGCCTTTGGGAGAACCATTCACCATAACCGAATATCTAACAGTAGAAATATAGAACTCAATCCATCTACACCATTTAGCACCAAAGCATCACCTTCTCAACAAGTAAAGCAGAAAACTCCAGTTAGCGTGATCATAAGCCTTGTGGATATCAAGCTTACAAAGCATACCAGGCAAATTAGAACGCAACCTGGAATCAATACACTCGCTATCAGAACCGAGTCCAATATCTGTCTACCTCTCACAAATGCACTCTGGGAATGCGAAATGATTTTATCCATAACTAGCTTCAATCTATTAACCAACACTTTTGCCAAAATTTTGTAGACCCCACCCACAAGGCTAATGGGGGGAAAGTCCTTTAGTTTGACAGCACCATGCTTCTTCGGAATCAAAACAATAAAAGTGACATTGAGACTTCTAACAAATTTCCCAACCTAGGCAAACTCATTGAACATGGAGAGAACATCACCCTTAATAACATCCCAACAGGATTGGTAGAAGGCCAAGGAGAAACCATCCGGACTAGGAGCTTATCTTCTTTAAGACTCCACACAACTTCGGTCACTTCATCATCATCAAAAGGTCTTTCAAGCCCTTCGGCTTCCTCCCCTGAAATCGAATCAAACCCCAAATCATCCAGCAAGAGTCTCCATGATAGAGGTTCCTTATACAAAGAGCAGTAGAAGCGCACAATCTCATCAGAAATGCACTCGGGATCCAAGTGGACAAAAATGTATTTTCATGTTGAAGTTTGCAACAATGGTTCTTTGTGTAATTTAGGACGGGCATTCCTATAGGGTAGTACACTTTTACATGTTGATACATGCATGCACCATTGTCTCTATATATGATAGGACATGAAACAGTTGGTCAAAGTGTTGCTTCTGGGTTCCTCATAATTATTTCATGGAGTTTGCCTTTCTATTTTATTCTATACGGTGATCTTCCTGTGTGTTCAATGTATCTTGCTTCAGACTGGTGGGAGTTTTTCTCACCTTTTATTTTTTTTCTCCATTCCCTCCTTCCTTTTTATGCTATGTCAGGCTGAATTGTCCGCTTTGCTAGTTGTGCTCGAACAATCGGCTTGTAATCCTGAGATTGCTAGTGTTCTTGCTACGAGTCTGCGGTGCATATTACAGCTTTCAGCTGAGAAAACTATTGCTTCTTTTAAGACACTCAATGCAGTTCCTCGGGTGCTTAAAGTTGCTTGCATTCAGGCCCAAGAATCAAGGTCTGGAAAGACTGGTCCTTCTGTTGAGAGTAATTATGCAGAAGCGGTTCAGACTCTGTGTCATCAGAAATCTGATTCAGATGAGGTAGCCCAAAGTTGGATTAAATGCATCAAAACATCTATGGAGCTCTTCACAGAATTCCTTTCAATAGCAGATGATGCACGGAGTTTTGTTTTGCGTAGCTCAACATGCATTGATTGTTTGTTTGATTTATTCTGGGAAGAAGGTTTGAGGAGCCTTGTGCTTGAGCATATGCTTGGACTCATGAAGGTATTAGTTTGTAATGGAATCATTTTTATATCCTGATTGCCATAGTGTTAAAGGCAACTGAGCTGGTCTTCTTTTTGTTCATATGTTATTTCCATCTCAGATTGAACCGTTCGGTGAGGAAGATCAAAAGGCAAAGTTGCACTTATGTTCCAAATATCTAGAAACATTTACTCAAATAAAGGAACGCGAAAAGAAATTTGTGGAACTTTCTATTGATCTCTTGACCGGAATGAGGGATATGCTTCTATCTGATCCAGTGGTATACCACCCAGCAGTCATTATTTGCTTACTTTTGATATAGTCATATATTAATACATAGGTGCAACTGTAGGAAACTTAGGTCGTATCTATGTTTCTTTTTTCTTCTTATTTAGTTCTGATGTCCTACGAATTTGTGTTACTTCAGTACTATCAGGCTTTGTTCCGTGATGGAGGGTGCTTTTTGCATGTTGTCTCTTTATTGAATGGTACCCTCGATGAAGCAAATGGAGAAAAGTTGGTTTTGAATGTCCTTCAAACTCTGACTTGTCTGCTTGCAAGTAACGATGTGTCGAAGGTACCCCTTTCTTTATCTGTGCATTTTTTCTTTTCGTTTTTCTTTGAATTATTGTAGGCTCCTTTTTGTTTTTTTCCCCTTGCAAACAAGTTGTTGGATTTGATTTCTGTCATTGTTTTGGGATTCTTCTTTCTCTATGGCTAGCTTGCAGGGTGGTCTAATGGTTGACCTTTTTTCCTGGTTTAATGTGATGTTGGGCGGTCCTTTTCTAGATTTTCAGGACTTCTTAAGTTTTTTTGTTTGTATGCTGTAATTTCTGTCAGTACAATCTTTGTACTGCTCTTTTTCCTTTCTTTCTTTAATAATATTGCTTACTTATCAAAAAAAAAAAATTTGTTTTGGGAACCTTGGAAATTGTATCAAGAATTTAGTCTATCCCAAATGAATGCACCTTCAGGATTTCTCATTAGTTATGTGCTTACACTTAGATATCTATTCCATACCTAGCTTCTGAGGTGTTACATCTAAGGAAAATTGACCTATATGATCTGAGTTGTATTTGTTGTTAGTTCAGTCTTTATTAGTCTTTAAATCGTTGGGTGGCTGAGAAGTGGCGTGGTCATAAAAGTGAATGTAGTGGAATGAAAATGTTCAGATCGATAGTAGTGTAGAGCATGGCTGATGATGATAAGACTAGCATTGCCGAGTTGATCTAAATTTATGTCGGGGTATGCTTAGGTTGCTGGTTATATTGGTAACATTTGAATGATTTTTGGTAACTTCTTTGTATCTTCTCATTGGGGAATAGCTTGGAGTTCTCTTGTTAAGAATTTTTTTTGTTCTCTTTGTAGTTTTGTGTTTCTTGTTGTCTTCTTCTAATTTTTGTTTCTTTTTCTCTTCTTAAAGCCTAGCTGATTGCAACTAAAGGTGGTTTTCTGTAATAGGTGTTTCTTTGCTGTCTTATGTGGTGATGACTTGGGTAGTTTTTACTAAAAGTAGTAATAGATGGTGCTGGTGATCATGCTAGGTATCTGTTCTAGTAGTACCAAAAATGATGTTTGTAGTATTTTTGCTGGTGGGTCAGTCAGTTTTCAGTGTTAGCTGTCGACTAACTGATTTTAGGTCTTTAACTATTTTACGTTTGTTTTTTTACCTTGTACTTAGTATGTATTTTGCAGGCTGCATTTCGAGCTCTTGCTGGAAAGGGTTACCAGACATTACAAAGTTTGCTGTTGGATATTTTCCATTGGCGTCCAAGTGAAGGGCTTTTGAATGCACTGCTTGATATGCTTGTTGATGGAAAGTTTGATATGAAATCAAGCCCCATAATAAAGGTGGTTTGATGATCCAAACCTTCTCCAAGTTTCTGAACATTTTTAGGTTCTGGTGATCTGGTTATGCTTGCTGATTACTCAGTTTTCTGTTGATGATTTGCGTGCAATTAATATCAAACTGATCCGTCTCATGTATACCTTCTTTTGTTTGATGCAGAATGAAGATGTCATCATACTTTATCTATCTATTCTGCAGAAGGTTGGTGGTTTGTTTTCCTTCTATTGGTTTCTTTTTCTTCATCCCCATTTCATTGATTTTAACTTTACATGTGAAATTATTTTGTACCAATATGAGAATATAATTTCTTGTGATACTCGCTGTTTTGTGGTTGGGCAGAGCAGTGAGACCTTGCGGCATCATGGACTCGATGTGTTTCAACAGCTGCTTAGGGATTCCCTTTCTAATCGAGCATCTTGTGTCAGAGCAGGAATGCTAAACCTCCTTCTTGATTGGTTTTCTAAAGAATATAATGATGGTGCCATCTTGAAAATTGCTCAGCTAATTCAGGTCATTGGTGGGCATAGCATATCTGGGAAGGATATTCGCAAAATCTTTGCACTGCTCCGGAGTGAGAAAGTTGGGGCCCGGCAACAGTACAGCTCGCTATTGTTGTCTACTGTTTTGTCAATGCTAAATGAAAAGGGGCCAACTGCCTTTTTTGATCTCAATGGAAATAACTCTGTGAGCCCTTATCCCATTCTTGTGATAAGTGCAATCACTTCTTGCTTAACCTTATAGCAAAGATTTAAATCAGTACCTGGAGCATGTTAAAATTTGGTTTGTTTAGCTGATAATGAGAAAATACGGGATAAACCTGCTACAGCAAATTGCGTTCTGTTGATGTGGTTTTTCTTGTTCCATAGCTAAAAGGAATGCTAAAGCACAATGGTTTAAATTAAACACTAGTCTGTGCATTGTTTCAAATAATGGATAGGTCCCCTCTCAAGAGTGAGCAATCTGGACTTTGTTGTGTTGGGCATTCATGCTTTTATTTCCAATATGGATGCTCTTTTTATGTAAAAATTTCTTGATTCTTACAAACTGCCTCTATTCAAGGAAAATCATAAATTCTCCACAGTATAGGGGATGATGCCAGATGAAGGTTGTTTCTTATTTTTTATTTGCGTTTGTTAATTTGTATGTCTTGGATTAGATGCTGGTTTTATTTCTAAGATTTTATTTGGATTTTATGACTGGGAAATGTTGGGTGTAAAATGGGAACTTCCAGCAGAATCATTTCTAGTTAATGAACATTCATCATAGGATTTGGCACCTATGCAACACGTTGACTCGCGCAATGTGGGAGTGAACAAAACACCTTCCTTGTATGACGACCAACAGCATGATCACCACTAAAAATCCCCCAATGTGTATATCATGGGGTTTGAGATGGGAACCTCAATTAAATTACTAAGCCACTAAAATTCTAGAACTGAAATAAATTCTCAATCGTTTCTCTGGGGAATATTAAGTCATAAAGCAAACAAAACAGAAGTTTACTTCATGCAGAGTACATCAAAGACTGCATAGTTGAATGTGATACTTCAGAGCAGTAACTCCAGGTAGGATAACAATCTTAGTAATGCAAATATTAGCTGTTTCTGATTCCTTTGATAGGAAGCAATGCAGTGCTACTGGTTGATAATTTAGCTTTTTCAAAACACTGACCTTGTTTGAGCAATAAATTGTGTCTTCAAGACAGAAAATTAGCCGTTATGCTGTACCACAAGAAGTTATGCATTGATGTCTGCCTCATGCCAAGAAGTTGCTTTGTTTTTCTGCTGGAATTTCTTTATGCTGCTTGAAATCCTTCAGTAATGCTTATCTAGGATTCCTTAAACTATTTTTCCCTGGCGTTTTAGGATATAACTGATTCTCTCTCTCTCTCTCTCTCTCTCTCTAATGTGTCTTTTATATCTTGTAGGGGATCGTAATTAAAACGCCTGTGCAGTGGCCTCTCAATAAGGGTTTTTCTTTTTCATGTTGGCTTAGGGTAGAGAACTTCCCAAAGAGTGGAACAATGGGTGTTTTCAGTTTTCTTACAGAAAATGGGAGGGGTTGCTTGGCTGTGGTTGCAAAGGACAAGCTTATTTATGAGGTAAAAGATTTGTTTTCAATTAGGAAATTCCTTGGTGTTTAACCGGTGTTCTATTTGAAATATGGGTAATTGTACTATAAACATCACACATTTGTTCAAAATTTTAATTGTTGCATTATTAATTGTTTTGGCCTGTATTGATGTTGTTAAGCTTAGTGCCAATGTCAAGCTATGCTATTGGTGACAAGTTTTCATGCTTTTGACAGTCAATAAATCTAAAGCGACAGTGTGTCCAGCTGCGTACTAATGTAGTTAGAAAGAAATGGCATTTTCTTTGTATAACTCATAGCATTGGAAGAGCTTTTTCTGGGGGTAGCTTATTGAGGTGTTACGTGGATGGTGATCTTGTCTCATCTGAAAGATGCAGGTTCTAGGCCATTTCTATTCCTTTTCCACGATTATATCTTGTTGTTTCAAATAGATTTCCCTAAATATTACACTTTCTTGTTTCAGATATGCAAAAGTCAGTGAACCGTTGACAAGTTGCACAATTGGAACTAAAATTGATGTGCCTGTACTTGATGAAGATCCCACTTTGGAATCAATCAAAGATTCAGCTCCTTTTCTCGGTCAGCTTGGTCCTGTATATTTGTTTAGTGATGCCATTTCTTCTGAGCAGGTCCACAGTATCTATTCCCTTGGACCAAGCTACATGTATTCGTTCCTTGGGAATGAAGCAACACCTTTCTATGATCACCCGTTGCCTAGCGGAATTCTTGATGCTAAAGAAGGCCTTGCGTCCAAAATTATCTTTGGACTCAATGCGCAGGTTTCCTCTCTGACATAAAAAAAATAGTATACCTAAGCCTGCCATTTTGCCTGGGAATGAACCCTAAAACATATATTTCTTCTTTCAGGCAAGTGATGGCAGGACACTGTTTAATGTTTCTCCTGTGTCAGATCATGCAATTGAGAAAAACTCATTTGAAGCAACAGTGATGGTTGGTACGCAATTATGTTCAAGGCGTTTACTGCAACAGATAATTTATTGTGTTGGGGGCGTGTCTGTTTTTTTCCCTCTAATCAATCTATCTGTTAGATATGAGAATGAAGAAAGTGCACAAGTTGGATATACATTGCTTACGCCAATTACAAGAGAGCATCTGACAGCTGAAGTTATTGACCTGGTTGCTTCTGTACTAGATGAGAATCTAGCAAATCAACAACAGATGCATCTTCTTTCTGGATTTTCAATACTTGGATTTTTGTTGCAATCAGTTCCTCCCCAGCAACTTAATTTGGAAACTCTTTCAGCTTTGAAACATCTGTTAAATGTCGTTGCCAACTGTGGTAAACGTTAACAATTCCTGTCTTTATTTATCCGGCTTCAAATTCATCTGCTGATTATATTTTCTCTTCTGTTGCCTTTTGCTCGGTGAACTCCTAAAGTATCTCTTTTGCATTTTCATGTGTTTTTATTGCCTTCAGGCTTGGCTGAGCTGCTCGTGAAAGATGCTATATCTAGTATATTTCTTAATCCGCTCATCTGGCTCTACACAGAATACAAGGTTCAGCGTGAATTGTACATGTTTCTCATCCAGCAATTCGATAATGATCCAAGGTTGCTTAAGAGTCTATGTCAGCTCCCACGTGTTCTTGACATAGTGCGCCAATTTTACTGGGATAATGCAAAATCTCGGTTTGCATTTGGCAGTAAGCCTCTTCTGCATCCCACCACCAAACTAGTTATTGGAAGGAGGCCTATTCAAGAAGAAATACGTAAAATTCGCCTACTCTTATTAAGTCTTGGTGAAATGAGCCTCAGGTATAGTTCCTTTACTGGGAGAGCACTGTCTTTGGTCCCTGAACACGTACTTGCAGTCATCTTTTCCTTGTCTGTTGTATCTGATCGTTTTTATCTTCTTCAAGTTCTCATTTTAAGAAGTCCTGTGTGATATGCAGGCAAAATATTGCAGCATCAGATATAAAAGCTCTCATAGCTTTTTTTGAGACTAGTCCGGATATGACATGCATTGAGGATGTTTTACATGTGGTTATCCGTGCTGTTTCTCAGAAACCGCTGCTTCCTGCTTTCCTTGAACAAGTTAATATGATTGGTGGCTGTCATATTTTTGTCAATCTTCTTCAGAGGTTGGTAGTCAATGCTACAAATTCAGTCATAGATAAAATGATGAACTTTAACACTAGAGTGATGACCAACTTTGTTTCATTGCTTAGATTTGATATTGTGTCCCAGCATTATCAATATCTCCGATCCTTGAGATGGAATTATCATAAATATATTTACCCTGCCTACGGTCTTCCTCTAAATAGGGATATTTCATATAGACAAGAATATAAGGATTTAAATGTCATGCCAAGCCTTGGATACAATAAAATGTGATGATACTTGCCTTTTGATTAGGTCTGACATAATAAAGTGAGAAAAAGAGTGGGAATGATTTTGTGGTCTGGCCAATGAATAAGAAAGTTGGAGTATGCTTAGAGATTAGCTCGGGTGTGGTGATGTAGCCCTCTAGACATTAGAGGCTTCTAGATTAGAGTATTAATTTTTTTTTTTTGATAAGTAAGTTAATATTATTGAAGAATAATGTTGACAGTACAAGAGACTATATGGAAAACATCTAGAGCATACAAGCTAAAAAACTCAAGAAAGTTTGGAAAACCCAAAAAAGGACACCCCAAAGCCGAATTGGCCCACAAAAAAGAGAATGCAACATAGAGCCCTCAAACACTCCAAAGACACTGCCTTGTCCCCAAAACATCTACCATTTTTTTTTCCCTCCAGACTCCACTAGATACACGCAGGAATCATTCCAAATTTTTTTCCCCTCCAGACTCCACTAGATACACGCCAGCCCCAATAGGCTAGGCATGTCATAATGCTCAGCACATGCGCCCATAACCCTTTTGAAACCAAACAGTGAAGAAGGATATGGTCAACCGATTCTTCATCGCTTTTACACAAATAGCACCAATCTATCAAGCAAATGCCCCTCCTTCTTCGGTTATCAATAGTTAGAATTTTCCACTGAGTACTTGTAAAAAAAAAAAAAGAATTTTTCCATGAGTAGCCTCCCAAACATAGAAAGCAACTCTAAGGGGGGCCAAATTCTTCCAACATTGACGCCAAGGGAAATCCACCCTAGAGCCTCCTCTAAGGAGAGCATACATTGATTTAACTGAGAATACACCATTATTAGAGCCCATCCATAACATCCTATCCTCCCCTCCTCTCCTCTTCACCTTCGAACAGAGTAAAGAATAAAACGCCGAACAAACATCCATCTCTCAGTATACTTTGAATTTTAAACTTAGTTCTGTGGCTTACAGTTGACACTTTGATATAGTTAGTTGATTTTACTTTTATCAGTTTCTTGGTAATTTAAATGCAGAAATGTATTTGCATAGTTTTTTTTTAATAAGGCAATTTTATTGAAAGAAAAAGGGATAGAAGGAGCAGTACAAAGGACTATACTGAAACCTCCAAACCATACAAGCTAGAAAACTAATGAAATCCAAAAACTCTGAAAAGGGAGACCCAACAGTAGCATTAACCCACAAGAACAAAGACTGCAAAAAATTTCCCCTCAAACCTCCATGGACACAACCACACCCTCAAAACATCTTCCATTTCTCTCTTTCCATAAATTCCACCAAATACAAGTAGGATTCTCTCCAAAATCCAAATGCTAAGGCCCGAGGGTCTTTAAATCCCTTTTCCAGCACAACAAAACTTCAGCTACCCTCTAGGCATCACCCAATCGTAGTCCATAATAGAGAGCACTAGGACCACAACTCCCTAGCAACCAAACAGTGAAGCAAAATGTGCTCAACAGACTCCCCATCATTTTTGCAAAGATAGCACCATCAAGCAAATTCACTCCCCTCCTCCTCAAGTTGTCAGTGGTAAGGATTCTTCCATGGTGGCTTCCCAAACAAAGAAGGATGCCCTAGGCGGGGCTAAAGATCCTCCAAATCTGTCTCCAAGGAAAACTCACATCGAAGCCCCCAACTAGAAGCGAATACGAAGATTTCACCGGCAACATACCATTCTTGGATCCCACCAATCTCATCTTGTCTACAGCTCGACTCCCCAGAACTTTAGAATAAAGTATAGTGAAGAGCGCCGAAAACTCCTCCACCTTCCAATTGTTAGGCTGCCTAACGTATTTGTATATTTCATCTATGTTTGTAGTCTATAGAAGGCACCAATGAAAGGGCTATGTGATACATTTATTAGTTATGAGTAATTTGCATTTTGCATATCACTTTCTCTTGTGCATACTCCTAATGATGAGACATCTTGGGGTGCATGCTGCAAAAGCAAGTTTTCAAATCACGATGCTTGGATATTTCTCATTTCTTCTAATCTTCCTTTTTGTCTTTCTCAGGGAATCTGAGCCTATCAGATTGCTTAGTTTGCAATTCCTAGGGAGACTTTTGGTTGTTCTTCCATCTGAGAAAAAGGGGTCAAGGTTCTTCAATCTAGCTGTTGGAAGATCCAGATTGCTTGCAGAAAACCATAGGAACATCTGTTCAAGGAGGCAACCAATTTTCACTGTGATTGCTGATAGGTTGTTCCGGTTTCCACTGACAGATAATTTGTGTGCCACCTTGTTTGACGTTCTTCTTGGAGGTGCTAGTCCCAAACAGGTAATTGCAGCATTATAGTGAAGCCCTTTTTGTTCAACTTGTGTTTTTGCTTGTTAGTATTTAGTGTCTTGATAGAAGTACAATCTGGGAATACCAAAGAGGTGGAGGCCTCACTCCCAGGAGGTATGCAAGCAAAAAAACTTCTCTATGGTTATCTAAATGCTGCGGGCTTGAACTTTGAATTAAAGCTTCTGTTTACAGGTTTTGCAGAAGCAAAATCAGATTGACAGGCAGAGAAGCAAAGGACATGACACTCATTTTTTCGTCCCTCAGATGTTGGTTCTCATTTTCAGATTCCTGTCATGCTGTGAGGATGCATCTGCCAGAATGAAAATAATCACGGATATACTTGATCTTCTTGATTCAAATCCTTCAAATATTGAAGCTTTTATGGTATTTCTACATAAATCCTTCAATATTTGTTTAAGTTAATGCTTAAAAGTATTGTCTGAGTACACAAATGTCATGAACAGGAATATGGGTGGAATGCATGGTTAATGGCTTCTGTACAGCTTGATGTGCTAAAACACTACAAAGTTGAGTTGCAAAATCAGCATAACAATGAGATAAATGAGCAACGTCTTGTGATGGAGCTGTTTTGTGTTGTTCTTTGTTACTATATGCATTCAGTAAAAGGTGGCTGGCAACAGTTGGAAGAGACGGTGATTTTCCTCCTTGCACACTTTGAGCAGGTTTGTTGGAATCCTTTCATTGCCATTAATATCCTGTTTGTTTTGGTCTGTAATTCTTATTGTATTTGATATTCTACTCAAGAGATAGGTTTGCTTCCATAATTTTTCCTCTGCAGGAAGGTGTCTCTTGTCAAGACTTGCTTTGTGATCTATATGATGATCTAATACGGAGGCTTATGGACTCATCTGCTGTGGAGAATATTTTTGTTTCTCAACCATGTCGAGATAATACATTGTACCTACTAAGCCTGGTTGATGAGATGCTTATCTCAGAACTAGATCATAAACTTCCGGTATACTCCAAACCTGAAATTTTGTTTTTATTCTCCAGTCTTGTTATTTGCTGCTAATTTTTGCTTAGACCCCACCTTTCTTTCCTAGTTTCCCCACTTCGACAAAAAAAAAAAACAAAAAAGGGAAAAAAACAATGAAAATGAATGCTGCTTAAAATTTCATATTAAGGCTTTGCTTGCTTTTGAGTCATGTACTATTATACTTCTGTTTCTTTTGGTCATCCATCCCACATGGCTAATGGGCGATGTCCCGATTGTTCCACTTTTTATGGTTTGTTGATCTAAGATACTAGAAGTGTCTCCATGTTCACTTTACACACACTAGTCCTGCTATTATTAAATTATAAATAAGACAGATGCTCATTTTGTTCCAGTGAATCCTTAATGCGCTCTATTAGACCAAAAATAACCATTGTTAAATTGGGTTACTAGCAAATGAAACCAAATATAACCATTGGGAAAGTTGGTTTTAAAAAAATTTCAATATTGCTTCAGATGCGAGTTTTGATATGATAGTTAGACGTCCAATACTATCTCATCTTTTTTCCACTCGTATAAAGTTTTGATGTTCATTTTCTTCAAATAGGAGCATTTCATCACTGTACCTGTAGTGGTTTATAGATGCTATGAGCATCTATAAAGATCATATGGCGTTGCCCATTTATGAATGACTTGTAACTTTCTACCTTTGTACTTTGTTGATCATCACAAGGCAGTGTGCCAATTTAATACTGGATATTCTTGCAGTTTCCAGCTAGTAGTGCTGATTTTTCTCTCGACTCCTTAGAATTAGAGCACCACCAAGATTATATCTCTACCTTATATGAGGTCTTGCAGGGAGGATTTGATGATCAAATATCCAGGTATCATACTCCTTTCATTTGTTCTTTGAAACACGGCATCAAATGGTAGTAGTATTTTGTACATATCTTTCTTCATTAGCTTATCTATTTGTGGAGTTTGTCTCTTTGTGAGAGTCATAATTTAACCTGAGTCTTTGGGCAAGAAGTTGGCTGTCTTGGCGGATATTGCCAGTTAGACGTTACAGAGAAATTTTTTCGCTTTTCTTTTGTTGTTTTGTCTTTTTAATTAATGAATTACTCAGCTGTGTTAATGATTTAATTTAACATGAAATCTGGACTAAAATTGATTGTCGAGTTGTTATAGAATTTAGATAATATGTGGGCACCTTCCTTTCGACAAACTAGGAAAAGAACATGTGCATTGCATTTGGGGCCTTTTTCAGAATCTATTCATTGTTGACCTCAAAACGTTATAGATAAATTCGTAATTTATTCCAGTAGATATACTAACAATCTGTCTGAAACTAGAGAGAAGATGCTGTGGTGGATCCAATTTATCAGTGATCCCTAAGATAACTGCAGTGGCACAACGAACGAAATACAGAAGTTAACTGGAAATAGTAAAGCTGCAGGAATTATGGAGTATTCCATTATTGTATGCTGGAAATTGTAAACATGTACAAACAGTAGGAGATGTAATCATTATTTTCCTGTTTGATAATTTTTCTTATTTACAGGCTTGAGTTCCCCATGTTTAGCTTTTGCTTTCTTATTATGGTGCCGCATCTAATACATCTTGTAAATATTTTATTGACACTATCGTTTTATTTCTAGAAGTCTGCGGGGTGGGAAGCTGCCAACTGCAAGTGATGGGGATGTAATTGACGAAAAGTGGTGGAATCTATATGACAATCTCTGGACTATTATTAGTGAGTTGAATGGTAAGGGACCAAGCAAAATGTTACCTAAATCATCATCTGCAGCGGTTCCATCTTTTGGCCAAAGAGCACGTGGCTTAGTAGAATCACTGAACATTCCTGCTGCAGAAGTGGCTGCTGTTGTTGTATCAGGAGGTATAGGCAGTGCTTTAGGTGGAAAACCAAACAAAGGCATTGATAAAGCTATGCTCTTACGGGGGGAGAGGTTCCCACGCATTCTTTTTAGACTTGTAATCCTATATCTTTGCAAATCTTCATTGGAAAGAGCATCACGATGTGCCCAACAGGTCATCTCACTTTTGCCGTGTCTTTTGGCTGCTGATGATGAGCAAAGCAAGAGCAGATTGCAGCTTTTCATCTGGTAATATTCCTTAAGACATCTGACAAGTTCATAGATTTGACATACTGTACATCTTTTATGGCAACTTAAGTGAGTACCTTGTTTCCTGCATTCTCAAGAAACTGACTTCACTTAAAATTATGACAGGGCTTTGCTTGCTGTGAGGTCGCAGTTTGGAATGTTGTCACAGTTTGGAATGTTAAATGATGGTGCCCGTTTTCATGTTATATCGCATTTGATACGAGAAACTGTCAACTGTGGCAAGTCATTGCTTGCTGCTAGCATTGTGGGCAGAGATGACTCCTCAGATTCCGGCAGCAATACGAAAGAAACAGGATCGATTCACAATCTAATCCAGAAGGATCGAGTGCTAGCAGCAGTGAGTCTGAGAGTTCTATACTGCTCTTGTTACTCAGCAATTTATCAATTTATGTTGTTTGCGTGCCAATGCTATTTTTTTTTTTTTTTTTTTTCTGGATCAGGTAATATGTCACCCCATTTATCTGCATTCTGGCCATTGCCTCTAAGATTGAAGCTGTTTGAAGGATACTTCAATTATAAAACCTGATTAGGTGTGGCAGTTTAATTAGTACATACAAGGCAAGGAGCAAAGAATGCCAAAAAAAAAACCCTAAAATTTCCTTAAATGCATAACCTGGAATGGGTAGAGTATATGTCAACTAAGTGTATTTTCTAAGGTTCACTGATCTTTTCCATGACCACGAACCAAACAAACAGGAGTGAGCCATAGTTCTCTGCATTCTCCGTGTGAAGATGGTTGTGAAACAATATGTAAATAAGTCAGTTCAGCCGGTCTCATTTGCATTCCATATGCCACTGCCCCTCATTCCTTGGTATAAGATTGAGCCAGCCTCGGGTGCATTCTTTTCATGAAAATGATTATGACAGGAATTGGTGCATGGTGAAGTGCATTTCTCGTAAGTACTGTAAAAAAAAAAAAAAAATCGTTGTTTGACATATTTGTCCTTTTTCCTTCATTCTTCAGGTTGCTGATGAGGCAAAATATATGAAGACATTAAAAGCCGACCGTGGTAGGCAATTGCATGAGCTCCGCACAAGGATGGATGAAACTTCCTTGGCAGAATCTAGTAACAAGAAAGCTTTCGAGGATGAGATACAAAGTAGCTTGACTTCCATTCTTGCTTCAGATGACAGCAGAAGAGCTGCATTCCAGCTTGCTTACGAGGAGCAGCAGCAAAATGTCACTGTATGTGTACAGTTTCTAGCAATATTGAACATAATTAATTAATTTTTTTTGGTTTTCGTTTCTCATTGCCCCTTTTTTGTTCATTGGCCATTTGACAGGAGAAATGGATACACATGTTTCGTTCTTTGATTGATGAGAGAGGTCCTTGGTCTGCTAATCCTTTCCCCAATAATGCCGTAACACATTGGAAACTTGATAAGACAGAAGACGCATGGCGGCGCAGACCGAAGTTAAGGCGGAATTACCATTTCTATGAAAAGCTGTGTCATCCTCCCTCGGCTGCCCCTGTTGATGAGGCTACTGTTCCTGTTAATGAAAACAAATCTGGCTTCGTGGGGCTAATTCCAGAGCAAATGAAGCGCATTCTGTTGAAAGGAGTTCGGAGGATCACTGATGAAGGGAATTCAGAACCCAATGATAATGATAGTGAAATATGTGGGTTCAAGGCCTCTGTCCCCCAGAATCCTTCAGACGCTCGGTGCTCAGAGCTAAAAGACAGCAGTGACAGGAAGGATGTTCTGGAAGACAGAAAAGAGTCTTCTTCTTCTTCTTCTTCCTCACAAGAGACAGAAACTAGTGAGGTATGCGTGACAAAACAAATTTTTTTTTTTTGATAAGTGCGTGACAAAACAAATATGTGCAGAAAATGCTAAAAGAATAATTTAACTCCAGTGCTTATGCCTTGATTGTCTTTTTCAGGTTCTTTTGTCTGTTCCATGTGTACTCGTAACCCCGAAGAGAAAAATAGCTGGGTATTTGGCAGTCAGGAAAAGTGTCTTGCATTTCTTTGGTGAATTCTTGGTTGAAGGTACAGGAGGATCAGCAGTGTTTAAGAACTTCCATGCTGCAAGTAATTCTGATTTAACCAAGTCTGATCAAAAGCAGAAGTTTCTGAAGTGGCCAAACTTTGATTTGGATTCTGCGAAGGGAATCACTACTGATTTTGAACCAATGAATGAGAATGTACAACAAAAGTTATTAAAAAATGTTAAGCGCCACAGGAGGTGGAACTTAGGCAAGGTATGGAGATAACAGTTTCAATTAGTTTCTGCTCTTTCCTTTACTTCTAACCCAAAATCTGATTTCACCCTTTTTTGGTGGCTGATTGTAGATAAAAGCTGTCCATTGGACTCGGTATTTGCTAAGATACAGTGCAATAGAGATTTTCTTCAGTGATTCGGTTGCCCCCATATTTTTGAATTTTGGGTCACAGAAGGATGCCAAAGATGTTGGAACCTTGATAGTTTCTACCAGAAATGATTATTTGTTTCCGAAAGGAAGTAGTAAGGATAAAAGTGGAGCTATTTCATTCGTCGATAGGCGTGTAGCCCTTGAGATAGCAGATACTGCAAGAGAGAGATGGAGAAGAAGGGAAATAACGAACTTTGAGTATTTAATCATACTCAATACACTTGCAGGAAGATCTTATAATGATCTAACACAATATCCTGTGTTTCCTTGGGTCTTGGCGGATTACTCCTCAGAGGTTCTTGACTTTAACAAGTCATCAACCTTTAGGGATCTATCAAAACCTGTTGGAGCTCTGGATATGAAAAGATTTGAGGTTGGTTTATATTGTGTGTTCAGTCTACTAGATAACCTCATGGATGCAGATCTCTCTTAAGTTTTGTATATCAATTCTGGGGTATATGCTTTGCCTGTGCAGGTGTTTGAAGATAGATATCGGAACTTCAGTGATCCTGATATACCTAGGTAATCTCCAATCCAACTCACGGAACATGCATGGTTCCTTTGAAGTCGCCTGAGATTTTTTTTTCTCAATTTTTTTCTCTCCACTCCTTTTGTTTGGCAGTTTCTACTATGGGTCTCACTACTCAAGCATGGGGATTGTGCTATATTACCTTCTTCGACTAGAACCTTTTACATCTCTCCATCGTAATCTGCAGGTACTCATTGATTGCATCATATTTTTGTATCTTACACTCCATCATAAATCAAGGAATATATGCATCAACAATTTGAAACGAGCTTGTTACATGCAATTCTCTGTTCTATCCTTAGTAAACCTTCCACTTACGGTTAGTCAATGAAACTGATTTATTTATCTTTTTAAAAGTAGCACTTCAGATTTTTTTTTTTCTCTATCTTGGGATTCTGCTTGCCTTTTCAAAAAGCAAGGAAATGAAATGATCTGCTTAAGAATTTCAGAGTAATGTCATTTAGTTAATCCCTCTTATGATGGGCACATCCTACAGTGCTGTTAGTGTTTTTTGGAATCACAGTTTTCTTATTTATCAATTTTTTCACCATTGACCCCAGTTTCATTTATAGATGAGAGGAAGACTAATTTCATTTGAAGTATTGATATATAGGATCATGCCAAATAAATATGCCATAGAAGGGCATGGCTTGAAATTTCAAAATGAGAAGATTATGGATAGTTATAACTCAAGTCTCAAGCATCAGTGCTTTTTGAACGAAAAGATGAATAATGCATGTATCTCCTGATGCATTATATGGAAATATACCAAATACATGCTGCAAAAGAAAATACACCATATGATATGTGATAGGAAAATTATGAAGGACATGATGAGTGCTCTTCCATATCAATTAATTTGCAATATTAAGAGTTGCAGTTCAAGTCAGCCACTCAGGGTCCAGAGGCTAAAACTTGTGAATGATTCTTTTCAGGGTGGAAAATTTGACCATGCAGATCGCCTCTTTCAAAGCATTGAGGGCACATATCGGAATTGCCACTCTAATACAAGTGATGTGAAGGAGTTGATTCCTGAGTTCTTTTACATGCCAGAGTTCCTTGTGAATTCAAATTCTTATCATCTAGGAGTCAAACAAGATGGGGAACCTATAGGTGATGTTTGTCTCCCTCCCTGGGCAAAGGTATGTTAATATCCCCCGAGCACTTCAGGCTGCAACAAGGCATACTTTGACTACTAAAGTAGTCCATCGCTTTTGGTTTATTATCTATATTGAAAGTTGATGACTCTCTTTCCTAGATGAGACAGTGTAGTACTTGGAGTATCTTTTAGAATCAAGGTCATTTTAGGACTTAGTGAAGCTATACAATTTATCTTTGTAAGTTCGAGTGATGGATAGTTATGGGACAATACAAAAGATGGACAAAGGGGGAAGTAATATGTGTAGCTGATTTCAGATGTTAGGGTGAACTCTGTTTTAATACACTGAACTAGAATGGAAAATCAAACCCTGGGGGATTGTAACTCATCACATAGACTAGGGGTCGATTTTGGAATTTAAAGTTTTGGAAGGACATGGATCCTGATCTTTATGTTAGGGGAATGCAATTTACCGTAAATATCTTACCCTTGGTTTTTTTAATTTGTTCTGCTTGGATATGCTTACTCGACACATTTCGATCCTTCTATTTCAGATAGACCTATGGTTGCTCTTTGTAATTCAAATTAAATCAGTAGAATTTTCTTAAAAAGACCTACTTATGTTTTGTAATTCAGATATAAACTTGGTGGAATTTTTTAACAAACACAAGAACCTAATATCCGATTTTTCTAAACTGGGTAATAATGACATGATGAGCACGTTTGAGTGCTTCAAGAGTCCTTTGAAGGAGATAAAAAACAAGATATTTCATCTGGCTTTTGACAATATCGAAACACAAATATATGATGGGGTTAGAAAATAATAATGATTGTAATATATAGGCAGCCTGCCCATTAATGGGGATATTTAATGCGTCACAAACTTTTATACGTCTCCCCAGCTATTATTACAGGACTCTTATAGGCTGAACTTATTGTATCTAGATGAGTTAATGGTATAGAAAATTACATTTGTCTTTCATTCAAAATAACTGCAACTTTAAAACTGTAATTGGATAAAATATTATAATAAGCGATGTTTTTATTACCACTTATCTCAGTCTTTTGTTATTGCAACAAAGTCCAATAATTTCCTAGAACACACAAAAGCACCGAGAAGGAAAAAAGTGCAAATGAAAAGAACAAGAACTTTCAAATCTTAGCAGTATGGCATGAGCTTTGATTTTGAAATGCCTTTAAATTAACAATAACAAAAAAAGGTTACTTTGAGATATTTCATAGTTTGCAGTCCATTGAACTTTTCAAAACCTGATTGAAGGTGGGTTTGCTATTAGGGATGAAGTTCCGTAGGAAACAAGCTCTTTAAAGAAGAAAATGATGTCTCATCTTTACCACTGTTGGAATGGGAATATCAATGTCGGAAGTTTAAAAGTTAGACAATCACTTCTAGACCAAGCATGCATAATTTCTAGTACACATAAAGGTCCATAGTTCTAAGTTATATTGTTATATTTCATTTGATATTGTTGTTTCTTTAAGTTTCTCAAAGTCATTTGTGGGCATTTCTTCATGTTTCTTTAGTTTGAATGCACCCATAATTTTGAAATTGCTGGCTTGTGCCCATATTTATCTTTATCTTATTGGAAGGTGAGCATTGTGTGGTTGATGGGCTTTGATACGTGGCATCTGTCTCTTTCACTTACTCAAGATGGTTTAGTTTATAAGTCACTAACACAGACACAATACAATCGCTCCCTCTCAGAGAGGACTATTGAGTTCATTTGCTTTTGGTTCAATTATATGCATCATGGTTTAATATGGAAAACCACGAACAAAAGACATCATAACACCCACCAAAAAACAACAAGATACCAGGCCAGAAAGAGCTAACATAGAGAACAACGAAACAACCAGAACGGATTACAGGGGAGAAGGGGGAGAGGAGAGAGAACGGAGAAAACCATGGTGCATATAATTGTGTAGAGACCCTTGACAATATCAGGAGAGAGAATGGAGAAAACCATGGTGCAACCTTTATTGTGCTGATTCCAAAAAAAGTGGGTGCGGTGGAATTGAAGGATTTTCGCCCAATTAGCCTTGTGGGTGGGGTTTACAAAATTCTGGCCAAGGTGTTGGCGAATAGGCTGAAGGTGGTCTTGGGTGGTATCATCTCGCCCTCTTAGAACACATTTGTGAAAGGGAGTCAAATTTTGGATTCCATTCTCATTGCTAATGAGTGCATTGACTCTAGGATGTGCTCTAACATCCCGGGCATAATCTGCAAATTGGATGTTCACAAGGCGTATGACCACGTGAATTGGAGATTCCTTTTATACCTCTTAAGGAGGTGCGGCTTTGGGGCTAGGTGGTGCAGTTGGATCGAGTTCTGCATCTCTACTGTTAAATATTCAGTGGTTGTGAATGGATCTCCCTAAGGTTTTTTTGGTGGGTCTTGTGGGTTGTGTCAAGGTGATCCCCTTTTACCTTCGCTGTTCGTTATTGTCATGAATGCATTTAGTAGGATGATGAAGGTGTTGGTTGGCAATAGTTTTATTGAAAGGTTCGATGTTGGAGTTGGTGGGAGAGGTAGGGTGAGTATATCTCATTTATTATTAGTGGATGACACTCATCCTATGCGGGGCTGATGAGGGTCAATTTCGCAATCTTCGTTGTCTTCTTCTTTGTTTTGAGGCGGTGTTAGGATTGAAGATTAATCTCTCCAAGTTCGATAGCGCGCAGAAATTTCATCTTATGAAGTGGGAGAAAGTGTGTTCTCCTATTAGATGCGGTGGGTTGGGTTTGAGAAGGCTTGTTTTGTTTAATAGGGCCCTTCTTGGGAAATGGCTTTGGCGGTTTGGGGTTGAGCGAGATAGCTTGTGGAGGATTGTTATCATGGAGAAATATGGATGTGCTTTGGGAGGGTGGAACACTCTTGTTTGCAATGGCCCTTACGGTGTTGGTCCTTGGAAGTACATTAGCAAAGGATGGGATTCCTTTGCTGAGAACATCCTTTTTGAGGTGGGTAGTGGCATGAGAGTCCGTTTTTGGAAGGATTGTTGGTGCGGTGAGAGATCCTTAAAGGATATGTTTCCTTTTTTGTTCTCTCTTGCTCTCTTGCTCGCAATAAGAATGCTCTTGTGGCGGACTGTTTGGAGAGGGGTTCCGGGAGTTCTTCGTGGAATATTCAGTTTGTTAGGAGGGCTAATGATTGGGAGTTGGAGGAGTTTTCGGCTTTCTTCTCTTTCTTTACTCTAAAGTTTTGAGGAGTCATGTTGAAGACAAGATGAGATGGGTGAGATCCAAGAATGGTGTTTTTTCGGTGAAATCTTGGTATTCGCTTCTTGTTGGGCTTCGATGAGAGCTTCCCTTGGAGACAGATTTGGAGGACTTTAGCCCCGCCTAGGGTATCCTTCTTTGTTTGGGAAGCCACCCATGGAAGAATCTTACCACTGACAACTTGAGGAGGAGGGGAGTGTATGTGCTTGATTGGTGCTATCTTTGCAAAAGTGATGGGGAGTCTGTTGAGCATATTTTGCTGCACTGTTTGGTTGCTAGGGATTTGTGGTCCTTGGTGCTCTCTATTATGGACTACGATTGGGTGATGCCTAGAAGGTAGCTGAGTTTTGTTGTGCTGGAAAAGGGAGTTTAAAGACCCTCGGGCCTTAGCAATTTGGAGAGTGATCCCTTCATGAGGTGGATTTTATGGAGAGAGAGAAATGGGAGATGTTTTGAGGGTGTGGCCTTGTCCATGGAGGGTTTGAGGGGATCTTTTTTGCAGTACTTGTTCTTGTGGGTGAATGCTGTGTTGGGCTCCCTTTTTGAAGTTTTTGATTTCATTAGTTTTCTAGCTTGTTTGGTCTAGAGGTCTTAGTATAGTCCTTTGTACTGTTTCTTCTATTCCTAAAAGAGGACTTCAATATTCTGGCCGTGATAACTGTTTTCTCGAAGACTTATTGTTTTCTGTTGTTCCTTTTCTTCCCTTTCTCGCCTTACTTTCAAGTTGTGATTTATTTGAAGTTCAAACAAATCCCGCTTGGTGATAAAAATCCTAAAATGTTTCTTCAACATCTCAATTATATTTGTGTTGGCTTCAGATGTCTAATTCTAGCTTGCCTTCCAAATGGAAACTTAATTCATGTCATTTGCACAGGGATCGCCTGAAGAATTTATTAGTAGGAACCGAGAGGCCCTTGAAAGTGAATATGTTAGCTCAAATCTCCACCGCTGGATAGATTTGATGTTTGGCTACAAGCAGCGGGGAAAACCAGCAGTGGAGGTATTATCTACTGATTGTAATTGGCGTTTTTCTATTATAAACAAATTATTAATTGTTTATTATGCATCTTTCAGAAATTTACTTTCTTCTTGAACAACACGATATTACAGGCGGCAAATGTATTTTACTACCTGACGTATGAAGGATCCGTTGATCTGGACATCATGGAAGATGACTTTCAAAGAGGTGCAATTGAAGACCAAATTGCAAATTTTGGCCAGACCCCAATCCAGATTTTCCGTAAAAAACATCCTAGAAGAGGGCCTCCAATTCCTATTGCTCATCCTTTGTACTTTGCACCTGATTCTATTAATTTGACTTCCATCATTTCTAGTACAAGTTATCCGCCATCTCCTGTACTTTATGTTGGCATGTTGGACTCGAATATTGTTCTTGTAAACCAGGGGCTCACCTTGTCAGTTAAGATGTGGTTGACAACCCAACTGCAAACTGGCGGAAATTTTACCTTCTCTGCCTCACAGGTCGGGTTTCAGTTATTTATTGATATCTCAATTTTAGTCTCATAAAGGGTGAATTGACTGTTATAATTGTATATGTTAGTGCTAAAACAATGTGTCAAACTTTTGCAGGACCCTTTCTTTGGGGTTGGTTCTGATATTCTTTCTCCTCGTAAAATCGGGAGTCCTTTGGCTGAAAATTTTGAACTTGGAGCGCAATGCTTTGCAACAATGCAGACTCCATCAGAGAATTTTTTGATCTCAAGTGGCAATTGGGAAAATAGCTTTCAGGTTATATCCTTAAATGACGGCAGAATGGTGCAGAGCATCCGACAGCACAAGGATGTGGTCAGCTGTGTTGCAGGTATCTTCCATAAGTCAAAGACAGTATATTTTACACATACATAAGATTTTCACATGAAGAGGAAAAGTGGATCTCTTAATGTAGCATCCTGTCAGTGACTTTCTGGCTTGTCTTTCTTTATAGTGTTTTGAAAGTACAGCCACTACTTCTGGAAAGGCCAGATTGCTTAGCACAGAGTTAATATCTCCTCCTAGCTAGTATTTCATTGTTTGTCTTGTGCTCTCACCCAGTATATTGAGCCAAAACACTCCTCTAAAATTGCTCAATTCCAGAGCTTTGCAAACATCAAACTGCAAAACTCAGAAAGTTCACCTTACCTGTATCTAACAAGTTTATGGAAATAGAATAGTGGTTTTCCCCTTAGAGACATCATTTGCTGTTTCAATATTCGGTGAGAAGCAGGAAGATGAACACTTGCAATATGGTTCTGCGTCGTAATGCAGATTCTTCTTTTCATCTTAAATGCATTTTGCTCTTTTATAGTAATTTATTGACTGTATAGACCATTGAAGTTGAATTATGATACTGCAGTGACATCTGATGGAATCATTCTTGCAACCGGAAGCTATGACACTACAGTCATGGTGTGGGAAGTTCTCCGAGGTAGAACCCAAGAAAAGAGAGTGCGTAACTCACATACAGAGCTACCCCATAAAGGCCATGTCATTGTTGAAACTCCCTTCCATATTCTTTGTGGACACGATGATGTAATTACTTGCTTATATGTTAGTGTGGAGCTTGATATAGTTATCAGTGGATCCAAAGATGGAACTTGTGTTTTCCATACCCTTAGGGAGGGAAGATATATAAGATCTCTATGCCATCCATCTGGTAGTGCACTGTCGAAACTTGTTGCCTCTCAGCATGGGCAAATTGCGTTGTACTCTGATGATGATCTCAGTTTGCACCTGTATTCAATCAATGGAAAACACCTGGCTGCATCTGAATCCAATGGACGCCTCAATTGTCTGGGACTTAGTGGTTGTGGTGAGTTCTTGGTTTGTGCAGGTGACCAAGGGCAGATAGCTGTACGGTCTATGAACTCACTTGAGATGATAAAGAGGTATACTGGAGTTGGAAAAGTAATAACATCTTTAAGCGTAACCCCAGAAGAATGCTTCGTAGCTGGGACAAAAGATGGAAGCCTTCTTGTATATTCTATTGAAAATCCCCAACTTCGAAAAGCTAGCCATACCCGAAATGTGAGATCAAAAGCTTCTGTAACAGGATAGGTGACAAGTGAGGACAGATGTCAGGAGTTCTAATTGCTGGGCTGATCTGTGATGTAAATGCCAGGTAAACTGCAGTCATTAACTATTGTGATGCTTCATGTCCAAGTTACGTTGAGTTGTGTGCATTGGCTGAGTGGAAGTTGCATCTCATCTGAGAGTTCCATTACATCTAACTTGTGGTGCTTCTTCAGGTTCGCTTTTTCAGGCTTGGTGTTCTGAATGTAGTTCTCTCACATATTGGATGTTGATCATGTGAATTAGTCTCTTAAGCAATTCACCAGATGCTTATAATCAGACAATGTACTCATTAAGTCTTGTGAATCTTTTGATTAGATGGTGATATAATATATTGGGAAACCGATAAACCTAAAAACTTAAGCCTATAAATTTCGACCTAACTATATTGTATCAACTGCTTACACTTGTGACTTCTTTTCAGCATAGGTTCATAGCCTTCACACTGACACCTGCATACTCTACATTCTCCCCCATAATATATGGGTCCATCACAATATAATTATGTTTTCCCTGGAACACTCGTCTTTTAGCCAATCTTTATCAGTCATTTCACAAGATACTTGTGTTTAGGTTATGTGGGCTTGTCCCTCTTTGTGTGGCCTTTGTAGGCTTGCACCATATTGGCCATGTGCTTGACCCATCCATCACCATATCTCTAAGTGGGCTTGTCTGTGTCATGCATCTCATGCATATTGTTATCCTCCTCCACAATTTCATCTGCAGCATGCACACCACCGACATTTTAATTCTTATTCTAAAATGTTGTTCCCATAAATGGCTGTGGGGAATGATTACATTATTCTATTTTTGTCGCTCCATTTATTTTGGGTGGAGTAACCCTGATATCTTGATTTCTTAAGATTCTTGTAGAATTCACTTTTTTTTTTTTTGGTCTTGCCCATCCCCCCCCCCCTCTCTCTCTCTCTCTCTCTCACAGGAGGGTCTACTGAAAATTCTAGATTGTTAAGCCATCTCTGTAAATGTTGAGATCTCAGACCATCAAACCCTTTGCAATTGGGGAAGGTCTTTTCGGCGTTTGGCATGAAGACAAATGAAAGGATATGCACAAGTCCATTGGCATTACTGAACCTTTGGGAAGTATCTTCAACGTTTACATCACACCGTGACATATGCAACACTTTCTGCCGGATGAACTCTTCCCATGACACCATGAGATGGGGAATGAAGCCTAATACAAACTGAAATAAACTGCTCGTCTCCATCTTTGAATAGGTCAGTAAAGAAATAAGGTGTTAACACATTCATGAACATTAAGTTAATAGGTCAGACAAGAAATCTTGTGAATTAAAATAGCAGCACTTAAGCTCTTTTCCTTTTTGAAATGGGAAGTTTTAACAGTCCAAAACTTTGTATTGACGGCTGCGATGACATATACAAAAGAAAAGAAAACATGTATAGACAGGCATTGATGCCGCCTTGATAACATGTATAGACAGGCTCTCTTTAGTTTTTCGTTTCCGCAGCATTTTGATTCAACACAGGGTTGAGATCGTTAGCCTTTTATGTACAGCACATAAAGAGTGCCAAATTTCTGGATTCTCGTCTTCTTTGTGGTGGGTTTTTTTTTTGGGCGCAATAATGTTATATGGGTTGTCGAAAAAAAATTGTGCTCCAACTCTACATGAATCATTAGAGCAACTAAAGATCACTGAAGATTTTATTTAATTTGAATTACGACTATTACCTGTTTGTCTCAGCTGAAATTGGCATGAGTTGTTATTCTCTTATCTTGAATCCATTTGTCTCTCAGAGTTTTGGGCAATTCAACTATTTTGGAGTGTTTTTAACCTTGTTCGATCGGGGTACTGGTCCTACTGCTTTATAGCAGCACTCCACTATATCTTTCAGCGAAAAGACTGGAATCTGCGCGGCGAAAGGCTCGCATGTGATTTCCTTGTACGTGCATATGAAGGACTGACTCTGAGGTTTTCAAGAAAAAAAAAAAAGGACTGACTCTGAGGTTAAAGTAGACTTTCTCTCATCTTGTATGACACTGGTAGACTTAAGTCGAGCTACCCAAGGAGATGTATTTTTGTTGGGTTTTTGTGTGTGCGCGTGTTGTGGGCGGGGGGTTGGTTTCTTTGCTGGGATTATTCCTATAATTAGCAAACCAACCCGACTACCGCGAAACCAAGTTGTGTACTAACAAGAAGCAAAAAACTGAACATGATAGGATGGGATGAAAAGAAAAGAACCCGCGTGATTCGAGAACAGAAGACTCTGTTGGTTGTGAGAGATGTGAATCCGCCTCTCCAGAGGATCGCTCGAGCTAAAATAACTGAAGATTACCTTTGGTTATGTCTCGCAGTTTAAGGTACCAATATTGTCTACCATTTGAAGCCCATCTCACTATCGACCCTTTCAGTAAGTCCGAAATTTAAAACGGAGGATTGAGAAATATCAAGCATATTACAAGAAAGACAACATGCATGCTTGTTACAGCAGAATTCGGACCCAAAGATGCTGCTAAGCAAGCGGAAATCTGCGTTCAAGAAAGTTCCTAATCAATTCAGCAACGGAGTGGATTCGCATGATATAGATGACCTGCGTTCCTTCGGTTCTTATGAAGCTGTTCTTCTCATTACGAATGGCAGCAACAATAAAATTTATGTTAGTGGTACTGGAAGAGAGAGGACAATATGTCATAGTAGGAGAATTTTAAAGCTGATAAAATTTCATGAGAACAAAGCTTGTGAATTAAATTTAGAGTTTATTCGAGAAATAAGGTAAACCAATTTCAAAAGAAAATCGAAAAAACTATTGAACTTTTATATGGCGTTTGCCTTGTCAAAATTTTATTATTCTCAAAAACATTTTAAAATTTTACTTTTATTTTTATTTCTCATTCACCAATTTCAATACTACCTCTTTTTAAACACCAACACAAAATTTTTAACAAAATTTTGAAACCAAAACACAAAGTTAATGTTCCGTTGGAGTAGACTTCACTCGACTGAGCTGCATGTCCTTACTCTCATTTCTTTTGACAACCTATTCGTTTCGAGGAAATGTATAAACCCGTCTACCAATTGATCATTCTTATTCTCGTCCCCAAACAAGACTTTCATTTCTTTCGCCGTGGCCCTCAATGACTGGCCCGAGTCGTCCACCATTGCCAACCTTAAAGATTCGGCCACTGAATCCCTAGTGAAAGATCCGTCTCGCTCGTTTCTGGTAATCTCCACCCCGAGTTTCTTTCCCTGCAACAACCTAGAGTTCAGCCCTTGGTCATTCAACAAGGGAAATAGAATCAAAACTCTGCCGTATCCCAGCCCCTCTGTGACCGAGTTCCAACCACAATGAGTCAAGAAGCCCCCGATCGACTCGTGTCGCAATATCTTTACCTGTGGAGCCCACCCGAGGTACACCATTCCGCGACCCTTGACTCGCTCCTCAAAACCAGTTGGCAATGTTTCCACCTCCGCCAGAGTCGACCAAGGCGGGTTCCTCAGCACCCAAACGAAGGGTAGCCCCGACTGTTCCAAGCCAAGAGCCAACTCGTTGAGTTCTTGTGGAGTCAGAGTCGCCTCGGTCCCGGTTGCGACATAAACCACCGAGTTTCGTCTCTGTTTGTCCAGCCACTCTCTAATATCAGACCATTTCTCATCGCCCTCCTCTCTCTCTTCGTCTTCCATTACCGGAGGCAAAAATCCAACAGGAACCACCGGTTTCTGGTAAAGATCCACTAGCAAGTTCAACCATTCCGGTTCGAGCTCCGCGCTGGTCCTAATTGCCACGACGTCGCTCTCCGCCGCGGTAATCCCGAACCGGGTGGAATCAGAAATTTCCGGCCCTATGGCGCTCACCGCGTCTACGTACCGTGATACCTCGTGGATCCGATACGCCACGTTGGAGTGGAAAGGGACCCACTTCGGGATCACCGTGAAATCCTCAGCTGTTGATCTTGAATCACCGTCGATCAGCACCGCTGGCGGGCCTATGAAGGACAGGCACGCGGCAGTGAAGAGGCTAAAAAAGGCGCGCGAGACTCCGAGCTGGGTCGCGAGTGGGGGAAGCCAGTGGGAGGCATAGTCGTAAATTATCCAATCAGGTCTCGACGCTTCGAGGACTGCTGTCAGTTGCGGCTTCAGCAAATCGAAGGCCCTTTTCAGCAAACGTTGCTTGTGGTAGGGTACGTCCGCGGAGGACTCGGCGTGGTCTGGTAGACCGTCCACGTGGGGCAAGGGAAGGCTTACGAGGTTTATCAGAGGGGAAAGGTTAGGTGGTATCCGGGGAAGTCTGCTTATGTTTCTTGGGGTGGAGATGAAGGAAACTCTGTGACCCTTTCGAGCTAAGCACTTGGAGAGGTGGACGAAGGGAATAAGGTGGCCCATGGCCAGCCACGGGAACACGGCTACATGCAAAACGCCACCGTTTTCCATTCCCTAAGGACCTAATTCGCCGGCGACCGGCGTTAAAGATCAGGGAGAACAACGAAGGTCTATTAGACTATTACTATACAGTATTTGTAGGTATAAGCATCCATACACAGCTGGGTTTAACATTATTATATTCGTTGTATATATTCCTGTTCCCTCTGGAGAAGATAAGACTTCGCTTCTGGTGGCGGCCCGGGAGGGTCAAACAAAATTTTGGAACGCTTTTGTTTTTTTCTTTAGTGGTGGGGTTCTTTTCTGAGCTCGACAGCTTTGGCTTTTCATTTCTCTTTGGGAGGGAAGAATCTGTGACCTCAAAATTACCAAAATTAAAAAAGAGAATATCTATTCTGTAAACAATACGCTATTGCAGGACTAATTTTTCGAAAGGTAGAAAATTTTAGTTATTGAAATTTGTATTTTTGAATAGTAAAGATCAATTCGTATAAAGAGGTAAAATTTAAGGACAAAAAATGAATTTTTTTTTTTTTAATTCTAATTGCAGCCACATGGCAAGTTGTACAAGTGTCTTCCATTCATTTTAAAACTGGAGCCAACCAGAGCTTTCTGAACTGGAGCTGAGCCGCTCCCGTTGATGTTTGGTGGTTGGGTACGGCGTTTGGGCTTTTCTTTGGATTTAGAGATTTGGGCTTGATCTGTCTTAAGGAAATATTATTCGGAGCGGACAATGTGGAGTTGTGGGCTTACTACTTCGGCCCATAGTTTCTTTGGGTCTGAATTCATCCTTCGAAAATTATAAAATAAACTCTCGGAAGTTGTCCTACAGGCTATAGGCGCTATATTCATGCCTGTTCGATTTAAATTATGTCGTGAATACTTTCTAATTTCGTATTTGAAATATTTTGCTCCAGAAAGTAAAAAAGAAAAAAGAAAAAAAAGATACAAATACTTATGTATTTTAATTATTTTTTTTATTAGGAATCACGCCTTGTTCACTGTGGTTTTCTTTGGGTGCGAATTCATGCCACCAAATTTGGATTAAAACAGTCCCCCCGCCCCCCCCCCCCCCCCCCCCCCCCCAAACAAATTTTATAACCCCTCTCCTTTAGTCTTATACGATATTTATAAAAATTATTATTTAGTCCCCCAAGAATTTTAAAACCTCCCTTCCCCTGTAGTTTTTACAAAAATTAATATTTAACTCCTCAAATGTTTGAAATTATGTTTATAAATTTTAAGATTTAGTTTGAATGTAAAAAATTATAATTTTTTTAGAAATTCTAAAGTTTTCGACAAATTTTTTATTGTTTGTGACGATATATTTAACAATAAAATATATTCTGAAAACTGTATAAAATTCAAGTACCAAAAACTCCCTTAATTAATTAAAGAAATTTAGCAGAAAAAATGCCGCACCTGGCAAACGTCGTAAATACCAATACTATTCGTGGTCACTTTTGCCTCTTTCATTCCGTCCCCTGAGCTGTCGTTCACTCTCTGGTCTCTCTCTCTCCAAAACTCCGACACAGTACTCCTCCATTCACACACACACAAACACGATCTTCCCCTTTCTCGTTCAGAACATAGATTCCCTCTCTCCCTCGCTCCCTCTCCCTCTCGCTCTCTCTCCTTCTCTCTCACACCCAAAGGCTTTGTCGCAAATTCTCTCTAACCCTAGGGTTAGGGTTTTCCCACTGCGCTCTTTTGTCTCTGTCACATCCCATCCCTTACACTCCCTTCAATGTACGGACACGCCCAGCCCCTGAACATGCCCAACCAGATCGCCGCACCCGCCGACGACGACGACGTGTCCGGCGCCGGCGCGGAGTCCATCGACAACCCCCACATTCGCTACGAATCCCACTCCCTGGATGACCCGGGCGGCGCAGTCGGTGGCGTCGTCGATGAAGTCACCGCTGACGCTGTGTACGGTCACGGTGGTGGTGGTGGCGGAGCCTCGGAGATGGCGATTCAGCGTCCCGATGGCACCAGCCAGCTCACGCTCTCGTTTCGAGGCCAAGTCTATGTTTTCGACTCTGTTACCCCAGATAAGGTGCAATGTTTCTCTGTTTTCCTTTTTATGGTGATTATCTGGTTTACCGTTGCGTTTATCTCTTGATGTAGCGTTTGGATGTCGAGAAAAGGTGGGAGAAGGAAGGGAACTGAGATTTTTACAAGTTGATGTTTTTTATTGGGGAGCTGAGATAACTATAACCTATACTCAATTGAGCTCAATCCCATTTAAAGCTCGGCTATTTGATGAAATCAGAAAACATGCAACTTGAAATAACCAAAGTTTCACCTTATGTCTCTCCGACAATTTCTCGGCAACCAAACGGAGAATGTGGTTTCGGCTTTTACTTGCTTTTAAGATGTTAACTATGAAGTCGTGTTGTTGGTTTGCATTGTAAGGTTCAAGCAGTGTTGCTACTTCTAGGGGGCTGTGAACTATCGTCTGGCCCACAGGTGGAGATGTTGCCTCAGACCCAGAGGGTATTGCCTGAAACCGTGAATGTTTGGACGTTGTACTTGCTAACTTTACGGGGTGCTTTTCCTAATGACCGTACTTTCTGTAGGGTGGTGCAATTGAGTATCCCGTAAAGTGTAATCAACCACACAGAGCGGCCTCATTAAATAGGTTCCGCCAGAAGAGAAAAGAGCGATGCTTTGATAAGAAAGTTAGATATAGTGTTCGTCAAGAGGTGGCTCTCAGGTTCGGTTAAATGTTTATGTTGTGTGTGTTTTGTCCAAATAGATTTTAGGTGTTTGAATCAAATATGAATTAGAATTAAAAAGAAAATGACCAATGTGGTGATACTTTGGTAACTTTCTTTCCAAAAAAATGCTGGTACTTGGAGAAAGGAGTTTTGAGTGAACATTAGACATTGAACTTGTAGGTGCACGTTAAACTTTTGTGCCTGACTTTCTAGGTTATTCCTTGTCTATGATATCGCTCTTAAATTGTTCCTACATGTTGTCTAATGAATTTTTTTCAGGGAAGAAGTCTTTTTTCCATTTTAGGGAAATCTAGATTGATTGGAGCTTAAATAGTTATAAGAATGCATCAAATCCAATCACCTCTATGCATTCTCTTGTGACCAAGTTATCTTCTGTGCACTTAGAAGGCATGAAGACATGGTGGTAATGTGGTGGTAAGGCACATATGGCGTTAGACAAAAACCAAGAAGGATAGGCCAACTCCACTAAGCTGTTGTGGAGTTGAACAATATACAAGAATGAAAGATGGACAGCACAGAGAAGAATGAAGCAGAACTTAAAAGTAGATAAATCTGAACTGCTACAAAGGCAGTTATCAATTTGCACAGCATAAAGAGAAATGTTAAGAAAGTACCATACTGTCTTATAGTACGTAATGCACATAAGATCTTCTACTGTATTAACTGATAGGTTCTTAAACTAGGTGAAATCTATGCTACTTAAAAAGAAAGCCCACGCACACTCAAATCTGAAGTTCCTCTGATTTTTTTTTTTTGATAAGTTAGTTAAGCTTTATTAATAAAAGGATTAATAAAAAGATATCTTCCACACTGCCAAAGCAATTGGGTTGTCAAATTTCCTTTTCCAACACCTCAACAATTGACCACCCTCTTAGGCATAACCCAAGAGATATTCAAGATACAAAGCACGTACGACCACAACCCTTTTAGCCACCGAACAATGAAGAAGAACATGATCCACTGACTCCCTGTCGCTTTTACACAGATAACATTAATCAATCAAGCAAAAGCCTCTCCTCTTAAGTTGTCAATAGTCAAAACTTTACCGTAAGCAGCCTCCCACACAAGGAAAGAGACTCTAGAGGGAGCCGAATTCTTCCAACACTAATGCCAAGGGAAACCCTCAGCGGAGCCTCACATAAAGAGTCCATACATCGTCTTAACATGGAAGGCACCATTTTTGGAGCTGAATTCCTCTGATTTTTATACCCGTTTGCAACTAAAAGTCTAGATGTAACATTCCTTTGTACATATTTTATCTTCTTTAGGATACTCACTCATAGAAAGTGGTATTGCTTCTACTTTGAAAAATTTTTTTTTGTCTTTAATTATTTTTCTTTTCTAGGAGACATACAAAGCCTAAGGTATGGAAAGCAGATAGGGTACATATTTCTGGGTCATGAGGGGGAAATTGTTAGATCATTTATGTATTGGAAAGTATTTGAAGGTGGGTATATTCAGAATGAGACGAATAGCTTGCTTTGTCTATTATTGCTTTTCAAAAGTAATTTGAGCTATAAACTAAGTTATGTACACCAACTGCTTCCATTGCATGTCTCACTGTAAGCACATGAATTCAACCGGGATCTTAGTTCCGTGTGGTCAGAATTTTTTTCTCTTTAAATTGGAAAACAACTTATGTATCTCAATGAACTTGAACCAGTGACTTAACGAACGACTTATTGTTGTGATTTGTGTGGGAATGGGAAGTGCAATTTGGCCAAAAGCCACTAGAAAAATCCACAATTGGGTTTTTGGGTTGAGACATAGTGTATACCATGCTATAACTTGGTTTTTCCAGTATTATGAATGATAGTGCTACAAATTGGCATGACAGACTTACAGTCTTGAAACTCCCCATAGCAATGGGAAATGAATTGATAGTTGTGAGCATCAATGGTAGGCCTAAAGGTAGGAGAAGGACCTAAACAACCACCACAAATGCACTTTTTACCTACACCGTTTCTTGGTTTGGCTGGAGCCTGCAAGTCTTTTTTCTGTCTAGTCATATGATTGGTCTTCCTTAACCATTCTTATGAATGATTCTGACTTATATTTTTTTGATAAGTAAGCCAATCTTATTAAAAAGAAAAACAAAGAACACAAAGCAACGGAGTCAACAGTACAAGCGACTATACTGAAAACCCCTAACACAAGCAAACTAGAAAGCTAAGAAAATCCGGAAAACCTGAAAAGGGAGAACCCAACATCGCATTAGCCCAAAGAAAAAGCATCTGCAAAACAAGACCCCTTAGACTATCCAAAGATCGCTCTGAATCTTCAAAGCATCTATTGTTCCTCTCCCTCCACAAGATCCACCAAACAGCAAGAGGAATCATTCTCCACACAGCCAAAGCGATGGGGTTGTCAAACTTCTTTTTCCAGCACCTCAACACCTCGATCACCTCCTAGGCATAACCCAAGAAAGGTTCATAACGCAAAACAAATACGCCCACAACCCTTTGCAAAACAGATACTAATTTTTTTCTGCATATTCTTGGAAAAACATGTCATAAAATCTCTCTAAAGGAGATTATGAAAAGCATTTGTTTTATTTTACCATTGCTGTTTTTTATTGATGGTTCTGCGTTATTATGTGCTGGTTGTCATTATGGTGACACTGTATCTGTAGCCAGTCATTATTTTCTGTTTCTGATTCTTATATGGTATACTGCACCAGGATGCAGCGAAATAAGGGTCAATTTACTTCTTCCAAAAAGTCTGAAGGAGCTTATAACTGGGGTGCTGTCCAGGAGTCAGGACAAGATGACAGCCCGCCGGAAGCCTTGTGAGTTTAATCCTGAACATTATTACTCTTGCAAGGCTGTTCAATCTGATTTTTTTGCCTTTTGCTTACAATAAGTTTTTTACTTTCTGCTGTCTCTTTTTGTCTTAACGTTTTGTGTTTTTGTGTGCTTGTGTAGATGTACACACTGTGGCATAAGTTCGAAGTCTACCCCAATGATGCGGCGGGGGCCGTCTGGTCCAAGGTCTCTTTGCAATGCATGTGGGCTTTTTTGGGCAAACAGGGTGAGTATTATTTTAAATGATTTGATTTGCTTTATTAGCCTCGACATCCTTGTGTTCAGTAGTAGACGTGATAATTTTTATAATTTTGAATGCCTAACGGGGTTTCATTGACAGTTGAATGATACACATCCACCTACCCTGTGTTACATGGTTGCCATGTCAACGTAGTTCAGTTATTTAACTAATATTCCTGCTGTTGAGTCATTTGCCTGCTAGTGTTTTGCTCGTTTTAGAATCAAGGGGATATGAACTGTGGGCTGCGTGTATAGACATGCATTCTACTAAAATCGCTGAACTGTTCAGTATAGTAAAAAACAAAGCAAACTAAAGATATTTTTTTAGTGGATATCTTGTTCACTCTGCATCTTCTACAAGTCCTGTTTCTCCACAAGGGCATTCCTCACCTCTTACATGGATGAGTCCTCCAGCCTCAATTAGTTCATCTTGGTGCTATTTGCAAGAATTCATCGTGGGTCATTGGATGAGTAAACCAGAAACCCTTTTAGTATAACATCTGACTTTTTTCCCTATTGACGTTGTTTGTGACGATTAGATTTCTGGCTCCTCTTGTTTGTGACTTTTCCCTAACTCTAGATGTACTTTGGGCATTAGTTTTGGATCTGCTAGGCTTCTATGTGCATCTGCTCCTTGTTTATTGCTTTCAATATCATCCCACCTTTCTGACCTGAGAACACTGCAGGGAGCTTTGAGGGATCTTTCCAAGAAAACACAGGATCATTCTTTGACCATGGCTGAGCAGGTATGCCTCTCATGAAGGGTACGAGCATCAGGCTCTGTGTATTGTTTTGTTTACAGTACCTTTCATCGCTCTGGCAATTTAATGCTGTATCTTTCGTTGTCATTTTTATCCTTGATTAGGGTGAAGGCGAAGCTAATGATTCGGACTGTGTAACGGCCCTCCACGCAACTAACAATCTTGTTACTTTCTCTAATGGTGATAACTCAGGATTAATATCTGAGCACTGAGATGCAAGGTATTTACAAAAGAGGCGATAGTAGTTTGCCTCTGGCATCATTCAAGTAGGCTTCTAGTACTTTCATTTTCTTGTCCATCCAATGTACAGATGTAATAGTGCTATCATCCATCAATACGAGAGGTTACCTCTTCTATATTATTGGTACTATGCAGAGATAATCCCTACTGAACTCATCATCTTTCGATATTAGTAACTTTGTATACCGGTAGCTTCATGCCACAGCACGATTCAGTGAAATCTCTCAATTATCTTTAATAAAAAAATATAGGTATCTGTGTGACTGGTTTAGTGTCAGCATATGGAGAAAGTCCAGATTTCAATGTCACTGCCATTCCCCAGGTCCAGGTCATAGATGCGTTGAGTTTGACCAATTTATGGGATAATTTGTAAACTCAGAAAAAGGGGGATAATTTGTAATGCCAAAACAAGTACTGGCAGTAGTCAATTCTTGCAAGTTTTCGCAGTCCATCGTGCTGTCTACTTATTTCCCTTTTTCTAATGTGTCCCGTGAGAATGATTCCACCTTTACATACACTGAAAACTTTTGGAACTTTGAGTTCATTTCATGTCGCGACTTCCAATTTTGGTTGAAGAAATGCCTATTGATGGTCAATTAAATTCTGGGCGAGATTACTTTGTTTAATATCTAACAGCTTAATAACCTTTGGAGTCGTTGAATGGGGTTGTCGTGTCTCGGAAAACCAATTCCTGATTTCCCCTCTACTGGTCCCTTGCCGTGCAATGTCGGAACGCAATTCGTTGCTTAAGCGTTCAATTTTTTTTAAAAAAAATTTCTTTAAACTCGTCCTGTTTTGCACAGAGACCAAACACAGTTCCTTCCTAATTAACCAGGCAGTTTCTCAGACGGGATCTTCAAATATTAGTTTTATGGTTATTATTTGTAGTTTGTCCTATTTCGGCGCCAACGTTATTTGGTGACACAAAAATCAGCTCGCTCTGAGGAGGCATGGAAAGTGCCTGCTATAACTTTAGGCGGGCCTTCTCCCAAGGCCACGTGGCTATTCACTTTGACTGCCATAAAACCTGGGAAACGTCAGGGTACGAAGTTACCTTTCGTCTTATTTATAATTCTCCGTTGACTGTGCTGTAATTTCCTTGCACGACTTTTGCGTGGCATTCTCTCTTTAATCAGACATCTGCCAATTAATTAGTAATGATAGAGCATTGTTCAACCACCTTTGATCATTTAGTAAGTACTCGGATCAACCCTTCGCAATTTCAAATTACAATTAGGGGAGATAAATATAAGAAGGAGATTATACATCATTTAATATTATTTATATAAAATTTTGAGTAACATGAGTCTTACAGTAGGTTTTTGTGCCTGTCTCTCTTCGAATTGCACCGTGTAATTCGAGCAAAGAATTATAGAAGATCATCATCCGTTCCTTTCTCTCCCATCCCTAATTCAATCTTTCACGTATAAATTTGTCCAATCAGACCTGAAACAAATATTAGAATGAGTCATCAACCTAAGAAGTAGCTTCAACTACTCAATCTTTTTTTTTTTGTGTGTGTGGATCAGTCGCTTAGGGTGTTATGCCTTTGTTTAGGAAGCATAGGAAGAATATATGATTATTTTATGTGATTTTTTTAAGAATATAATAATTATTTTCTATTAAAAAATTAATTTATTATATAATTTGAAAAAAAATATTGATGTGTTTTTTTTTTCAAAATTTTTGAATAAAAATTTTCTAATAAAATAAATACATTCTAAAATTTTAATTTTTATATGTACACTCTACTTTTCACAAATTTTAATAAAATAAATATTTTCAAAATTTTGGAGAAACGAAAGCCCCTTACTGTGCAGGGTGATAAATATACACACTTACGGTATAAGGTGAAAAACGCATGGCAGTTACGGAGTCAAAAATTGCATTTTCCCGGAAAACGAAAGAAACAAACCATATCACCCGCACCTGGACCAACCCGCACAAAAACCTAACGGTACAACCGCGCAACACACAAGACTAACCCTGGCAGTTATATGTAATTGGAAACTTTCGTCACGCCGTCACATGCTCTTTCTTTTAGAAAAGATTAAAAATGATAGTGAAAATTACCCAATTGAGGCTCTTCAAGGAAACATAGGGGCAACCTCTGCAAATCTTAGCTATTTCGGGGTAGTTTTTTTTTTTTGTTTGTTTGTTCTGTTGGGGGGGTTCATTGCCCTCTTCTCTTCCGTACCTTCTACGAGCTCTGAACTCAATCTGCGTGGTTA
This sequence comes from Morella rubra, assembly GCA_003952965.2. Classification (NCBI taxonomy): domain Eukaryota; kingdom Viridiplantae; phylum Streptophyta; class Magnoliopsida; order Fagales; family Myricaceae; genus Morella; species Morella rubra. The sequence goes on from CM025856.1 coordinate 23,645,722, forward strand.
GGATTACGTTTTCTTTTGAGCTACGTGACGAGAAAACCATGTTTCTTCTTCGATGGAACAGGTCCAGGACTTAGGGTTTGGGCTTCGGGTCTGCTGCGGTTCCTGCAGGTAGAGTTTTGAATTCGGATAGATGGCGGCTGCGAACCCGCAGCCCCTGCAGGCGCGTCCGTTCGAGGATCACGTGCAGGGCCTGGTAAGAATTGAGGATGACGAGGATGAGTACGAGGATGGTGGAGACGATGCTATGGACGACGTGGAAGAGGCTCATGTCAATTCGGTGAGCGTTGCGGAGCATGGTGGACTAAGAGTTGGAGGTGTTGGTGGAGGAGTGGTTATGGCGTCTCGGACCAGTGAGTTGACTCTCTCTTTCGAGGGCGAGGTGTACGTGTTTCCTGCTGTAACGCCTGAAAAGGTAATTGTTACTTGGGTAGCCATTCGATGGGTTTTTCATTTTACTATCATTCTTTTCCCGTCACGAATGAACTAGAAGGATTTGGTTTTACGCTTTACGGACTTTTCTTTTGTTGTCTTTTCTTTCGTTTTGATTTTTGTGGTGGGGCTAGTGGGTTTAGGGAGGGGAGGATCTTATAAGTGTGTTGAATGGTATTCATTTTTCATGCACTGAAGGGGTCTGGGATTTGATACTTGTATAAGCAATTTAGTTCCGTGTGGTCTGAAAGTTTGTACACCAACTGCTTCCATTGAAATGTCTCATGCTGTAAGCATCAATGAAATGAACCGGTGACTTAACGAACGGTCTTAGAATTTTTTTCTCTTTAAATTTGGTGGGAATATGGTCTCAATGTTGAACCTTGTGACTTAGCACGAACGACTTATCCACAAGTGATTTGTGTGGGAATTGAAGTAGTGCCATAAATGCACTAACTTGATCCACCAGTTTATTAAGGGTGAGACATAATTGTATACCATGCTAGTCTTGTTTTTCCAGTATTCATGAATGATAGAATAGCTACAAGGAGGCATTGATAGTTGTGTTATCAAGTCTGGTAAACTCCCCTAATAGGTATGGAGAAATGAATTGATGCAGTTGTTAGCTACACCGTTTGTAGGTTTAGGCTGAGAGGACCTAAACACTTTTCTGTCTAGCATATGATTGGTCTTACCTACACCCGTTGGCTTTTGAATGATTCTGGATGCCTATGCAAGTCTTAAGTCTGCTTCTATCCCTATGATTGGAAAATTCCTTAAATTCACATTATGCAACGGATTCAACACTTATATACTGAAAACCCCTAAGATAAGTAAGCCAATACTAGAAAGTAAAAAGAAGAGAACGAAAAACCTGCAAGGGGAACCAACAGTACAAGAGAGCCCAAAGAAAAAGCATCTGCAACACAAGACCCCTTAAACTAGAAAGATAAGAAAATCTCCGGAAGCAATCTATTGTTCCTCTCCCTCCACAACATCCATTACAGAAAAAGAAAAAGCATTCCACAAAACAAAAGCACTATCCAAAGATCGCTCTATCTTCAAAGCATCACCTCAATGTTCCTCTCCCTCCATCATCCACCTAGAAACAGCAAGAGAAAGGTTCATTCTCCACACGCCAAAGCGAAATACGCCAAACTTACCCTTTTTAGCACCTCAACAATTTTTGATCATCCGCTCTTCAGGAAAAGACATGTCATCAAATCGCAAAACAAATACGAAAACAACATTTGAACTTTGCAAAGTACCAGATACTAATTTTTTATTGCATATTGCTTGGTTATGTGCAGTTGTCATAAAATTATGGTGAAGGAGATGTATCCAAAGCATTCATTATTTTCTGCGTTTCTGATTGATGTATATGGTTATTATGTGCTGCAGTTGTCATTAGCTGGTGACAGGGTATTCTACGTAGCCAGTCAAATTATGAAGGAGTCTGTTATCTGGATTCTTATGCTGTATGACTCAGCACAAGTCATGACAGCAGCCGAAGCCTCAATTTGACTTCTTCTTCAAAAATGAATGAATTGGAGGCTTATAACTGGATTTTTTTGTCCAGGAGAAATAAGTTTTTTACAGCTGTCCTTTTTGTCTTAACGTTTCTGTGCTAATCCTAGAACATACATTCACTCTGTTGCATAAGTTTGCAGGTGGGGGATGTGAGTTACGGACAGCTACTTATCTCTTAAACAAATGGTATAGTCTAAGTTTTTAAAGGGTGGAACTGGAGGAGCGTCGTTCTTTACCATGTATCTTTATTCATTTTGGGAGTCTCAAGTTTGAAAGGTGAACTTAGTTGACTGAGTTTGTTCCTGCTTTAGATCGTTAATGCTTTGTGGGTCTTTTTTTGGCAAACAGGGTTTGAGTAGTTATTTTAAATGATTTTTTGCTTTATAGTATCGACATCCTTGCATAAGTTCACGTAGTAGTCGTGATCCCAATGATGAAGCGGGGGCCTCTGGTCCAAGGTCTCTTTGCAATGATACGTGGGCTACCCTGTGCAAACAGGGTGTTGTATTATTTTAAATGTTCAGATTTTTAACTATTAGCCTCGACATGTCATGTGTTCAGTACTGCAGAGTGTTTTGCTCGCTTTTTATAATTTTGAGGATAGGAACTGTGGGTTTGCGTGACAGACATGCATGATACACATCCACCTACCCTGTGTTCAGTATAGTTGCCAAACAACGTAGTTCAGTTACTAAAGTAACTAATTTCCTGTGTTGAGTCATTTTGTAGTGCTCTGCATCGTTTCTAGAAGTCCTGGGTCTCCACAAGGAACTGCATTCCTGCACCTCTAGTTACATGCATTCTACAGCCATCAAACTGTTCAGTATAGCTATTTAAACAAAGCAAATTCATCGTATTTCATTGGATGAGATACCATCACTCTGCCCTAGTCTATAACATCTGACGTTTTTTCCACTATTAGGGTTGTCTTGTGACTATACATGATTTCTGGCTCTCTTGTGCCAGTCACTATTTCCTCATCTTCTAGATAAGAATTCATCGTGGGTTCATCTGAGGCTTCTAGAACACCTCTTTTAGTATAACATGCTGATTCTTTTATCATCCCTACCTTTGACTGTTGTCTTGAACACTGCAGGGGCTCCTGAGGGATTGTGACTTTTCCCTAACTCTCACATGATCTTTTTGACCACTTTGGATCTGAGCAGGCATGCTATCTGATGGGTACAAACGAAATTCCATAACAGTGTCGCCAAATACTTGAGAACAGACACTGTTCTTCCGCCACATCCCTCGGTGAAGTTGACAACCAAACTGAGGCTCAAAATCTACATAAAAATTAAAACCTTTTGACTCATATTCTACATAAAAACAGGTTTTGACCTACCTTTTCACTGCTCTGGGATTTAAGCTGGATCTTTCCAAGAAAACACATGATTTTATTCTTTGACCATAGGCTGTGAAGGTATGCGAGCTAATGTCATTCGGACTGCATAACAGGCCCTGTACGCAACTTTAACAATCTTACCCTTTATCGCTTCGGCAATTTCAGGAATGCTGTATCTTTCGTCTTGAGCATTTTTATCCTTGATGAAGGCGATGCAAAAGAGGATTCGGTAGTTTGCCGTAACGGCTCCACGCAACTGCTTCTAGTTACTCTCAATGGTTCTTGTAATCCTACATGTAATTAGTGCTATACTCGAGCCATCAATATGCAAGGTTACCTCAAAAGAGGCTATATTAGTTTGTACATCATTCAAGTAGGCTCTCTCGATATTAGTCCATCCTTATGTCCAGATGTAATAGTTCATGCCATCCATCGTATTCAGTGAAATCTCTCATATTATACTTTATGCAAAAAAAATATAGGAACTCTGTGTGATAGTGGTTAGTAACTTTGTGTCAGCATATCAGTCCAGATTTCACAGCACTGATTCAGTGAAATCTCAGGTCCATCTTTAATAAGCGTTGAGTTTGACCAATATTATGGGATAATGTGTAAGACTCAGAAGTGTCAGCATATTTGAAATGTCCAAAACAAGTGTCAGTACTGCCAATTCCTGCAGGTTTTCGCAGTCATCAGTGCTGTTGAGTACTTATTTCCCAATTTTTATAATGTGTTGCCAACTCAGAAAAAGGGGGACCTTTACATACACCAAAACAAATACTGGTGAGTCAATCATCTTGCGCGTTTTCCAGTCCACCAGAATGCTGTCTACTTATTCCCCTTTTTCTGGTGCGTGATTACTTTGTTTCTATCTAACCTTAATACATACACTGGAGACTCGTTGAGGGGTTTCGAGTCTCGATTTGAAACATGTCAATTCCGACTTCCAATCTTTGAAGTCCCATGCCTATTGCAATGTCGAAACGTTAAATCGTGGCTTAAGAGATTACAATTTTTTTAAAAAAAATTTTAATATTCAACACTCGTCCTAACCTTTGGAGACGTTAAACGAATGTTCCTTCCTAATTGTCTCAGGCAATCTCAGACGATTTCCTTCAAATCTACTATGTCCCATTACCGTGTCCAATATTTCGGGAACGCAATTCAACTTAAGCGTTCAATTTTTTGAAAAAAAAATTTCTAAACTCTGAGCCTGTTTTGCAAAGAGCCTGCTATAACTTTCCTAATTAACCAGGCAGTTTCCCAAGAGACACGTGGCTTCAAATATTAGTGACTGCCTTATTATTTGTGGGAATTGTCCGATTTCGGGCCAACGAATATGGTGACCACAAAAATTATCGCTCTAATTCTCCGATGACTGAAAGCTGTGCCTTGCTATAACTTTTGCGTGGCCTTTCTCCAATAATCACATCTGGCCAATTATTCACTTTGATGATAGAGCCATAAAACCAACCACCGTCAGAGTAAGTACTCGGTTCAACCCTTCGCAATTTATTTATAATTCTTCGTTGACTGAGATAAATATCATTTCCTTGGCGACATTCATGCGTGTATTATTTATATAAAATAATCAGAATCTGCCAATTAATTAGTAATGATTGCTGCCTGTTCAACGTCACCTTTGATCATTTAGTAAGAAATACTCGAGATCAAAGAATTATAGAAGATCATCATACCGTTCCTTTCTAAATATAAGAACGGGATCTTCAAATATTAGTTTTATGGTTATTATTTGTAGTTTGTCCTATTTCGGCGCCAACGTTATTTGGTGACACAAAAATCAGCTCGCTCTGAGGAGGCATGGAAAGTGCCTGCTATAACTTTAGGCGGGCCTTCTCCCAAGGCCACGTGGCTATTCACTTTGACTGCCATAAAACCTGGGAAACGTCAGGGTACGAAGTTACCTTTCGTCTTATTTATAATTCTCCGTTGACTGTGCTGTAATTTCCTTGCACGACTTTTGCGTGGCATTCTCTCTTTAATCAGACATCTGCCAATTAATTAGTAATGATAGAGCATTGTTCAACCACCTTTGATCATTTAGTAAGTACTCGGATCAACCCTTCGCAATTTCAAATTACAATTAGGGGAGATAAATATAAGAAGGAGATTATACATCATTTAATATTATTATATAAAATTTTAACATGAGTCTTACAGTAGGTTTTTGTGCCTGTCTCTCTTCGAATTGCACCGTGTAATTCGAGCAAAGAATTATAGAAGATCATCATCCGTTCCTTTCTCTCCCACCCCTAATTCAATCTTTCACGTATAAATTTGTCCAATCAGACCTGAAACAAATATTAGAATGAGTCATCAACCTAGAAGTAGCTTCAACTACTCAATCTTTTTTTTTTTGTGTGTGGATCAGTCGCTTAGGGTGTTATGCCTTTGTTTAGGAAGCATAGGAAGAATATATGATTATTTTATGTGATTTTTTTAAGAATATAATAATTATTTTCTATTAAAAAATTAATTTATTATATAATTTGAAAAAAAAATATTGATGGTGTTTTTTTTTTTTCAAAATTTTGAGATATAAAAATTTCTAATAAAATAAATACATTCTAAAATTTTTAATTTTTATATGTACACTCTACTTTTCACAAATTTTAATAAAAATAAAATATTTTCAAAATTTTGGAGAAACGAAAGCCCCTTACTGTGCAGGGTGATAAATATACACACTTACGGTATAAGGTGAAAAACGCATGGCAGTTACGGAGTCAAAAATTGCATTTTCCCGGAAAACGAAAGAAACAAACCATATCACCCGCACCTGGACCAACCCGCACAAAAACCTAACGGTACAACCGCGCAACACACAAGACTAACCCTGGCAGTTATATGTAATTGGAAACTTTCGTCACGCCGTCACATGCTCTTTCTTTTAGAAAAGATTAAAAATGATAGTGAAAATTACCCAATTGAGGCTCTTCAAGGAAACATAGGGGCAACCTCTGCAAATCTTAGCTATTTCGGGGTAGTTTTTTTTTTTTGTTTGTTTGTTCTGTTGGGGGGGTTCATTGCCCTCTTCTCTTCCGTACCTTCTACGAGCTCTGAACTCAATCTGCGTGGTTAGGATTACGTTTTCTTTTGAGCTACGTGACGAGAAAACCATGTTTCTTCTTCGATGGAACAGGTCCAGGACTTAGGGTTTGGGCTTCGGGTCTGCTGCGGTTCCTGCAGGTAGAGTTTTGAATTCGGATAGATGGCGGCTGCGAACCCGCAGCCCCTGCAGGCGCGTCCGTTCGAGGATCACGTGCAGGGCCTGGTAAGAATTGAGGATGACGAGGATGAGTACGAGGATGGTGGAGACGATGCTATGGACGACGTGGAAGAGGCTCATGTCAATTCGGTGAGCGTTGCGGAGCATGGTGGACTAAGAGTTGGAGGTGTTGGTGGAGGAGTGGTTATGGCGTCTCGGACCAGTGAGTTGACTCTCTCTTTCGAGGGCGAGGTGTACGTGTTTCCTGCTGTAACGCCTGAAAAGGTAATTGTTACTTGGGTAGCCATTCGATGGGTTTTTCATTTTACTATCATTCTTTTCCCGTCACGAATGAACTAGAAGGATTTGGTTTTACGCTTTACGGACTTTTCTTTTGTTGTCTTTTCTTTCGTTTTGATTTTTGTGGTGGGGCTAGTGGGTTTAGGGAGGGGAGGATCTTATAAGTGTGTTGAATGGTATTCATTTTTCATGCACTGAAGGGGTCTGGGATTTGATACTTGTATACTGTTTTTGGAGTTCATTCCTTGTTGTTAAGAATTGACCTTTAGGGGAACGCGGTCCCCAGCAAAAGAACAAAGAGGGGGGAATTTGGGGAGTTTCTTGGCGACTAATGGTTGTTTTTTATATTACTTTTGCTTGGATTTGATCGGGTGTCTTTATTGTTACTTTCACATAAAGTTATGTCTTTTTGGTATATCATGCTGTCTTTACCAGTAATTCGAATTACCTCCTACTCTGTGCAGAAAAAAAAAGTACATCCTTCTCGGTCCTTGTGTCATGGGTTCCGTTGTCGACTCAGTAATTTTATGGGTCGACCCGTTTGAAAGTACAAAACGCTACAGTCAACTCTTTTTAAATATTTGAAGCTTAATCGTAGCATTTCAGCTAGATGATTTTCAACCTCATCTTCCCTGATTTTCCCATCATATTGTTTCTGGATGTTGAATTTAAGATTGGGTACTATTTGTTGTTGCAATTCGTTGTGAATCTTAAACTATGGTCTATGGTTTGTGTTTGCTCCTGTCATCAAAGGGGCTCTTTTCTATAGGTCCATTTTTTAGTCGCATATTTAACTGAACTGCACATCAATTGTACAAGTACATGTTTTTTTTTTCCTCGTCAAAATGGTACAAAAGTACATTTACTTATAAAAAAAATTCAAATGGATTTTCTGGTTTTGTATTATGCATATTTTGAAGGATGCATGGTTTTGTTGTATCGTACACAACAGGTACAAGCAGTGCTTTTGCTTCTAGGAGGACCAGATGTACCAACTGGTGTGCCCACAATCGAAGGACCTTTTAATCAAAACAACATGGTATCACAAAATTCAAAATTATTTAAAGCAATGTTGCATTTGCTGTAACCACCACTATTTGTAGAGTGTAGGTGAGGCTCCAAAGCGTTCAAATATTTCACGAAGAATAGCATCTCTGGTTAGGTTCCGCGAGAAAAGGAAAGAGAGATGCTTTGACAAGAAAATTCGGTACACCGTGCGAAAAGAAGTCGCACAGAGGTAAGATGGACTTATTTTAATTCTTATTCGTAGTCAATGCCTAAAATTTATCGTTTGTAATTTTCTTGGGAAGACATTTTTTGGGCCAGATAGTTTCAAGGCAGGATGAATTTTGCTGTATTGAGTCCACTGCCTGATTGTTGGCCTGCTGATTTTCATCCAATAGTGTTTTTTTCTTGATAGCTTTTCTTAGTTTTATCAGTTACGCATCATTTCGTGCCAGAACTGTACCAACTAGATCTGTGCAATGCTCAATAAAGGACTACATTTTTCTTATTGTCGAAGTATACATCTGTGCCAATATTTAGTTCATGGCATTGTGAATAGAGAAATGTTCGATGGTCCAGCACTATAGAAGTAAGATCTGTGTACCTTTTTTGGGGTGTACACCGTAAAAATTAGGGCGGTCTTCTGGTTCTACCAAGAGTTCAATCAAGCAGTTTCCAGAGAAAAATGTGGGCTGAAAAGATACTGGAGAACCTGACACATCCAAGGGATTCTGAGGGTCCTCGGGCATTTGAACGTTCTTTTAGCCTGGATGGGTACTTAAACAGAATGTCTTCACACCAATTATAGTACAACACTTCTTTGTGTTGGCCTATTAACTCAACAGGAAACTTTCAAGTGAGCTTGAGAATTATTTATTGCATCAGATTTTCTTTATCCAATTAGATTCTCAAGATGCTTTATAGAAGGAAGGCAAGCTTTTGGACTTTGTTCTCATCTCCAACAGATACTTGATGGCTTGCTGGAATCAAAGATATTGTGGCTGTTGTGCAAGTTAGATCTGGCAGAGGCTGATGAGCGTGTAAACTAGGACCTCACTATATTTAGTAGAGTTCATGGTTTTTGGTTTAGATGGAGAAAGTGATTGCCTGTTTCATTTCCAGAATGAAATTATTTATTTAAGTGGGAGCCCACCTGGATTTTTCAGTAAATCTTGCAGTCTTGACATGATCCTTCATCCTCTGTTTTGTTTTTCTTGGTGTTGGAGAGCATAGAGGGAGTTTTGTTTGGAGTTTGCAGGTGGGGGATGTGAGTTACGGACAGCTACTTATCTCTTAAACAAATGGTATAGTCTAAGTTTTTAAAGGGTGGAACTGGAGGAGCGTCGTTCTTTACCATGTATCTTTATTCATTTTGGGAGTCTCAAGTTTGAAAGGTGAACTTAGTTGACTGAGTTTGTTCCTGCTTGGCAGTTAGATGTTAATGGATTACTTGTGTACTTGGTTATAAGGTGGATACCCTTCTACTGACCTACTTGCGTTTGCCACTTGGTTCGCCTTATAAGCCTCGATCAACTTGAGAATACAATTGGGGAAGGCATGGTGAGGAATTTGTAGAAGAGTTATCTTGATACAAATGTGTGAAAATTCTCTCTCCGTTCTCTCTCCCTGAAACAACACCCTTCTCACCTATATCTCAACCAGAGCAGTCCCGAGTATACCCGACATCGACGCAGACGCATCCAGCTGAGAAACGACAGCGTCGCACATCGGCATGATCTGGCCGAGCCCAATATCCATAACATCGCCGGATAACGTCGCTGCTGCCGGTAACAGAATATCAGACATCGTTGGTCTACCATCGTTGATGTGCAACGAACCCACGATACCCATCTGTGGTAACAAATGGGCTTGCGTTCTCACAGCACAAAAATTACCATGTTAATTGGAGTTTTTTGTTGTATTTGCTTAGTAGGTGTGGGTTTGGTGAGATATGGTGCAGATGGATTGAGTTTTGTATTTATACGGTCAAGTTTCGGTGCTTGTGAATGGCTCACTGGAGGGTTTCTTTGGTAGCTCTCGTGGGTTACGTCAAAATGATCCTCTCTCACCTATTTTATTTGTTATTGTTATGGAAGCTTTTTCTTGTATGATATTGAGATTAGTTTCCAATGGCGTTATAGAGGGTTTCTAGGTTGGCGGAGTTAGTGGAGAGGGGATTGATGTTTCTCATTTGTTGTTTGCTAATGATACCCTCATCTTGTGTGGGGCGGATGTTAATCAGTTTCAAATCTTCGGTGTTTGTTGTTGTGTTTTGAGGCGGTTTCTAGGTTAAAGGTGAATTTATGTAAATAAGAGGTTATCCCAATTGGGAATGTTCCTAATGTGCAGGAGTTAGTTTTACTTTTCAGGGTGGAACCGGATGTATTTATCCAAGGGTGGCTGGGTTACTTTGATTAAGTCCACACTTTTGAGCCTTCCTACCTATTTCTTATCCATTTTCCCAATTTCGGCTGTGGTGGTGAATAAGATGGAAAAATTGCAACGTGACTTTTTGTGGGGCAGCGATGAGGGTGTCCTCAAGTTCCATCTCATTAATTGGGAAAAGGTTTGCTTTCCTATTTCTTGTGGGGGGTTGGGGATTCAGAGATTGCAAATGTTTAACAAAGTTCTATTGGGGAAATGGTCATGGCGCTTTGCCACTGAGAGGGATAGTTATTAGAGAAGTGTTGTAGCGGAAAAATTTGGTTCCTCCAAGGGTGGTTGGAGTACAATGCCTATTCGTGGTTCTCATAGTGTGAGCTTGTGGAAACACATAAGCGACGGTTGGGAGTCTTTTAGAGAGCATATTAGATTTGGAGTGGGTTCTGGTCAAAGAGTTAGTTTTTGGCATGATAACTGGTGTGGAGATAGACCCCTTAGATGCTCATTCCCTATTGTGTTTTCTTTAGCTTGGCATCCTTTTGCCGTTGTGGCGGATTGTGTGGCAGCTGGTTCCTCTTACTCTAGTTGGAATGTCCAGTTCATTAGATTTGCGAATAATTGGGAATTGGAGGAGTTCTCGAAGTTTTTTTCTTCTCTTTATGAAAAACCTATTCGAAGGGGGTCCAAAGACATGATGCTATGGGAGGGTTCTAGTGATGGTATCTTCACTGTTAAATCCTTCTTTGGCTTTATTGATGGTGGAAGACTCGAGGTTTTTCCATGGCGCAGGATGTGGAGGTCTAGGGCCCCTACAAGAGTTTCCTTCTTTGTGTGGGAGGCCATGCGTGGTAAAATTTGGACTATTGATAATCTGAGAAGGGGGAGAGTTTGTGTGGCTATTGGGTGTTATTTGTGCAAGGAAGACGGGGAATCGTTTAATCATTTACTTTTGCATTGTCTGATGGCTAGAAGGTTGTGGTCTTTGTATTTTGTATTTTGAATCTTCATTGGGTTATGCTAGACGGTGAGGGATGTTCTGTTGAGTTGGGGTCGGCAGTCTGTGGATCCATTGGCTAAGGCTATTTGGAAGATAGTTCAGTTATGTATTTGGTGGTCTCTTTGGAGGGAGCGGAATAGTAGATGTTTTGATGATGCTATTTTGTCTTTGGAAAGTTTGCAGTGCGGTTTCTTTTTTTCTCTCTTTCTTTGGGCAAATGCGATCCATTAGCTTTTTTGCTTGTATGCTCTGAGTGATTTCAGTACAATCTTTGTACTATTTTCGCTATTTTTCTTTTTCTTTTTTCTAATAAAACTGTGCTTATTCATAACCAAAAAAAAGAAAGATTAAAAGCGCTGCATCAAGTTGACCGGTTTCAGTTTTTCCTATGCCACATGGTATTGCCAAATTTTAAGAGAAATTGCAACATATTTTTTATTTTTGTAGAAAGTATAGGGGATGAGGTGAAGTACCACTGGGTGATTTCGGAAGAGGTTCGTTCCCCAGTTTGTTCTGGAATTTTGGTTATTAGGAAGCATGGTACATTTAACCAAGCTCTCTAGGAAATGGTTTGGCAATATGCTAAGGAAGGTAGTGGTGTAAATTTGTGGGAGCACACTAAAGTGGCTAGGGTATGTTCTCGAAATATCTCATGAACAATGTTGGTATGGGAGTTGCATCTGCACATGTCAAGATCTGTGGTCAAGAGAGGTTTCACTACTTATCCTTGGATAATATGTCATTGTAGTGGATAGGGGTGCCACTAATCAGTGTCGTAGATTCTCATTGACTTGTAGGGTTGGGAGTGTAAGGTGATACACTTTTGAACTGACTTTATGTGTTTAAATGGTAGGGGAATTGATTGTGTGGATTGGGCAAGAGCTAAAAATCAGAATTTTTCGTCTTAGTATTGTTGCTTGCAAAACACCTCAGTGGTGGATTTTGCGCCATTTGGAAGGTGAAGATTCTGGCAAAGGTGGCATTCTTTGCTTGATTTGCAGTGAAAGGTAAAAGTCGTAGTAGGAGATACTTTCAGGGAGTGGAAGAAAATCATTATTGAGTGGTGTTGTATGTTCAAACCAAGTAGGGGGATGGTTAATAGCTTCCTACCTGGCACTGTTGCTAGAGAGCCTTGGTCATCAGCTCTCTCTTCTTTCGGTATTTCTCAAGTTATGCCTAGTTTAGAGTCACAATATTTATGGAAAATGACTGAATGCTTTGACCATGTGTCTCCTTCTCATTATATAGAGATACCGAATCAAACTATGTGAGGAAAGAAATCAAGAATCAAACTATACAAGGAAAGAAAGCCTATACCTGGAATTCTATATCTGTCGATTAACTGTAGTCTAATGGTGAGTTAATGTGAATTAAGGTGAGTTAATGACAGCAAAGCTGTCCTTTGACATAGAGATGAATCTTTTGGCATATTGGTAAGGGGGCTTCAAAAGACTCTTGTATGGTAGTTACTTATCTTTATGCTTGATGTGGAGTATTCGGAGGGAAACTAATGCTCTGACATTTGACTTATCTGAAGTGTCAATACTTAAATTGGAATCGAAATTTGTGGAATCTTGTTTTGATTGGATAAGAGGGATAATCTTTATAACTTAATGTTGTTTTTTGACTTATCAAAAAAAAAACTTTATGTTGTTTTGAACAGTGTTATCTTCTGTACTGTAAAGCACTTTTCTCTCATGAAGTATTTGGCATTATTCAATGGTTTCTGTATTCTCTAGTAGTTGCCACAGCATTCTGGGCCTGTTCACAAGTATCTGTACAGGAATATGAATATGTATAGGGAGAATATGCTATCTTTTTGGGGTGGCAAAACTTTGGTTTCTTTTGCCTTGTTGCACTAAACCTATGAGTTCATATTTTACATGGAAGTTACATTTTCTTCATATGGGAAGAGTTGTTGGTGTAACTGATATATGACTCTTTCCCCTTGATACTATTCTGCTAGGATGCACCGTAAGAATGGGCAGTTTGCATCTGTGAAAGAAAGTTCAGTGGCTTCAAATTGGGATTCTGCTCAGAGTTGCGTTCAAGATGGTACTCCTTGTGCTGAAACTGTGTGAGTTCAAAGTTTAATCTGGTTGTTGCTCATTTCAGCTTTTGGATAATCTCTTTGATCTATTAATGGTACTAACTCTCATCTTTGTTCTTGGTTGTGAATTTTTGTTTCCAGTGTGCGTAGATGTCAACATTGTGGTGTTAGTGAAAATAATACTCCTGCAATGCGTCGTGGGCCAGCTGGACCAAGGACTTTATGTAATGCATGTGGTCTAATGTGGGCGAATAAGGTCACTTTAATTCTGTTCTCCGAAGTTGTGTTTCAGTGACGTTATATATTTGTGCATCCTGTCTTCAAAATGAGTATATGCAAAGGCATGGTTGTGTATTTTGTAATCTGCATCCTGTGCTTTGAAATGAGGAAAGTGCAGTTGCATGGTTGGGCATTATATGCTACGTAACATAGAGTCTTCTTGGTATAAAACACAATGTTGGCTTTAAGTTTTATAGGTACTTGATACAAGGTCTGTTGTCCTGTCTGTTCAATAGGGGAATTCACACTAGAGCAGGACATATTTCATCTCATTATATCACACATAGAAGTGATTTGGTTGGATGCACTATTCCCAATATGCTTATCCTTCTATTAGTTTGTCACCGGTTTACTCTTCTATCTGATGTATTTGCTGATAAATATTTTGTAGTTTGTCCTTGATTCGTTGTACTTTCCTAGTTGTGAGAAGAGTATTATTGTATGTCATGGCATGCCTGAGCTGTAGTAAATAAGTAGAATATCTATGTTATTGTTACTAGCTGTGTATTGCTACAGCTTGAGCTCTGTTGTTAGTATCGTTACCCATATATTGATTTTGTTCTTTGTTGTAATTTATCACTTCCCTTAACCACTTTTGTGAATCCACAGGGAACACTGAGGGATCTCAGTAAGGGGGGAAGGAATGTTTCCACGGACCATGTTGAACCTGTATGTACCACAAGAAAGAGCTCCAACATTTTGTCTCCAGAATGCATATTTTCTTTAAAGCTGGAAGTCTCGTTCACAATAACATGGTGGATAAATCATGATTGTTACTACATTTTTCTTAAAAAAGTGATTGATGTCATAGAGAATCTCATTCTTGTCACTCAACTAAACCACTAGTTGAGTACTAATGAATATGCTTTCTTTCTCTCTCCTCATGTCTTTTTTTGGGAAACCTAATACTTCACTTCTGATATGCCTTGAGATAATCTTCTATCCTGATATTGTTCTTCATTATCTGGATGGGCAAATTTTGTCTCGTTACCATGCTTGGAAGTGCTCAAAATCATATTGGTTAAGGGCTGTATAGTAAGTAGGATGTGCCTGTTGTACACATTCTTACATTGTTCCTATTGTTTTTGTCATGTTGCTACCGTTCCCAGATAGATTTACCCGAGGCTTTTTTTGATGGGATCTGCAGGAAACCCCAGTTGATGTCAAGCCATCGATTTCAGATGGAGAATTCTGTGGCAACCAGGATGAGCGTGTATGATATCTTCTCTTGTTCAAATATATCGCAAATGAATTGGATGAGCTTGTACCCACCTTATAAGCTAATCTATGGTCCATGCAGGAAACTGCTGAAAACCCTTCTAAGGAGCCTGTTAACGAAGAATGCAATAAGCCTTCTGTCAACCCTGATGAGGAAGTATGTTTTTTATTCCACCGCAGCAAACTTTTAAGTAATGAAGATTTGTCACACTACATTTCAATTAACTGTACTGGTTTGTTTTAACTTCTGCACAATGGTATGGAAATTGTTCTTAAGCTGATAGAGTGAGTATCTGCTATTTCTTTTGTAGCTAAGCAATTTGATCTTATTGCAAGGTTTTGTGAAGTATTAGAGCAACTTGTGTTTAAAGAGTACCTTAAAACATCATTGAATTTGGATCTAGCTTATCAACGTAGATCTCCTTTTTCATAACCTGAGTAAAGATGTCTGGTGTATTGTTGATGGAACTTCTCACGTCGCCCTGATGTCCGTCTCGAAATGTTTAAATTAAAGCAGATTATAAAGTCTAGTGATGACTCACAAAAAAGCAACATTCCTTGCACAGTTTTCATGAACAAGCAGGAGATGCTTGGCAGACAAAACTATTCGTACATTAATTCAATGTTTCTCTTTTACTGTTAATTTGTGTGGCAGACGAAGTGTGTTCAATATATAAAGACAACTAAACTCTGGTCAAAGAATTTCCCCTCATCACTCAAACTGTTTTTCAAACCTACTATGCCTTAATTCATTGTTTCCATGGTGATTTTCCAGTTCCATGTGATGAAGGATTTGCATGGAAGAGCTGAAGATCATATGGTTACTCTTCCCATAGGCATTGTCCATTCTTTGGCTAATGATGAGGAGCAGGTATATTAGCTGTCCTACTCTTTGCCTTGGCTAATCACTCATGGTAGTGTACTTTTGCTGATAAATTATGAAAGAAAAAATATATTACTGTATTTTGTTGAGATTAAAAATTAGCAAATTTGTACTATGTTTGGATTTTGAGTTGGCTGGAAGTTTGGAAATGATGGAAAATATAAACGGGGGGGTTATCATTGTTTGTGTGTTTTATTTGATAGTAGTTTGTGTGTTTTATCTGTTTACAGTACTCTGAAAATTCCAAAACATTGAATTCACTTTGGGTGTCGAGAAAAAAAAGTAGGCCAGTGGAAAGTTCTGCTCTCCCAGTTGCCTTCCTTTCCACTGCAATGTACTTCCCATGTGATTTATTCCACTTATCTTATTTTTACTACTCGTCACTCCCTGGCCCATGTACATAATAAAGTGAGGCTCCGCCTTTACCTTTTTCATATTTGTCAAGTACCAAAAATTACAGGGAGTGGAGGGAAGTCAATAATTAGCTAGCAGTGGTATGGTATGTACATTTTTGTTCATGTATACGTATTAATTTCTACGTCTGGATGTAAAAAATTCTGAGTTTTTTTTGGTCAAATGTAGTCTGCCGATAATTGTCTTCAAGAGAGTTTCTGATATCCAAAAGAGGGTTTTTGGATATACAAGTTTTCATATGGAAGTTCTGGTGTCTGCAGGATCCTTTGGTTGAGCTTGCTAATCCTTCAGATACAGAAATAGATGTACCTGTTAACCTTGATTAGAAGGTAACTGGTTTTCAACTGATTTATTTGAGATATTTAATTGCTTTATATAAGTTTCGTCTCTCTCTCATGACCTTCCAGTTTGGCATGTATGAATCTGATTTCTCTCATGTGCTTATGCTCCGGAAGGGGCAAATCTTGCGATCCTTGTAAACGAGGTGCCTTCAGGGGTTTCACGGTGGTCATATTTGCGAACAACCATGTGAACTCTTAAGTGCAACAATCTTCTTGTGACTGAAGGAATTGCATTTGCTGCTTTCAGCTGACATTAGATTCCAGCCATGATTGATGTCGATATAAGTTGCTGGGATCTTGCTTGTTACAAGTTGTTCGGGGAAACATTTGAGAGCTTCTTCATGTACGTGATTTATTTTTTAGCTGTTTCGATTTTGTATTAATGTTAATATTCACTTTTTTCGGTTTTTGTTCGTGTCAAAAGTATGAGTGCATGTGGTGTTCTCTTCTTGATAAACCTCAGTCCAGCTAGGAAAGGAGATAGGTAGTCAATAGTGATGTGGTCCAAGTCATTTAGATACATGTTAATTACCATACTTGACAGATACTGTCAGTTCAAATGTAAGTAGGTATGACGGGTTTATACGCAGGTGGGCTTTGTAATTATTATTTCGCTGTCGCCTGACACTGATTCCACTAACTACTGTCTCCACTTATCCGTCACAGGTTTTTTTTTTTAATTTTCTTTTGGTGGGGGTGGATGGGGTGTTTGGTAGCTTAATTCGAAGCAGATGAGTGGTCAGCTTGATATGGAGCCACTCGTGCCCTTGGAAGAGGATCATGATAACTTAGGCCTTGGTTGTGCAGTTGAATGAGCGGAGGCAGTTCTGTAGCTCTCCCAAGTTTTTCACGGAGGTCGGAGCCTGAGGTGAAAAAGGGAAGCGGGGAAAATACAATACCAAAATTTATACTGAAACGAAGGGAAATTTTTTGGGAACTGCAGACCAAAAACAGAGACGGTGAGCGTGATGTGAAGTTCTATGAAGATAGCTTATAATTGGTGTTCGCCTGCTTAATTGGCCATTTTTGTTTATGAGAATATGAACGCAAAAAATTGGCGGAGAACATCAAGTCTAACTGGTGTTGAATGATACCGAGTTTGGGAACAAATATGTTTGTAGAATAGTTAACTCGTTTAAGCTACTCTAATGAACTAAAAGAGTTCCGCCATGTCGGAACTCGGAGCATATATGCTAAAATAGGTTTACCATTAGACCTGCGAGGTCTACAAGAATAAGCTTGAGTGCGTGTCCCATTAACAAACCGGATAAACATCTGTATAATCTTAACATTATCACACAGGAGGAGGGCGGACGGGTATTTTGGCATTTCCCATGGGAACCAACTTATGCCCAATGCCTAGAGAAGAAACAAAAACTTGTGCCAAATATGCATAAAAATTCTAACAACATGCGTCAGACAAGGAACCTATAATCTTATAGGAGCATTTCGGATCAAAGAACGAGTTAGAGAGCTATATTTTGCTTTTTTCCTTGGAAAACCCTACTTCTGCATGAATATTATTTTAGATAACATTTGGGAATAAGCGCACGAATAGACACATGCAATTTAACTTTATTTCTATTGGGGAATGACTATTTTAATGTATGTACACAATACTGAAACTGTGGTAACTCAAAATTTATACTGTATATACCTTACTGAAGCTACAAAATATACAAGTCGACAAAACCCTTTGAGGCAAAGGGAATAGTTTCCTCCGGCTTTTAGGGCCATAGAGTGAGCAGGTGGGTTAAACTCTGGTGCTTGTAGTAAATCACCATTCACCACTGAATATATGCTGGTATTTGCAGTCAATACCCTTCAAGCATATATTCATCTTCTGCATTCTTGGCGGACACCACCCCCCCTCTTCTCTTTTCATCTCTCTTCCCTAACCCCCAAGTAATGCCGCAGCCGGAATTCTCAAGCCCTCCATCCAGGGTGCTCACTTGATCAAACACATTATAACTGCCCTACTCCTATACCCCTTAAAACTGATGGTCCTTGCGATTGGTGCTCCATAGATGTCTACAGAATCCCCCACTGAATGCACAGAGATGATTCTACTCATGAAAATCTTCATAAGGCGAGGATCCACTAGAGGAATCACTCTCAAATGGAGTGGTCTCCCTCGGTGAGGATGGATGTGATTCTTTCTGTTGGGAAGATGAACCTGATACATAAACAAGTCAGATGATCCCGAGTAACGATTTATCGGGAAGGTAAATATATTGGCACTGTGCTCTACGTTTGTAGATGTCCAGAGATCCCTCCCTCTACCAAAAACATACCAAACAAAAATGTTATAATCATCAGTACGAGGAATCAGAAAAGCAAAATAAGTTTGACAAACCTTTTTGTCCCCGTGAGCGGAACTTCTTTGTATGTCGCCTAATAAGCCTCCTAGCTTTTGTTATAGTGAGCTGCCTAGCGAAGGGAGAAAACTCTACATCACTTTCACTCCAATCACCTTGAAAATCATTCTCTGCTTCACCCCTCATAGTCCGCAGCACAAACGCCTTGGCTTTGCGCCGTTGAGTATTAAACAGGCCCCTGATGGACGTGACAAAACCGTCACCTGCTCCATCACTTGGACGCTTAGGCCATGAGATTGGATGTTGATCAGATTTCCCTGCCTGGCCTCCTTCATTATCACTGAAATTGAGGTCACTATCAGGGACGCCATTTCCACTAGAGTCCCTTTGACTGTGAGCTTTGTCTTTGAACTTCTTCCCCTACAAGATTAATGGAAAGGATATGAAAGTTGGCCCTAGAGGGAAAAGGTCAACCTGATTATAATCTTGTCATGAGTTCAAGTACATCAAAACCTTCTGACTTTCAAGTTCAATCCCTTAAGTAGTCCACAAAGATGTAGTAAAGATCGACATGAGTGACTATAGGAGATCTATATGATGATACTAAAATATCTATATGATATGTAAAGAAGTAAAGCTTTCAGAACGTTATTCATGACCCAGCTAAAGGAGGCAAATGCTGGTTGATTTGCGGTGGTTGGAAGAACTTTTTTGATTTGCGGTGGTTGGAAGAACTTGAGTAACACTGTCACACCAGAATGCATATAGACCTTGGATTATTAGAAATTTGCAGGTGTGATAAAATAAAAAAATTAAAGGTGTGATGCTGGGGGAACAAATACAAAAAGGATGTAATTGCAAATTCTCTACCTGCATCCCAGTGACAGACTTCAGGACTCCCCAGATTATATGCTTCTTAACTCGTGAGAATAGTCTCCGCCAAGTTCCAGTAAACTCAACACGGTGAAATGTATCCATCAGCAGCTTCAGATCATTCACAACAAACCTTGATCCCTCGTAAGTAACCAATAGCTCAACCTACTCCAGGAAACATACAAGATTTTATTACAAGAGCCTAACAATAATCAATTATGAAAACGCACAAAACTGGACCAACCTGGCTTATCTTGATGTTGTGGAACTCCATCATTTTTCTAGGTCTAGATCTTTTCTCTTCATGAGACTTTGCTACCTTTTTTTCTTCATGAGAGGCCCGACCAGATTTGATAGCTTTTGACTCTTTCAACTTCGTTTTAGAGGATTCATCTGGTTGGTCAATAGAGCCAAGTGGCTCATTTTTTGAGGAAGAGATGCTCTGTAAGACAAGTTCATTAGCAACAGATTCTGCAACAGTCTCCTCCCATGTCCTATCAAAAGATGATGTTCTTCTTAACTCTGAGGTTGAACCACTATCAGCGTTTGCTTTAAGGTTTTGCAACTTTGATCCCTGCATGGTGCACACAGGTCTCAAAAAATTTAAAGGGAGCTGAGTGACAAAATCGTAATACTACGAAAGAAGACACCACCTGTTATATTAAAGTTCCTGGGTATCCTGTCCACAAAAAGGTCTAAAGGAGCATCTAATAATTACACTTTACACAGTGGCTCAAAAAAAAGCACATTGCATGGTCGCATTGTTCTCAGAACCATATGGCAGAAGAGACTCAGAAACTTACTTTACCAGAATCCGCATGGACAGAGTGTTGATTGGTAACAGGGGCAGTGGGACTTGTTTTGGATGTCACCTCAGGCTCTTTTGTTGAATGACTGCTTGATGCAGAACCTTCATGGATTGACGAGCCTTTCTTCACTCGTTTTGAACCAGCGGTCGTTGAAACCTTCCACACTTCCTGGTTGTCACAATGTGAATTACAAATCGCCTTAGAGTCGATAGCAAAGTAGCTGATCTTTTCAAATTGGTTGGTATATTACAAATAAAAAATAAAAAATTGGTCGGAATAGAAGAAGTTCAGCAACAAATTTCAAAGCACTAATGGCTCAGACTAACCTGTCTCCGCTGCGAATCTTGTTCTTCTTCGGGGAAGAAATACTCCCACATCATTCTGTACATCATCTCCGTCAAGTGGATCTTAAGGGGATAAATCTCTACCTACAGCAGCAAGGAATAACTGGCATGAAACAATAAACTCCTAGCGCATCCAAGTTACGATCTTATAAAACAAAGCTTCCTTTTCAACAGCAATTATAAATTGTGCGAGAGTGGCTCAAATTTTGATTTTCCAGACTTAGAATTCCCTTCCTGTGGCAGATACATGAAATAATGTAGGTATTACTGTGCAAGTAATGGCATGCATGCTAAGCTGTCATACCCATCTATCAATAGAATCATGAAGCTTTTTTCTTTTTTCTTTTTTTTTCTAAGCCATGAAGCTTTTTTCATTTCCTACTGTACTGCGATACATTTGAGTCCAGGAATAAAAACATGTATTGTTTTTATCATTCATATGGAATGATCATTTTAAATTCCAGATTATGGATCTCAGCTCCAAATTTTCTAAAATATTAATATTCAGCCTCATTACTCTTCTTGGACTGACTGTAGCATTAGCATTCATAGATGATGGTACTGCCAGAGGGGGGAGGCATGTTAGGAAGAAAGAACGATCCAAGGATTTCATGCACTGAGCTTTAGGGTCCTTTAGGCTGGAATTTGTGGGATCAGAAATAGATTACTGGTTCCTCCTCTTCTTTGGATTTTATGGTAGGGCACAATTGTGTTGTATGGGAACATAACATTTGAAAAAGATAAAGCTGCATATCTTTTGGTTAAACTACAGTGTGGCAACTCAAAGTAGGCGAATGATAATCCACCCGAAAGGAAACCAAGAAAACTTGTCACCTGGAAAAGCTCAAGTGGAGAATTTCCATCCCTTGGAGCACCTTGCTTTGCATCTACACGAAGCATGACCTTTCTACAGCTATAAAAGTTAGAAAAATGTAAGGAGTCACGACTCTCTTATGCTCGAAAGGATAGCAAGGAAAGAAAAGCATACAGATAAAACTTTGGAGGCTAGGATAGCAGTTTCTGCTTCTTTTAAGGACATCCAATGAACACACTGGAAGTATTAGAACAACAACCTTAGCAAGACTATCCTTTGCATGAAAAAGAAAGAAAAACTTATTTGTATTCTAATGCATGCTTGACATAACTTTCGTTTAATTTAGAAGGAAATGAAATTGTGCTGCTGTGACTTGAGTACAGGTTCAAACAGTGCAATTTATACAATAAGCAGTCATACATAAAAGAATTCAACATTCTTTTGCTGCTTGTGCAAAGGCTGAACATGGCATAGTATGCATAGATATATATCCTAGTAAGCTTTCACCTTTGCAAGTCTCTGTAGATGGACATGAGCATTTGCATGGTGCCATAACACTCCATTAAAAGTACAGACAAGTATGCATCCAAGGAAAAACATACTGAACTACAGCACATACTGTAATGTGACGCGGTGACAGTAACATAAATGAGGTAAAACTTGAGGGAAACAGTTAATGGACGGAAAGACATCATTCCATAGAACTCATAGTTCTGTAAAAGGACAACAGAGGCTGGAGTTTAGCTTGGAGAGAGTTTATGACTACAAAAAAGATCATGAGATGTAATTTGGCTCAAGGGAAACCTGTTCAGAACTTTCCAGAAAGAAATTGGACGGCAATGTTATAAACTGAGAATTTAACAAAGTTGAGCCCTCTCAAAAATCGTAAATTAGAAGGCCATCATACAACTAAAAAATCTCCCTCTCTTGAGAAAGAAAAACAGAAGTTCAGAAATCTGAAGCTATTCCCATTGAAGTGTGGGTAATGTCCAGGTTTTGGCTGATATTATGGGTTCCAGAATTTCTTCTTTACAAAAGAAATCGAGCAAGGCACACTGACATGCTAAGAGCAGAAAAGAAATGCAGCAGATCATTTATCACAACCATAATTTTGTATGATCCAGACAGGAGATCACCTTTCTTTAAACTGGAAGACGACACCCAACATACAACCAAGCAGAACAAACAAACACTTTATAGGGCAGTTCATAAGAACCACAACAAAGATCATGCAAAGCGAGGTTATCAAGTTTTTCCATGTACACAACAAATAATAACCAAATCACAACACCAAATGTAGTAAGCAGAAAGTCAAAAAGTTCATACTTTCCCCATTCACGTGGAGGATTCCACGCAGATAAAAGCATATCAGATTTGGCATTAGGCAAGCAGTTTCTGACAACAAAATATTTGGTTGTGAACTGAGCAACACCGACGTCTTTGTAATCCCGGTCAAAGTCATAAATCTGTTGGAGGAAGAATTGTAAAACTGAATCAGCTGGCAGTCTAAGAAAGCCAAATGCCACGAAGACCATAAAGCAAAATACAACCTAAAGCCTTTGTGAAGGATACTGCCATTTGTTAAAAGATACCGAACAATGTGAAACATGTCCATCCAAACTACGAATATCTGCCAAAAATATCAAACTCAGGCAAAGCAAAGATGGCCATGGGACTGCCTAACATAAATTGTCAGGCCCTCCATTACACATATGCTCCAACAATTATTTAAAAATTTCACATCAAATCCGTCCAAAGCAGAAGCTTTATCCCCTTCAATGGCAGAAGTGAACCAACAGTAGCTCTTAAGTAGAATGGACAATCTATTGTTTCATATATCTTATCTTCAGAAACCTCATTTCTCATACTACTCTAGTGGGAAACAATGTGATGCCTCAAAATTACATTACCAACTCTTCTAGGAAACTTTATTGTGCACTTCCTTGGAATCAGTGATTCCAGTTATTTTGAGGGCCTTAACACTACCCTCTCCCTCTGCCTTCCAGAAACCATTTTCATTCACATCAATGTCCAGACGACTGTGCTGAAAGTAGGCATGTTTGCCAGAAGAACCAACCACATATGGAAATTGCTAAAACTGCCGAACAAGATCCACAAGGTTCTTACAACTAGATACCACAAAACCTTGAGTCCAATCAACTCGATTCCAACCCCGAAAGTCTAAAATAATGGATAATTGGTCAAGAGTAGCTTTCAGAAGATCTTAAAGCCAGCAATAAATCTTGACCATATCCTACCAAAAGTAGGCATATAAAGTCATCAATCTTAGAGAATTTGTAAAAGATGACTAGGTGCCCTAATCACTGGTAAATTTAACCACAGAGATCCATACAAGTATCTACATATTTTGCCAGAAGATTCAACACTAAAACCATTTTGTCTCAGAAATGAATCTCTCTATTAAAAAAAACAGACACAGAGTAACTATCTTGAGAAAATAAAAAGAATGCAACCATGTACAGAAGGTATACAATATAGAAGGCAACGTCATAACAGCTGTAATCCATGGACCCTGCAAAATACTTGCTGATCTTTCACTAGAACAAAAGAAGTAACAAACAAAGCACAGCAAACTGAGTTTGAACATCTTCATACACTCACCATATCATTTATCTCAGCTTCAGCAAAAGATTTACCATCAACGAGCATGCTCCAAACCACCTTTTTAATTTTTAAAGAAATCCGCATGGCATATGAGGGACTTTTGTTCTTTTCCTTCTCCATAAGTCGTAGCTGGGCGGCTTTCTGCAGGGCCATCCTCAATGACGCAGATGCTGCCTTCCTGAACTTTTGTGCATTTACAAGATCTCTCTTTAGTCCTTGCACCTGAAAGGTGAAGCTTGTGCTGTTTATAATCAAATACTCTTTTTTTTTTTTTGATAAGTAAGGAAATTTTATTGAAATAAAGAAAAAGGTGACGGAACAGTACAAAAAGCTGTACTAAACCATCTACAATAAACAGGCAAGAAAACTAATAAAATCGCCGAAGTCTACAAAAGGAGAACCCAGCACCCCATTAGCCCATTGAAACAAAGTCTGCATCATATTGCCCTTCAAACAATCTAAGGACAGCCCCGAATCTTCAAAGCACCTTCTGTTCCTCTCTCTCCATAAGCTCCACCAAATGCATAATGGTATCATTTTCCACACAGCCAATGCCAAAGGGCTATTGAACGTTCGCTGCCAACACTTCAGACCTCACCCACCCTCTTAGGCATCACCCAAGGATAGTTTTACTATACTAAGCACATGCACCCACAACTTGCTAGCTACCGAGCAATGGATAAGCACATGATCCACAGATTCCCCATCATCCTTGCATAGAAAACACCAATCAGTCAAACATAACCCCCTCTGTCTTAAGTTGTCAATGGTTAAGACTTTTCCATGAGCCGCTTCCCATACAAAGAATGAAACCTGAGGCGGGACAGCAGTCCTCCAGATCTGCCTCCAAGGAAAAGTCCCTGCACAGAAAAGTCCTTTGGATTCTTTTCAATCTATTGGCAACCCCCAAGGGCATAGGAAAGAGGGACAGAAAATAAGTTGGGAGACAATAGAGGGTAGACCGGATCAAAGTGAGTCTACCACCCTTCGAAAGGTAGCTGCGTTTCCAACCCGCCAACCTTCTTTCAGCTCTTTCGAGAATGCCATCCCAAATATGCCTACTCTTAAAACGCGCTCCCAACGGTAACCCAAGATAGGTACTAGGCAGCAACGAAACTCTGCATCCCAAAATAGCAGCCAACTCCGTAATGTTGCCCACACCCCTAACAGGAAGAACTTCCGTTTTTGAAAGGTTAACTTTCAACCCCAACACCGCCTCAAAGCAAAGCAATAGGCTGGGGAGTGATTTTTGGATGTACAAATCAAAAGTAGAGAGAGAGAAGGAGAGAGAGAGCAGTATTAATGAAAATTCACAGAGCCAAACTTGTTAGGGCATTAGCATAATCCATATTTTGGTGTTTGCAGCTACAATATTCTATTTCCTCACTTGATACGATGAGTGTGAAACAAGATTACTCCAGTAGTTTAATTATCTTAATGAACTGAGCAATGCCAAACCGTAGCTGAGTCTACTGAATAATAGGAAGAAAAAATTCAAGTTCAAAACTACATCATGGAGAAAGATCACTATTTTTGCCCCATAATCTATATATGTCCATCAGGACAAGATCCTGGAGACCATCACAACGCTGGCATGCAAAAGAGGTTGGCAGAGCAGAAAGAGAATAGATATATATTACCCTCTGTAGAATCACATTTAATCAGAAACCCAGTACAACTGCTGCAGGTTGTTAATGCAATGATAACCCATAATTTCCCTATTCATTTTGACCGGGACAAGTAAGGACATGTAACAAAGGAAGATAGAACTCTTTGCAATAATTAGTTAAAGGAAAGGAGATAATATTTTCTTACAAGCTAATAGCCAGGGAACTAAGATTTTAGAACAATCAATGCTTTTTGCTTCTTAATTTTCCAAAGTAAAAGAGAAGAGAAAAAGTATATAGTTAGTCCCATTCCAACTCATAAATCCAAAGGTTCAGTTTAAGCTCCCAATAAGATTTAGGGTTTCAAGAAGTCAAATTAGTTTGCAAGACAAGGCCGCAGGTAGTACAGAACTTCCATGTGTACTTAACCATTATTTTGCAAAGGATAAACACTGGCATTAACTTCGTATTGAAATGATCAGTGAACTGTCATTGAGCTACCTATCTAGAGGTTGTTCACAAGGTTTTTTTTCTCACCAAGGTGGATCTTCCTCCTGTTATCATCCACAAGTCAGCTTCCATTTCGGGATATTGGTCGCTGGATGTATCGCACCTAAGAGACAATTTCCTAATGTCATCAAGAAGCACCTTCTGCTCCCGCTCCCTCTGTTCAAGGTTGATTTTGGCAAGCTCTACCTCTTCAACGCCATCAGGAACCACCTCATCCGCCTCCTCTTCAACATCTTCATCATCTTCAACAGGGAATGAAAGACTACTTTTTCGAGGCCTGAACCACATATGTTAATCAAATATAGTTTTAGCATTTAGAAAGTGGCACACCCTTATGCTGTACCTAGATCAAGAATTTAATTTTGAGTAGAGTGATTGCATCCAACCATTAACTATACAACTTCAACTAGAACAGAATATCTATACCTCACGAATAAATATTTAGACATAAAAATGACAAACCATGCATCTCTGGCTTATTAAAAGCTATTAGTACTCACTACGTTGTTTGATATCCAAAATAATCAAACCAACATTTGGTATAAATTCATGACAGTTTAAAATGATGACATGCTAGGTTCGAATAAGTTGAGCTGCAGCTGGTTCTCAGCCTTTCCCTCTTGAAATGATGTCACAGATAAGGCAAGACTTCATAACAAAAGAGACTTGAAGGTTATACAGCTGACGTGGCATTTCAACATTAATAAGCGATATCAACATTATAGACGTAGATACTCCAAAAGCCTTGTGAGCATATAGAAACTTTGTGCACTGAACTACTTCATATGTAATTAAGAATTTCAAATATGAGTAACAGGCATCATGCCAAAAAGAAATGACAAAAGACAAAAGAACCATGTGCTCACTTGGGAAGCCGTGCAAAAAGAAGATTTGTCAACACATCCAGCATAACCTGAAACTGTCGAGATGTCATTGTTGCTGTTATATTATCAGAGTTGAAAGCGAGCTCCTTTAAGGGCTTCACCTGCAACCAAAAGATGCAAAAGCAAGAGTCCAAATGAGCATTTTGCTTACTATAACTAAAAAGCTTTCATGTGATGGAATGTACAAACTAAAAAAATGCATGCGCATGAGCGAGCATGTGAATAAAATCTCTACGTGAGAGGCAATAGATCAGATACATGGGCATGTACATGCATTCATGTGCGCACGCGCACACACTCACTTTGTGAACATGCATGCACAACTATAAGAAAATATGTAGTCTGTACCGATACCAAAAGGAAGTATCAAGGGAAAATGTATGAAAAATAAAGACATGGGTAAAAACCATATCACCTTTAGCTCAGGAGTCCCGCCTTTGTGCCTTGTGTACCGAAAGTACATATCACAAGGCAGAAAAACTCTTTCAAGTAGAGCACCAGTACGCTTTACTTTTGGAGAGCTTCTAAGGATTTTTGGAAGCCACTGCAGTCCAGCCCCTGGATCAACATCAGTTGGTGCAACATGAGCCTGCACATGCTCCAACATGACAGACAACTCCATGCGTTTCCATGTCACTTCTGGTTGACATTCGGGGATATGTACATTTCCAGCACCAAGTGCTTGCTCAATCACCTCGTACCCAACATGGAGGACCGAATGAAATGATCTCGCCAAAACACGACCACTAACTGCAGCAAGCAGAAATCTACCCTGTTTGGAAAAAAAACATGGTGACCCTAAGCATCGTCCTAAGTTTCATTCTATGAGTACAAAAAAACAACTCCAACATCAATATACTCTTAGCAACATGGAATGTTCTCGAGACCATTTTGCTTTAACCTTTGCACCTAATTTTAATGTTGACTAAGATAATATCTAATCATTTAGTTTCATTTCCACTTCCCAATCTCAATTACCAATTACAGATAAAATTCTGAATATAAGAAGAATACATAGTAATTGCTACAAAGAAGTGCAACAATAATTTAAAATTATTCAAAGCAATACCACAGGCCTCGATAAACTACAGTAATCTTTTTGTCTGAAAAGTAAGAAATAACATTTGGGATATGAAGTTTCCTTTACAACTTACGTTGGCTTCTTCTGAGTGAAGATTGAACTGTGGCTCGATAACATTCACCATGAAATGACGAGTACCATCTCCCTCAGAGTCAGTTATGTTGACGTTTTTTGCTGGTGATCATGATAAACAAATTCCTTTTAGCAGAATGTTCCGGTAATAGGATCATTATATGTAAGGTTTTTGCTGGTAATCATGCAAAACAAATGGCTCTTAGCTGAATGTTTTGGTAATAGAGAAATTTGATGCTTATACAAAAATTCAATAATATGATGACAAAGTAAAGCTAAAAAATGCTGCTAATGTTCAATTGCACCTAGATAAAAAATTACGCTAATCAAATGACACTAGTCTATAAAAGGACTTGCACTGCCAAACCCATTCCTAACCAAAAAGTCAAAGGTTGCTCGAGATATACCAGCAGCAGCTGACAAGTTCTCCATTTTAGCAGAAGACGATGAGTTCTCCGTTTTAAATGGATGTGAAGGAGAAGATGAACTTTCAACATTTCGAGGAGCGGGAGAACTTGCACCATGGCTGGTAGAAAAGGGCTTAGCCATATCCTCTTGATGTATTTCATGTCCACCACGCAGCTGATTCTCCTCAAGTAACTTTCTCTGTGCATACTGCCGAGAAGGAGAAGGCTTTGGAGGTTCAAAGGCTTTGGATATACCACCAACCCAGGACCAAACGGCATCTCTGTTCTCAATAGTCCATAAAAGCTTAAGGCCATAAACAAAAACACGCTGACAATTGTCAGCTATTACGACATTGTACCCATCATCATCACTTGGGTCAGATCGCGTATGCTCATCACTTTCACTCCCGTTTTCAAACTCAGATCTCACATAAGTCATCTCAAGATTTCTTCTTCCAGCCTCTTGCCAGGCTAGTAACCTAGCAGGGTCAGCCTTTGGGGCTTGCCTTCTGATTGTGAAATAATCAGATGATAACAGAAATCCATCATCACGATGTTTCTCAGTGCAACCAGTCACATAGTTACCTTTCCCACTGGAAGCTTTATCCATGGATGCTGACTGGGTACTTTTCCTTGTCATTTGAACTACTTTTGCAACACTAGTACTATCGTCTTTGTTCAAAAATACCTTAGGCACGTGCAGGTCAAGACCCTGGTAAACGAGATCCAAAGAGTCACGCTTGCTTGTGAAAGTATATTTTTGCTTACCTCGACTAAAACAGAGTTCATACTTCAGCTTTGTCATATTGAATGTCAGTCCTTTGGCCGGATCATCATCATCCAATGGCATGTGTTTTATACACGTTGGAGTGGCATCTATCCGGAGCATAAATTCTGTCATCACTTTATCCAATGACAAATTCCCTGATCTGACTGCTCTAGGAATTCCAAAACGAGGCCAACGAGAGAAGGTACGCAATTTGTGAGGAGGAGAATAATTCATGCTCCAAAATTTTAGTATCCATGCTAGATCATGAGCACCAATATTCAATGTCGGTGGAACAGTTGAAACATTCTCAAGCTTATGAGGAGGACCATAGACAGTTCCATCTACACCGGCATTATCTTCCAAGGAGGAAGATGGGGACTGTTTCTCAGATGATGGAAGAAGGGGTCTGAGAGAGAAGTTCCACCGTAGGGACAGAGAAGTTGATCGGAACAGATCCAAAACTTTTTCACGAGGTTGTCCTTCAGAGGGAAGTGCATGGAGATAATGATTTAGTGGATTGCCAGATTCAGATTCCCAGTCCATTGTGACGTCCAGATTGAAGATTGGGGCCTCCAGTAATGGACTAGACACTCCAGTAGGAAGTTTTAAACCGCGCCGGCTCGCCAAACTCTCCAAACTGCTCACTAAAATCTTGAAATCTTTTGCTGAGACATTAACACGACCATCTGATTGTTGGAGCTCCATCGAATTGGAGATAATTTGAAGTTTGTCAAGCTTTTCATAGGGATCAGTAGTTGCAAGGATACTCCATCTGGTTTCCGAGAAGATTAAAGTGATATTTCCATGAATATAATATCTCATGTCATCCCACCAAGGTAAGCTCCGTTCTTTTTTGGGTGGCTGAGTTTGTGCAATAGAAGGATTAGCATTCCTTATGCTTAGATTAGCCCTGCGAAGAGCCACGGAAAAAGCACAAGCCACATCAGCAAAAGCTGGCTCATATCCCACTCCGAAGGACACTTCTGCTCTCTGAAAATGTATGGGCAAATCCGAATATGTTTTCACAGCGGGTGTTGTACCACTAGCTGAACGAAGCATGCGCACCTTTCTCCATCTTCCAACAAAGACATCTTGGTAGATCTGAGGCTGGAAACATGTTGCCTATCGCATACAGAGAACAGTCACAGTCAAAGAGCAGAACATAGATGTCAAGACATTTCATGACTAGAATAACACAATTAGAAAAGCCATAGCAGCAAACATAGAAAAGCTGGTACAGATGCATGTCAATGCTATCTCTTCAAACCATCTATTCTGTACTAATCTAATTGATGAACAAGGAATGTAAAATCATGTTGTTCAAAGAGAAGCAGGGAGTTCTTCACAAAGTTTGTCAAGTTCAGAGAAAAATGAGACATTGTTTAAACGTACACATTCTTCATTGAGGTTTCATGAGAGCAATCCGAGGACAATTTATCCCTCCATTGGTTGATCACTCTGAAAAGGATACACACAGGCATAAACCCTTGAGTTTAAAGATACCATTATGTCTTTTTATGTGTCAGTTATATATACATGCTTATTCAATCTATAAACTTCTACATTTCCAGGATGTCAGCTCCACTCCATCACCAACCCCCCCCCCCCAAAAAAAAAAAACCTTTTCACAACAAAAAGCAGATACAACGCAAATGTCTATCCTAAAAATGGAAAAACCAGTATAGAGTTCTCCCTTTTCGGAGTTTTTAGATTTCATTAGTTTTCTAGCTTGTTTGGTCTAGAGGTTTCAGTATAGTCCTTTGTACTGTTCCTTCTATTCCTTTTTTTTTCAATAAAATTGCCTTATAAAAAAAAAATGGAAAAACCATAAAAGTGATACAAAAGAGAGGCATCTAGCAACCTCACCTGCTGCGCTAGCACAACACGACCTTCACATTTACCAGAAGTAGCAGAAAAAAGAGGAAATGTGTAATTCCGTAGCTGAACAGCAAGAGAGCCTGTATGCAAGAGAATGTTCCTCCCATACAGCCGAGAAAATGGAATATTTTCTTCAAGGCAGACAGGATCAAGCTTCTTTAGAACTTCTATCATCCCAGCATCCCCACCATCAATTCTAGTCAAGGTGAGATCCAATTCTGTTGCAGAAATTGAAAGAAGAGAAGTTCTGGCAGTGCTTGGTTTAAAACCAGCCTGAAACCCTTCCCCACAGGCCCCTGAACCTTCTGATGGCGCTAGACTCTGACATGTCAAGTAATATGATCGGAATGACTGTCTATATATTTGTTCTTCCAGTTGGCAAATGGCTGAAGGATCCTGTACATCGACCTCAACTCCATTATATGAGGTCTTTTTTTCTTGGCTAGAACCATTTGTTTCAGCCGTCTTAGGACATTGTTTTGATTTGGAAATAAGTTCGTCCAGAAATTTTAACCTAACAGCTAACTCACAAGCCTCATTTTTCATCAGCTGATAGTGTTCATCAAGCCAACCCTGTAATGGTTCTTCCTCGATATCAGCGGTTAGCTTGCGTATGCAAAACTTTACACTACCAAATTTTGTTGCACCTGGCTTTCTAGCTTTTGACCTTTCTTTCTTCATTGGAAAAATTAAATTAGTTTTAGCAGCAGTTATGAGCTTCAAACCACGCAACATATCCTCAATGGCATCATCAATGGCACGCAAGTGCAACCTGTATGGCATGCAAATATGAATGTCATGACCTTGGATTACCCAATCCCATGAAGAGGCAACTGGCACTTTTGCATCAATGGAGGCACTAGGAATACGTGAAATTTGCATCCGGCTACTTCTGAATACTCTTGATCCATTGAAACTAAGCATAAGTCCTTCCAGAAGTACTCCGATGCGGGCATTTTCAGAGAAGATAGACTGAACCTCAACCATCGTGTTGACCCCATCTCCAACTTCCGCAGATATATGCAACATGTCCACATCAACAGCAAAAATTGACTCCCTTTTCTTGAGCTTATCACCATTTCCTGATTCTGTAGTGAGTTCTTTCTTTTGTTCAATATCCCTCACAACAGAAACGTCTTCCACAGGTTCATTAACGTGTCTATGTAGTTTCTGATTGTGTAACAGCAACTTCAATTGCAAAACAAGTTCAATTACTGATAAATGTATATCAGGCTCCCACCTGACCATAATATCAGTAGCGCTGAAAAGGGAGCAGACAGCAATCTCTTTCAGACCACCAGAACGCCGGACAAATTTAGCATTCTGCACGTCAAACAATGTCACTTTTGTGGCAGGCTGATCTTCCACCAAATATTCCTGATAGACAGATCTGGCTCTTTCGACTTCCATCTGTGTGGATTGTTTTTCCTTGTTCACACACAAACTAAAATGGAAAATATCAAGAGTAACAGAATACTTCAATTTATTGCATTCTTCAGAAATTGTGGACATTACTTCTGCACAGCGGGGTGTGCCATCAGCCGAGACACTGATATCAACTTGGCCACCTTGCGATCCAAAATTCACGCGCTTGGGATCTATAACAACTGTGTTTTCCAAACCCACATCACCACAGAAGTTCACAGAACAGCGTTCAAGATTAAATCTCAATAGTCGCATCCCTTTCCCTGATGATTTGGATGAGTGGCCTCCCCGATTCTGTGTTGTTCTTTTTCCAGAAGCAGATAGGTTTTTGAATAGTGTTTGAAAGGACATAGCAGTTGTTACAAGTGATTCAACCCGTCTAAAAGTAAAATAAACACCCATACTAGTAATGTCCACAGATAGAACCAATTTAGACCTAGGGCCTCCTTCTTCAGATGATTCCATGTCCTTCTTGCCCCAGTCCACACTAACTTTTCCTATGTTCATTAAGGCTCCTGAATTTGATTCCACCACGAAGAGACTTTCTTTCGAGCATTCTTGATATTCATCTGCCATATGCAAATTTATTTCACCAAGTTCCAAGTGTATTGCAATTCCCATATTTGATACATTATTTGCAAACACATGAGAGGATTGTGAGCAACCCTACATAAGGATAACGGAAATTAGACTACTGTGAATCCATAACTCCGGCAATCAGGAAAAATTATGAAAAGAAGGGAGGGGACTTCAATGTTTGATAAAAAAAAAACCAATTTTACCGATTGCTTATATACCAACGTAAAAACAATTAAGCATGGAATATACAACTCCTCCACATATCCAGTTACACAGTTCGATATTGGTAGCATGGATCAGAAAAGTGAATGTGAAAATTACGAATACATAGAACTTTATTTGGCATGAAACTTCATCAATTCAGGAAGGTCAAAATTGCAGAAACACTAACAACACAATCAAGGACTAACATGTGCCAACCGGAACATCAGGCACTCGAACTGTACATCACAGATTGGTCATCAATCTCTAAATAGTTAAGCAGAAGGGAGGGGTGTAATGAGACTTGCCAAACAACAGGCTAAAACAGTTTTATCATTGAGACCAACATATTCAAACCCTCAAATACACAAGTACCTGTATATGGAAAGAGGGGAAAGAGGGGGGGGGGGTTAAATATATATACCTTCTATCAGGCGTCCAAGGATTTTCTTACCCTCAAAAACATGGGCCTCAATTGATACATGACTATAAGTAGCCAACCCCTTCTCTGAATCTCATACCCCTAAGTAGTGTCTGGCTTCCAAATTTTATTACATGTTATGGAAGAGAAAAATCTGGTTTAGGACTTACATAAAGCGGAATTTTCATTGTTCCTGTATTGTGCTCGCAAATTAGTCAGTAAATTGTCTGACCAAGGCATCTTATTCCTGCCATGACATTGACTTGCATTAACTTTAATCTATTGTTTTCCAACTCCAGGAAATTGGAATGGTTTGGATCGTATGAATCTCTGCTTTTATTAAGAGGGCCACTTGCTTCTGGTCACCAAAATTAAGAAGCTAATTTATTAGTGATATAATCAAGTAGATGTATACTGTAAAATCGGAGTTCCATTCATAACGAACCCTTCATTATATTTGTTTTGTTGGCTTAATTTGATGATAGGCTTGAAATTGAAACACGAGGACATGAACAACCTTACAAGCTAACAAGCGCTAACACCAACACTACTTCTAAACAAAGGGTTCAACAAATTAACCTTACCCAACCCCATGTGATAGCAGTAAATGATCGCTTATGGTGATATATTGGGTTGGCACTACGGAACAACAAATAAATCACTTACGTGATATAATGGCACACCACTGATACTATAAAGCACAATAGTCATCTCAGGTGCGGAGACCGTGCATGTCCACATGATGGCTTTGGATTCAGTTGATTGTGGCTTTTCAAGAGCAGGCCTTTCCTCCTGAAGCACCATTCTTTTCTTTTTCATGTAGTGGAGGTGCAGCCACGGCTTCAATCTACTCATTATGATGTTGCACTGAGTCCCCCCCAGTTTAAAATCAATTTCAGCTCTAATAGGCGAGGTCGGCTGGATAGAAAAAACATTAACAAAGAAACAAAAAAGATATAGTGAGTAAAATGACACCATGCGCTGCCAATACCAAATTTAAGAACTTCAGATGCCTCACAAAAGCACGACACCACAATCATTTGGAAGTAAAACCTATGTAAAAAAGCAGTGCTTGTAGTGTATATATACAAAACCACTGATGTCAAGATGCTAGCAGTCTATACATTGATTTATACTGTTTGAAGCATAATGAAGATTAATACCTAGATAGTCGGGGTTGATAGAGGTGACTACCTACCTGATATGACTTTCTATCTTCAAGACCTGCAGTCCAAATCATGTGAATTTGCAATTTACTTCCTCAATAGGAGGCCCAAATACATTTGCAAAAAGGGTTGGGCAATGTCTATGAATACGCCAACACGAAGATAAAAAAAACTTTCTTAAGATCTAAAACAAGCTGCACTTTTGCTCATGGGAGCATTTTCGAGCATCTTGATCTGTATCAGGTGCTAAGATCTGTATCATCCTATCTATCTTGAGTCAGAATCACTTGTTTGCCACTTAGTTTAATACGCTTTACCCACAAATCACAAAAGTCACATTGTTCAAGACAATGACAGTGGAAATCCACGAAGAGTGAATATCCTGACAAGAAAGACTAAAATATAAATCACACACAATTGTTCCATATTTGCCAACTATAAAACATACGCATAATAAAAAATAAAAAAAATAAAAAAAAGGTAACAGCTCGACAGAGAGACTAGGCTGCCATAATCCGCAACTGCTTACCTCTACTGGTACGTACAAGAATGAGACAACATCAAGTTTCAGTATCTCCAAAACAGAAGTGCCAGCTTCTCTAACAAACTGTAAGCAACAGGAAAAATGATCAACAAGTGAAGCAACGTGGCTGTAAAAGTTACAGCATGAAAAGGAGCTTTAAGAATATCCAATAATATCAGCCATACATGAATCTCGCTAAAATCCATTTGAACATCAAGACGTGTACTCTCCCCCACATCTTCGCTGGATCGAGATTTGATTATCTTCAATTGGATGCCCATGATGTTATTCTCAACAACAAGATTATGCTCATGATGAACAAACCTCATATCCAGTTTTGGCAAATTGAAGCAAACCTATACAATAGACATATTAATTTCTGTTATTGACATTTAGACCAGTTGGCAAATTTTTCAAGCTTATCATGCACTTTATTTAAATATCCCAGGAAACTATTCTTGAAGCTTGAAACGTAAATAAAGCCTCTAAACATATTGTTGCTACGACAAGGAACCAAAAAAGATGCTCAAATTATTTGCTATTAGCAGGGACTAAATAACTACCAATATAGTTTATCTAATTGACTTGGTAAGCAAATTCACTCCATAAATAACTGACATGATTTAAGGTAGTCAGACCTAGCAGAATCAACGCATGATGAACTGTGATAGAACAAACATCCTACAATGGAATAAAGTTGGCTCTGCCAGTTGCCAGTGGTTAAGAAAACCCAACATCAACTACCTACAAAATAGGAACCAAGGCTTAACTAAACAACCTAACTTCTCTTCCAGTGTGCTGCTTCAGTTGCTAAACTCTGGGAACATCAACGTGTAGGAGGCAGTGATAAATTCTGGAGCGCTAGACTGACCTAAAACTAAGGAATCTGTATGATACGAATAAGATCATAGCACTATTTCAAATTTCAACAATTTTTTGGACAAGTAACACATTTCTAGACAAAGTGCAATTTGAAAATTTTGGTCAAAAGCTTTTTTTTTTAATAAGTAAGGCAATTTTTTTAAAAGAAAAAGGAATAGAAGGAACAGTACAAAGGACTATACTGAAACCTCTAGACCAAACAAGCTAAAAAACTAATGAAATCTAAAACTCCGAAAAGGGAGAACCCAACATAGCATTTACCCACAAGAACAAGGACTGCAAAAAATTGCCCCTCAGACCCTCCATGGACACAGCCACACCCTCAAAACATCTCCCACTTCTCTCTCTCCATAAATTCCACCAAATACAAGTAGGGATCACTCTCCAAATAGCTAAAGCCCAAGGGGCTTTAAAATCCCTTTTATTTTCTCTATTTGAGAACTTGGGCGTGTTCAGATTGTTCTTAGCTCCTTTTCTTCTAGGAATTCATAATCACGAACAAAAAATCTTCAAAATACACCCAGTCCATAATTCTCTCGGGATTCTAGATTTTATTTCAGTGGAACTGCAATTCTGGAACAAGAGAACCATAGCTTCACTGGTTACTCATAACTGAAATGCCGTGCGCTGCAGCTTTAGTTTCCTCATATGCACTAACTGGCAGAAGTATCCACATAACTAATATCTAAATATTTGTAGCAGAATGAGACTGTTAAGGTGGAAAAAAAACATTTTAATGTGGAAGTCCAACCAAAATTCTGCTATCCTGAAATGTTCCTATGTTTAATCACAATCAAATAACAATAAAAGATAAGCTTAACAAAAAAATTGACAAATCAAAGCAAAACGAGACAGGAAGCATGTAGAAAGTAATCTACATTGACAAACCTTTTCGGGAAAGACAGTCGCGTACTTTGAAAGCTTTACAAGAGTTTGTTTGTTCTGAGGTCTTTTAGTACTCACAGAATCAATCGTTGACTCTGTATCTTTAGCAGAATGAGAAGTGTCTGACGATCTCTTGCTTTTTGAAAGCAACTTCTCATTTAGACTCACTGTGACCTCTCCACTGGTAACATCCAAATTCTTGATAACTACACCTACTTCCCTACGTCCAAAAGAAGACAACCGTGAGATCTTTGGTTGATAAACCAGCACTATAAAGATCAAGGCTAAACCGAGAAAAAGTTAACAAGTGGAGACTATCCATATTCAATGTGCAGATTAGAGGGGAAAAAAACACTAGATCTGAGAAGTTAGGCCAATAATATAATGTGAGGTTGGTCATTAATCAACAGATCCCACTTTTTGCTAGAATAGACTAGATTTGCGTCCAAGGCTAAAGAGAGGAACATACATGGAGAAAGTACCTATCATGACCAAATTCGCAAGATACAGAGAATTCTTCACAGATAAAAGGGACAGAAGACCTATCAACCATGGCAGCGAATGGCTGGCCTGCAGAAATGCATCCCCCAGTGCTACAAAAGGATGATTGATCGCAGCTAGCCCGTGGTTCACCTATATGAACGAAAATAGCTAGTATATGTAGCTTAACAAACAGATTTGGCTTGGATCCACCATCTTTAGATATGTCAACTGTCAGCTCCTTAACTTCAATAGTAGCTTTGGGAGCCTGCAGATCAAAAGAAACAATCACAATGGCACAAAGAATTTCTTTCCAAGAACAGAACCCAGGTGCTGTTTTAATGGACAAACACGAAACTAGGTGGTTCTCCATTTGAAACTTTTCAACTATAGTTTTTTTTTTCTTTGGATAACGAGAAGAACCCTGTAAGTTAGGGGTTTCAAACCTCAGCTAACAACAGGAGGAACATACCACTCACAGTTTAGGTGGCCCCATGGACCTTTTCCACCTATTTGAGCAATCTTTCATTGTACGCTATTGTTTTGATCACGTATGCTTTTACAAGCCTTTATCTGTACCAAAAAATTAGAACAATATGGATCAGGAATAAAGAGATGATGGGATAAATTTCTGATTAAAAAGTATATTCAGAGACCCAGAAGGAAAATTTTCATCAAAAAAAAAAAAATAGCACACACTTCACGACCAAATCTGTCACAGAAACTGACAAATATCTTGCAATGTTAGCTAAAACCATCCACTTTCCCCTGCCGGAGGCACGGGGTCTTCGAATTTTAGCCTTCGGTACGCTTTTAGTGGAAGGCCTGACTACAATTTCTAAGTCACATATTAACACTTGCAGCTTTACACTCTAGGACCTCCACCGCCTCCCCCCCCTCCTACCCCTCCCTCGAAAAACAAATAATTACAGACTTCTGTGTGCACTTTATTGGCTCTAAAATTGATTGGGGGTACAGTGATTCCATGAGTCAAAATGCATCACGTCATGCTTTTACAAGCGCTCACATATATATCCTGTACACTAAAACATCTAGAAACAAATAAATGCGAATCCAGAATAACGAAGAGTACGTGTCAATTTCTGATTGTACACCATACTATTCAAGAGCACCCAGAGGACCAAGATTTTCTCTATTCTCAAAAAATTAGCTAAAAAAAAACATACTTAGCTCTCGACAGGTCAGCACCACTCGCTAATTCCACTGACCACAAATCCTGTCACATGAAGATAATATATCTTGCAATGTTAGCTAAAACCATCCACTTTCCCCTGCCGGAGGCACGGGGTCTTCGAATTTTAGCCTTCGGTACGCTTTTAGTGGAAGGCCTGACTACAATTTCTAAGTCACATATTAACACTTGCAGCTTTGGATCCCTGGAAATAAAACCAGCACCAAGTTTGGCCAAGGACTGACGTAAGCTGAGTTTAATTTCACCAACAGATACAGATTCAATAGCACCCTGCCAATGTCAAAGGCAGAATGTCAGGAATCAGGAAAGACACTAATTAACTGCATTCAGTTGAATAAACTTGCTTTTGTTGGAGGAACATATATTAATAGTTGCTTTTTTCTAATATAACTTTACACTGTTAAGAAAAAGAAGAAGGATGTTAAGGCTCCAAGCTCCGCCTTCTTAAAGATGTATCACACACTGTAAAGCTACGTAGCCTTTGTCATCAGTCTGGTAACACTTATCTGTTATCACTGAAGCAATAAAAGGTAAGATAGACGCTCCTCAGAATCACTACCGATCGAAGTAATGGTGGACTCCTATACCCATACCGCTCAATAGTGGAACCAACTCCCTTGCTTTATGTTGCTCAGAAGACCCAAAGGATAGTAAATGAGAAGGCATACGCTCATAGCGATGGCGCACCAAGCCTTGAACCCACCAATTGTCTATTACAATCTCCTCGGTAAGCCTTCCACCAAGAACCTTAAAAGGTTTTGTCTTCCCTTTTTTTTTTTGTGGTATCTCCACCGTTCGCCCTTATCCCAGTTCTATGGTTATATACAAATAGCATGTGAAGCAGTACGGCGCGTTGTCTCATATTCTCACGAGAAAGCCCATTAAGCCATCCATGACTCAGGCCCACAGACCTATTTGCCTGGGTTGACATACCAAATAAAGGATCTTCAATCAACTTCATAAAAGTAAGCATTGTGAACTTTCTTGTCAGCCAAAATCATTTAAGACTCAAAACTCGCAGAGACTTGACAAACAAAAGTACTTGTTTATTGGCAAACATCCATCCCTCATTAGGATCAGGTGAATTGTAACCAGTAGAGGCCCAATAATGCTATGATGAGCTGTTAACATAGCACAGTGAGGAAAAAACCGAGCACTGCTGACTGAAGCTCGTAGAAATTTAACTTGATTACTGAAGGACAAGATAAACCTTTTCGAACTTCACGACAACATCACGTAAACATTTCCATCCACCAACCCGAAATCTGACTGATGCTCCCACAATCCGGCTTAGAACCCAAGCCAGCAACCTGGAAGCAAATCTGGAGAACAAGGAGGAGAAAAGGCAGAAAAATGACTATAATTTAAAATGGTAGTGATAACAAAACAGTTTATCTTAAAACAAATATTAGGCAAATAAAAGCAAATCCAGAGAAAATAATAATAATGGCAAACCACCATGGAGAGATGAACGTGATTGAAAGGCACTCCACATTTCAAAATTCCTCTTGCGGACTCCCCATTTGAAGCTTGTGCAACCTTTTAGGCGCTTCAGCGTAAATTTATCTCCCGAGAGAGAGAGAGAGAGAGAAGAAAACCTTAACAAGATGATAAATGGATGAACCAATAATGAAACACACATAACAGCTATCGCATAAGCTTCCACCTAGAATCACCAACGAAATACCACATCTCAAAGCCCACTTGCTTTAGACAAAAATGGAATTGAGTTGCTGGGGTCTTGGGTCGAGACAGGTGAGATCTCACAAAAAAAATTATTCATTTCCCAAAAAAAATATGAAAATGAACCAAGATTTCATTTTAAAA
Organism: Morella rubra; assembly: GCA_003952965.2. Classification (NCBI taxonomy): domain Eukaryota; kingdom Viridiplantae; phylum Streptophyta; class Magnoliopsida; order Fagales; family Myricaceae; genus Morella; species Morella rubra. The sequence continues at coordinate 23,686,717 of CM025856.1, forward strand.
CTGGTAAACTGTTTTTCCTCTAACTGATGTACATGACAAGATCTCTGTCAATAAAAGGTCAAATTGAAGTTCATCCGAAGAAATTGGCCATTCACCTAAAGGCATAAATATCTCTCTCTAGAAAAGAAAGAAAGAAATATTTTTACAGCTACAACCTTTGCTCCAAGATAATGTAACCATTCATGATCAATCCAATGTCCTTAGAAATGAAAATGACTAAACCTAATTGCCCAAACCAGTGCTCATAGGTTTTTTTTTTTTAGGTAACAGCCTGTTTTTTTCAAAAAATTTTATCCAAAATTTTGGTTAAAAATTTTATGTTGGTAAAAAACCAGGTGGTATTGTAATAGTGAATGAGTGATTAAAGTAGAATAAAATTTTTAAAGTGTTGTTTATAAAGTTTAAAATTTTATTTTTATTTTCATTTTTGTTTAACAAACACAATCTAAGAAAATATTATTAGAAATAGAAAAAAAAAGTGAACAATAGTTACAAAGATGTACTAAGATTCACTAGGAATATACAGCGAAAAAAACTTAATAAAATCCTGAAAATCTAAGAAATGGCCCCCCCCATAAAGCATTAACCCATAGAAAAAGAGAATGCATAAAAACACCCTGTAATCTCTCCATAGAAGAAGGTAAATCCTCAAAATATCTATTATTACGCTCCCGCCACAGACACCATCAAATACAAGATGGAATCATCCTCTAAATTGCCGTAGCCAAAAGATCCACAAACTTTCTCCCCCAACATAATAAGACCACCACCCTTTCTGGCATAACCCAATGAAGATTCGTTATACCAAAAAGATCTGCCAAAGCCCTCTAGCCATCAAACAACGCAATAAAACATGATTAACAGACTCTCCATCCATCTTACATAAATAGCACCAATTACACTCCCCTCCTCCTAAGATTATCAGTATTCAAAATTTTACTATGGGTAGCCTCCCACACGAAAGAAACTCTCGTGGGAACTTTGGTCTTCCAAACTCACGCCAAGGGAAAGACTCAGATTGTTCCCCAGAAATAAGACCATAGAAGTATTTAACAGAAAAAACTTCATCCTTAGAACCCTTCCAAATCAGCTTGTCTTCACTATCTCTACGAACCAACATATCATAAAGAGTAAAGTAGAAAGCCATAAATTCCTCCATTTCCCAATCATGCATTTCTCGTAAACTGAACATCCCAAACAATGGAATTATTAGTCACCGACATAGAATCCGCCACCACCCCATCTTAACCTAGATAAGGAAAACAAAAGCGGAAACAACCAACATAACGGTCTATCACCACACCAAAAATCATGCCAAAATCAAATTCTTTGCCCATTACCCACCACAAACCGAATGTGCTCACAAAACAAATCCCATCCTCTACTAATATGCTTCCAAACGCTAACCCCAAAAAGCCGCAAGAGGTAAACATCCAATCTCCCTCCAAGTCCCAAATTTCGCCGCAATAATAATCCTCCACAAACTATCCCTCTCAGTAGCAAAGCGCCACAACCATTTGCCTAGCCTTTGTTAAACACCGTCAATCTCCGAAGCCCCAAACCCCCAGAAAGACGAGGAGAACAAACCTTATCCCACTTAATGAGATGAAATTTGTGAACTGCCATGTCACTACCCCACAAGAAATCCCTTTGCAATTTTTCAATTCTAGAAGCCACAGAGCATGGAATGGGAAAAAGAGATAGGAAATAAGTAGGTAAACTAGAAAGCGTAGATTTGATCAACGTTATCCGACCTCCCTTGAATAAATACATAAGCTTCCACCTAGCCAATCGGGTGCAAGATCCTTTTTAAAAAAAAAAAAGATCTTGCACCCAACAGAAATCCTAAATAAGTCTCATTGGCAAAGCATATATACTACCCCAAAATTGAAGCCAACTCTTGCACAGTTCCAACATTACCAATTGAAATCACCTCCGATTTCAAAAGATTAACCTTTAACCCTGAAACCGCCTCAAAACACAAAAGCAAACAACAAATACTTCTGAACTGCTCTACCTCCGCTCCACACAAAACTAAAGTATTATCAGCAAATAGCAAATGAGAAACATCAAGACCGTCGCCACTAACACCACCCACCTTAAAACCAACAATAACCCCAGTCGAAATTAACTTTGCCATCATGCGGGAAAACACTTCCATCACAATAACAAATAAGAGAGGAGAAAAGGGATCTCCTTGACGCAATCCTTGAGTACTTCCAAAGAATCCCTCGGGCGAACCATTCACAAGCACAAAAAATTCACCGAAGAAATACAAAATTCTATCCAACAACACCACTACTCACCAAACCCACACCTCCTCAGAAGATATAGCAAAAAATTCCAATTGGCATGATCATAAGCTTTATAAATGTCCAACTTGCATAACATACCCGGTTCATTCAACCTCATACGTGAGTCAATACATTCATTCGCTATCAACACCGAGTCCAAAATCTGCCTGCCCCTCACAAATGCATTCTGAGAAGAAGAAATAATCTTCTCCAACATAAATTCCAGCCATTGGCCAACACCTTAAGCCAATGCTCATAGGTGGGGAATGGAACTAGGCTTTTTCTTCCTCTCTCTCTCTCTCATACATACATACATACATACATACATAATATATATATATAATATATATATGACTAATAAACTTTATTAGAAGAGTGCAAAAAAGGTCCACCAATCCTCATAGATGGGAAGAATATGATAGCAATACAGGAACTTAACTCGAATGAATACAAAGCTAGGAAACTATAAATAAATAAACCCAAATTTGATAAAGAAAAACAATCTTTTATTGCAATCCGATCGAAGAAATTTCAAGAAACAAAGCTTTGGATTCAAATTGAAATTCCATATCCTTCAAACATATGAAAATTCAGTTCTCATGAACAGAATCACAGAGTATAACATCCCAGATCATTAGAAATCCTGATATTTCAATATTCTTCGAAGTCATCTCTCTAACAGATCAGTAACTCTAACACTGAACAAGACCCAACCCACATACTCCCTAAGACTAGAAAAAAGAATGACTAAAGTTGTCTCGAGAAGCTCAGAATCTCACTAGCTTTCTCAAAAAATGAAGCATAATATGTGTTACAGAATGAAGGCACCGAGATAGCATGAGAGTTACATCCCCAACAAAACATTCATCAAGGATGTTAATTCCTACAGGAACTTTTTGTCATCTTCGAGATTGCCTTACGGTGACCCATATAAGTTTTTGATAAGTAAGGATAACTTTATTAAAAATCAAGAAAGGTGACAGTACACAAGAGCTACACTGAAGCACCTAAGCCATACAAGCTACAAAACTAAGGAAATCAGAAAAATCCGAGAAAGGATAGCCTAGAACAACATTAGCCCACAAAAATAGAGAAGTCATCAGCTTGCCCTTCAACCCTTCAAGAGACAAAAAAGTGTCATTGAGACATCTATCATTCCGCTCCCACCAAATAACCCACCAAATGCACGAAGGGATCATCTTCCACACAATCGAAGCATGGGGGTCTATAAACTTCTGCCTCCAACCACTCAACACTTCAGTCACCCTGGATGGCATAACCCAACAATAGTTCATAATGCTAAAAACATGGTAACAAAGATCCCTAGCAATCGTACAATGAAGGAGGAAACACACGGTGGCCCATATAAGTTGCTAGAACAGAAAATATAACAAAGCAGGGAAAAAGAATTTGAACTTCTTCCTTACAGAAAGGAGGTTAAAAGATTATTCTTGGAATCAAATTTTCGATAGATACAGTGGAACATAAACAGGGATGGTACAAAACGATAAAAGGTGCACCAAAAATACGTCATGCTAATTCGAATACCGTAAAGCAAGAAAGGCACTAACAAAGTGACAGTCATCATCAATATACACACTTCCAACATTTTTTTGCAATTGCTATAAGGCAAGCACTGCACTATAGTACAGAACATAGGATTAAGAAAGCACACGGTGGATGTCCACAACAAGTGTGTTGCAGTAATGTCATAGATATGCATAAAAGTTTGCAAACTCAAACAAATGAATAGCCAGGAATTTGGGATTGATTATAGTCAGGTCAAATCCAGCTTCATATAACAAGTCATAGTCCCAAGTTTGCTGTCACTAGGGTCATCCTACATCAACTATTTTCTCTACTCACTACTTCTATTAAATCGCATTTATCATACTTTCTCAGTGCCTTGACTCTCGAACCACACGGGTGCCAATTAGCCTGATAGGCAAAATCTCTTGGCATTATACCAAGGACCTGGGAAGATATCCCCTACACCAGGGATGAGGAGTCCAGAGAGGGGGACCGCCAGCCACTGGACCAATAGCAGAATCTCAACTGGCATTCTTTCCCTTTTCTCGTCCTTTTGGCAGCATCAAGTCAACCCCTCAGCACAGACACGTTCATTGACCTTGATTATACAACCCACTCTCACAAATAATTAGAGAGGATCACAATTACACTGGGAATTATTCAATAAGACCAAAGTTATTATGAGGGTGATATCGTCTTTCTGTTTTGGCTGCACAAAGTGATGAAATCAAAACACACGCGAAGCTCAACAACTTGAAATGAACTAAGGTCCAGTGCGATGGTAACCTTGCAGCCATGGGGAAAATAAGCAGCGCATCACATCCATAGTGAGCCTCGTCCAATCTCACTCTTAGCTAAACCCTTCCAATCCCTATAGGTTTATTTCCACTTGCAAGGCTGCTAAATGGTTTCAAATTGCAAAATTAAGATACCATAAACACTACGCTACTGCGAGATACAGTTGGAGGGAAACTTTCCATTCCTCCGCTGTAAATAAAACAGCAAACTCTTAAATTTGCATCGAAAGGAAAAATCTAGCACAGATGGACCAAAGACAAAAAAAAACAAAATTACTTAGAGACCACTGATAAACCCAAATTTGATGCACATAAACAGAACAGAAGGAAGAAACATGCATTGAATACTTTCAAAATCTAATAGTACGAAATAATAAATATTTGTATATAATGTGTGTGCAGTGAAGTTCAGGAACTTACATAAAGACCAACCACAATGTGATGGAAACCAGCAAGAACCCGAAGAGGAACTTGACCGGCGAAGCTGCCATTTCCGCCGGAGATTCCGTTTCTCTCCCAAAATGCGATAAATTTGATCAAATTATCGAATTCCAGACGGTGGAATGGAAGGCATTCTGTCCACATAACTTCATGTCCGAATGCAGGGAGAAAACCCCCAAGAATTGATCCCCAAATATTTTCTTTAAAACCGGTGTGTGAGGGCCAATCGGACTGGGTCTTCGAGGCGCAGTGATCGGAGTGTGCGTAATTATAGAGAACGAGATCCGATCCGTGAGGTGAAACCGGTGATCAGAGAGACAGAGGTACAGATAGAGATAGGAGAGAGAGGAAAGGAAGAGGGTGGTTTTGACACGAGACCAGTGAAGGTGAGGCTCGGATCTGGTGCGGTGCGGGATACGGGGTGAACCGTGAAGTGGGTACACAGCTTTGTGTGGGCTCTGGGAAAACGTGCGTGAGACGTCCTTGTTTTGGACGTAAATGGCGGACGTGTCCTCGGGACTGGGTCATCAGTGGGTCGGGAATGGATTTTGTCAACGGTGCGTTTGGACAGCTTCTTTGTTCCGTTTCGCTTTCTCCATCTCCCCGTTTCCTTTTTTTTTTTTTTTTTTTCTCTCTCTTTTCTTTATTCCATCAACAATCACCCAATCTTTTGGCTCATGGGGGGGAGACGAGTCATACGCACTTCGGCTGTCTGACGGTGGTGCGTTGCAGTTCTGTTACTCGCCGCGGGATCAAATGAAAAAGTGGTCAACGTCGGAATTTGATTGATCCAGTTAGTAAATTAGCTCTGTGGTCATGGTATAATAATAAGAACCTTATAATACAACGTTTCTTTTTTCTTTTTCTTTTTACTAATACAACTTTTTTCTTGTTTTTCAGGTATTGGTGTCCCTGAAAATGTGACAAGCAATAGTGTTATTTTTAATAATTTAGAATTTTTTTTATTATTACTATAATCCTAGATCTCAACCTCTTCTTCATTCCCTAAACCCATCATTAGCTCTTTTGTATATTTATTACTGTTTTCACTCGGACCATCTCTTTCCCCACCTCTCTCTCCATTTGAATTAACCTTGTCAAAGTTAACAACAATTTATCTATAATTACTCTTTATTAAGATATTTTTTAGTAATATTTTTCATTCTTTTGACATTGTAAGATAATTGGAGCCTAAGTGGATTATATGAGATTCTAAAATATAACTCTGACCTTACAAATGTTATTGGAAAAATTATTTGTCTGTCATCATTTATACAATATCCGTATAGATCATCGACTTACCTTTCACTTTCTAGTTATGTCATAAATTTTCAAGCCTTTCTGGCAAGATATTTTATGCATTTATGGATTTAAGCAGTTTATAAGCTCATAAATTCTACTATGAGAGTGCTTCTATTGCAAAAAAATAATAATAATAACTTGTAAAAACAGATGTAAAGTGAGAATCTTCTAAAAATAATAATAATCCAAAGGCAGCTAAACTTCTCCCATTACGCGCTAGATGGGCTGTGCGCATGGGGCCTGAGTCACATTTAGACGGGCTGTGGACATCGGCCTACTGTTTCGGCACCGCTACATCGGCGATATTGCTTTCATCCCCCGGACCCCATGTCTGGTTGCAAACTTGTTGCTCTTGGTGTGATCGCCATTCTTAAGATTAATCAGGCTAATAATGTGCTGCTAAGATGTCTTGAATTCTCACCGAGAAATGACCAATATAAACAAGTGGTTGGGCTGTAAAATCCAGAAGAAAATCATGCTGCATATGTATAATATATATCATTCCTCTGCACTAGAAAGCACTAGGAATTATAAATCAAATACGGACCACCTTAAACTTTTTAAAAGCAAGCTCAAATAGCAGACATGAAGAATATTTTTGTTCTTTCCATTCTTTTTCAGATTTTGATGAATAAGAGAAAAACAATATAACAGAGAGAATTACGCAATCCAATAATTTTAAAAAACAAAAAACTAGAAAAAATAAAACAAAAAAACTTAGATAATTAAAATTTTATTACTTATTTGTGTGTTCAGCTTTAGCAATTTATTTTTATTGTTCACTATTTTCATTCACTTTTTTAAAAATTTATGAATACAACATTAGAATGAAGCAGGTGAATAGAGTAATTTTCTCTCTTCCTAATCACACCCTCATTTTAGATCAAATTTTGCTCGTAGTTTGATAATATCAACACAACGTGGATTTAAATAGCTGATTGTAAAAATAAGAATACAGTTGTTAATTATTCATATTTTATTTGTTTTGTGTAATTAACTTCTTTTTTTTTTTTTTTTTTTTTTTACATCTAGAGCAATTTGAACACCCATTCATATGGACCAAGATTAGATGGACTTAACTCAGTATTAGTACAAATTATATTAAATGTTATGATAAATTCGGATCGACTACTGGCCCATTAACTAATTTTTATTTAAGCAAATGGTAATCTAAACCTCGAGCCTAGCATGCATTTTTTAAGGCTTTGCCAGTAGGGTGTTCAACACAACCGGATTTTTCCGGTTCCACCGGTACCGGTTTACTGGCACCCCGCTTAACTGGTTTCGGTTCCTATGGCTCATAGTTGCAAAAACTCAAGAGTTTTACAGTTTTCTGAGTATCTAGCACTGGTTGGGTGGGTAAAGGTATTACAGGGTTTAAGCTTCTTTAAAAAAAATAAAATAAAAAAGGGTAAACCGTCAAAGAGAAACTTAAGCCCTTTTTTTTGTCTATCCTTGTCGTCGACCCCCTTGATTCCCCCCGAATCAATTTCTATTTTCCTACTTTCAGCTTTACTTTCAGTTTCCTCTCCTCTTTCTCCTCTGTCGTTGTCAATCTCCTTCTTGCTCCCTTGCTCCCTTGCTCCTTCGCGCCAACGACGAGCTCTCTACATTCATTTGCCGAATCCTGAAGTTCGGTGCGTTTCACTTCGAGTATTGTTTCCACTTTTTGTGGTTTTTTGGTGTTGGCAAAAACCGATGCTTACTCAATTTCAAAGCTCTAGGTTTTTGTTTCTCTCCTTTTCTGTACAGTTTTATTTCCATTACACGTGCGAGGAATTTTCACAGTATCTGGGTATAAAGTTTTACTAAATTTTTAAAATTTTGTTAAATTTTATGTTAGTGTTAAAAAAGATGTGTATTGAATTGGTGATGAGTGAAAAGTAAAAATAAAATTTTGAAGTATGTTTGATAAAAGTATAATTTTATTAAAATTTTGTTACAATTTTAACTTCCTAAACACTATGTTCGTTTATACGATTGCAAGCGATTGCTTGATTTCAATTTAGTTTAAGCTGTAATCTAATGGGGATTTCCATTTGAATTTTCGTAATGCTTTTTCGTTGTCTGTGATATAATTTTATTTATATTATGACAGAGAATCGGTATGTACTTGACTTCTTGTATTTAATTGTTTACTTTATGTTTTTATCATTTTTTATTGGGAAATATTTCAATCAATTTATATCGGCAATCAATTATCCCTTTGGTAATTTTTTGAATGCATTTTGTTGTACGTTTGTAATTTTTTGAGTTCATTTGGATTTTTGATTCACCCAAATTGTGTCTTAAAGTTGCCTTTATACCATGCAGGTTAGAGATTAAATTTTATGTGATTTTGATTCACCAAATTGTGATTTTAGATTTTCATTAGTTTAGATTTTATTGATACACATTCAATGGATCAAAAAAAAGGAAAAAAATTCATTAGACTAAGTGCATAAAAGGTTAAAAAAAATAGTCAACTATAAATACCGGTAACCGAGAACGCTATGCTAAAACTGTCATGTCCAAAGGTTGATTACTGCACTTAACGGTGGCGGCCAATATTTAAAAACCGGTTATCAGGTACGGTGACAGTTATTGCCATAATCGGCACCGCTGCTGGATTTGAACATCCCTAGCCCTGAGCCGAGTCCGGTACGAGGGCTAATTGATTGGGCCAACTCTTCGCTTAGGAAAAAAAAAAAAAAAAAGAAAGATTGGGCCGCCTCTCACCGAGGAAAAAAAGGATTAGGCCGCCTCCTTTTATTTGTATGGCCCTCATGAACAAGGTCCAACCGTCCGAGTATCTACAATGTTCCAGTTCGGTTTTGTGTTGCGAAGCCCTAGCTACCCTTCCCGTCTTCAGAAACTGACTACGTGGTCGACCATTGAATTGAAGCCACGGATATAGAAGCTCGCTCTGCTTGGACTACTATTTTTCTTATTCGAGTAATTTTCTGTTGTTGAAAACTCAGTTTCCGAAGAGGTTTGGGATATCTGCATCAAAGAACCAATTTACTGAACATTGAAGTAAATAGGCTAACGATTAGTGGTAAATTTTGTTCTTCTTCTTCTGGCACTTCTTTGCCCCATTAATTTGCTCAGTTATCCATCTCTCTTACTCTCTCTCTCTCCCTTTAAGGTTTTGCTTTTGTCTAGTCTGAGACACTTTCTTAGTAGTTTTTTTTTTTTGTTGGGGGTTTAAAAGTTGAAACTTTTTTAATGGTCGTTTGGCAAATTTATTGCAGAATTAACGCATGGACGGGACTAACGAACCAGGTTTCGATGATGGAGTTAAAAAGTGAGTTGTCATCTATCTTTGCGTGCTGCTGGTCGCTTTGAGCTTTCGCATATTTTCTGCGCTCTAGTAGGAATTCATAATTTGTGAAAACACGCTCGAGTCTTGCATAGTTGCATTGGACATTGGCGCTTATTAGGTTTTAGAACTCAATGGAAAGACGCTCAAGTTAATGTATTTGAAAATTTTGTATGTTCTGTTGTGTTTAGTCTGACTACCATATTGCTCGTATTTTTTTCTTTGTTGTAGAGAAGCTCTTCAGTTAAGTGCACTGTTGAAAGAAATGAAGGAAGGATTAGATGTTGTAAGGAGTAAAGTTGAAGTTTTAATTGCTAAGGTAATAATCATTGTGGTTCCGATTTTAAGTATTGGGTAGATCCTGGTTAAAAATACTGGAATAGTTTTGAGGTAATATTGTCATGCATGGTTCTTCATGATGCAAAATAACATACGCGCTCTCCAATATTAGGTGAAAGCAAATCAGTTTCCAACGGCGGATGGCATAAGTTATCTTGAAGCCAAACATTTACTCCTTCTAAACTACTGCCAGTCGTTGGTCTATTATCTTCTTCGCAAAGCAAAAGGGTTCTCGATCGAGGGACACCCAGTTGTTAGGAGCCTAGTAGAGATAAGGTTGTTTCTGGAAAAGGTCAGGAATTTGTTGCTATTTCTCATTGTACATGTAATAACCTGCATTGTGCCTATTACGTAATTATCAGCTTTCTATTTATTTCAGATTCGACCAATTGACAAAAAACTCCAGTACCAAGTACAGAAGCTCACAAAGGTTGCTTCGGGCGCAACAGAAGTTGTAGGTGTGGGTGTAAAGGAGTCTGATGCCCCTCAGAAGACGGAGGATCTTTTGAAATATCGTCCAAACCCTGACATGCTCATTCCTAAATCAGATATTACTTCCGGGGTTAGTTTAGATGTTGAAGTATCGAGTTCAGCATTTGAGTTCTTCCATGTTTTGAACTTCACTAAACTGAGAGTTAAATTTAAGGTTTTTGTTCTCTTAAGTTTATGTTCACTTGTTGTAGGAAGGTGGTGGAGTTTATCGACCCCCCAAGTTTGCCCCTACTTCTATGGATGAAGGTAAGAGCTCAAGGCAAGAAAGGAATGCCTCAAGAATGGAGAAACAGATGCTACGACAATCTAGGCAGAGCGATTTTGTGCGTGAGCTGATGAATAATATAGAGGGGAGACCTGAAGAGGTTAGTGTGGACTGCTTTTTAGGCTTATTAGACTTGGGAGAACTTAATGCACAATTACTGACAATCTATTGCTTTTGATGCTCTAATACAGGTCAGAGAAATTGTTGGACCTGAAAGTAGAGAGCTTGCAAGATATATGGCAAAAATGGAGAAACGTGCACAGGTAGAAGAGGAGCTTTTCACTCGTGCTCCCATGACAAGGATGGAGAAAAAGAAGGAGAAACATTTAAAGAAATCAAGAAACGGGTATGCAAAATAAAATTACTATTGATTATACTGGTTTTCTTAACTCATTGGTAGATGTGTAAAGTTTGTCAAGGTATGGGATGTTCTGTGGTTCATACTGGTTTTTACTTGACTGCTTTTAATCTGTTTATGCCAGGTTGCTTGGTCTGACGGATTTCTATGATGAAATCAAAACCTTACCACTAGAGGATGATGTGAGTGAGCAGCTGACAAGCTTTGATAATGTTAGCAATAGAATGGGGAAATTTAAGAAGCGCAAGGTATGTGCTATATAAGTATTTGGCATTGTTATGTGGATTGTGCATCCTATTTTTCAAGTTTCTGCATCTATGGAGTTTTATTTCCTTTGAAATAAAGTTTGTTTTGTTTAATGTTATTTTATTTATTTGTGAGGCTTCAGTACCATTGAAGTGTGGGGACCTTCTAAAAACTATACGAAGTTAATAGAATTCAGTAAATTTGTAGTATAATATTTTGTGTACTTAAATTAAGATCAGTTGCCTTGCTTTGTTCTTATTCTGCTTGTAAGGCCTAGTCTAAAATTCTCTTGGTGGCTAGTTCATGAGGATCCACATGTATTATTTTTCTATTTACTATTTTGCACTCTATTGCTACCGCCATTACCATACCCCCTTATGTTAGTTTAGGCTCCCTTTGTCTCTTTCGACATTAACTTGAATTAAATCCATATTTCTCATCCGTTTTTATAAACATTCTTAGTTTGGCTACTCATTATCGGATTTTTAAACCTCTAAATTTCGTAGGTAGCAATGTAAGTACTTTTTAGAGTCCGATAGGAAATTTCCTTTAATTTAGTAGGTAATATGGTGTACAGGTTTACAATATTCTCAATGCACTTCTCCTATTCTTGTGAGCCACATCCTCCTGAATCTCCCACTCCTTGCGAATTGTTGATCCAAGATATAACCAGTACCCACTCCTTGACATCTCCTGATCTTCAAGTTTTACTTGGCCTCCCATCTTTTCATTCCTACCTATACTGAGCGTACACTCCATATGCTCTGCTGAATTGATTTAGTTAGCTCATCTACAACCAATGCAGGATATCCAAACTTAATGCTGACCTTATTGTGACATGACACTTAGCTTGTGATACCCTACTTAATCTCATGCTACTTGCAGCTTCTCCATACGTATCTTTGATCTCATTAATATACTTGATAAAAATTTCTTCCTTTTTCCCAAACCAACCATTTCATTAAATTTTCTAGGGAAAAAATATGG